>CM042314.1:7809905-8169905 GCA_023566125.1 Zingel zingel | reverse complement strand
CATAAGCACTGAATATACAAAAGTGAAATCTTACAAATCAGCATATTCATATACATATAAATATTCATATACATAAAAAATGAGGATTGTGAGCTAAAATAACACATTTGTGGCCATAACTCAAGAATTCATATGCAAATTATGATATTTTAGAAAGAATTCTAATAGGATAAAATGATGACATTTTATAATCGGAAAATAATAAGGTCAACTTCACTGTGACATCATAATGTTCTGCAGAAACACTTTTCTGGTCATTAATATAACGCCATAACTCAGGAATAGAAGAGAAGACATTTGGTCAGATACTGAATTGGTCACACTAATCTTGAAACTGTGGTGATTGTTTAGATAGTCTGTGCTGCCGGGTTGAAAATGTGTGCAAGACGTCCACGTTTCATCAGAATATACACTTAATACCTTTTGGTTAAATTGCTTCACTACATATATCATATGAGTGTGGACAGATATGGATGTAAACTGCAATTTGACCGGTTGGCAGAGGCATACAACCAAGAGGCGGTAATTCTAGTTGTAACCTGTATTCAAAGTCTAACCAGTGACCAGTGGCTGCAAATTAGCTTCAGCTACATGTTCTATACATACACTTTGCACATCTACCTGTAATGTCCTTATTCAATCAAAAATATAGCATAACATAAATGAACAGATCATTAGTTTTTTTAATATTACAAGTTATTGCATTTAAAAAAAAAAAAAATGTCTAACTTTGAGAATGCACACATTATTACATGCTGACTAGTGTGATATTTAATGCATGTCCATAGGAATTATCACTAAGAGTAAATATTGTATTTTTCTAAAAGATAATATTGTTGTTTTGCATACTTATCTAGGTGCGAGTCATATTTAATGTACAGTATTAAGGAAATAAGGAATAATAAGGTAACAAACACACAAAAAACCCTCATGAAGGGAAGAGAGTCAAAAATGTTTAGTGGATAAACATGGTTTGAAGAGAACGCTTGTGCAGTGTTTTTATTCTTAATTTAATGGACCTTCTATCTTATGACATTGCGCAAAATTCTGACGCGTAATTGTCAGTTACTTTTTGCCTTTTGATGCAGATTTGCATGTGCAGATGGTGCAGCCTCGAAGAAGTTTTGTATCCTCAGTTCTTTCTTTCTTTTATTTTTTGATTTAGTTTTACAGCAGGTCACTGCTTCTTTTCATCCAGCTGCTAGCAATGCTGTATTTGATACTTGTTCCAACTGACGTGTGGTGAAAATTGCCTGCAAACACTCAGCACTCAGGAAATAAACACTCAAATCATTTGATGGGTTGAAGGAAAAAATATATTGTAAACAGTATATGTTTGAGAGATACCTGAGTAGAGAAGCTAGTTGCCCCGCTCCCTCTGCTACTTTACTTTCACATGCATCACTTTCAGTAAAATTGGAAATTCCCACAATGCAGTGGAAGTGCAACCACCTGATTTGTCTCACATTTTAATACAACTGGGCTTACAGTAGCAACTACTGGACTTACTTCTTGCTTTATCCAGAAATCAGCTTTATCAACCAACTCACCAAGAATGCAGTAAAAAGATGATCTGGATCAACTACATCTGTAAGCCACAGACCTACAGCGCCTGCTACGACCTGATAGGACCTGAGCTGATGCTATGTGCACGCCATTTGCAAAAGACCTGCTTGATTAACTCTTGGCTGCCGATGGTGACCCATTAAGTAGTTAGCTGGTACGGGCCGTGAGTAAACACATCTGCTGGAGAGGCTTTAAAAGGATGTGCGACAGATGCAGCCATTCCCGTTTCCACGCTCTCCATTTAAATAATTCACCATGCACTGACAATCCCTGCACCCAGGACCACCTGCATGGAACAGCGGAGCCTGGAAACTTCCGTCTCCGTCCATCTGTCTGCTTCTGCTCCATCACCGCTACCGGCGCACAGGGCGCTCCGTTAACACGGCTCTACTCAGCCGAAAAAGAATCCTTTTCATTGCGCATTCCTTCTCCCCGTTTCCCCTTTTTGTTAACCATGTTTTATACACGCAAGGCCTTCTCCTCAGTGCTGCTTGAACTTATGTCTTGACCTCATAAACATGGTTTGCTAGGGAACACATTCAGATGCAGCAGTCACCCGAGTTGAGGTGCTCAGCTGCAGCTTCCTGTCCCAGTGGGGAGCTTGGAGCAGGCGGCTCCACATTCAGCCTCAACGTCCAGGAATCACAGTGTCCTCAGTTGGTCATCGAGCAGCGTAAGAGCACTCATGGCGGAGGCATCATCTGTGCTGACAGCTGCGTCATTCGGCTCGAAACCCTGGCATCTGCTGATGGCCCCCCCACCACCACCCTGCTACCTCACCCCCTCTGTGTATCCCCAATAAGAGTCCCAGCATCCCCTGCTGGGGCGTCGATCGAGAGGTTACGTGGCTGCGCTCCTGCTGCAGCATGTCCTCACCTGGTGTTTTCACAATAACGGTGGAGGGCAAAAAACAACTGAGGGGGAAGTCGACACCTGCTTTACAAAGCAGGTACAGTAGCTAATGCTCGTCAATAATTAAACTCACTGTCCCAGGGCTTCTGCAGGCAGAGGCATCATTCCATCTGCTCCAGTGTGGGTGTGGAGATGTCCTGTTGTTTGATTGTCCTGCATGTTGTGGGACAGACATGTTGGATGTGCAGTGATTGCCACATGACATTGAAACTAGCTTTCTTTGATTGAAGGATGCAAGGAGCAGCATGTCAGCTTCAGATCTTACAGTAAATGCGCAATGTCAGACGATTCAAGCTCTTTTTGGTACTGGAAAACAAAATATTTGCAATAAACTGAAAGATACAATTCTGAAATGTCTAGGTGACAATCTTATGGTCCAACACTTTCTCTAGATCAACTGAAAAGCTAATCTATACAAAACTAAGAATCAATTTTAGTTGAAAAATCTCCTTATCTGACTTCTACCTTGTGACATTTCTCGAATGCGCAGGATGCTTGTTTTAGCCAGCTGACTACAAATCACGTTTAGTTTACATCATGGTTCCCGACATTTTTGGCTTGTGACCTATTGAAATGATATAATGTCAATCTGTGACTGCTCATCACTGGTTATGCTTTTATTGTGGATATTATGAGCAGTTCAACCAACAAGGGTTTTTTATTTTGAAGGGTTTTCACAGGCCTTAAGTACCCAGCAAGTCAGAAAAATAAACAGAATTTTGAGTAACGATTGTTTTCCCTTTCTCACCTCTTTTAATCATTGTGTGAGTTATCTTGAGAGACTCTTTGAAACAAAACTTTACATCACAGCTGATCAGTTGTAAATCCTGCAGCTGGGTTTCCATTCATTTCTGTATGATCTGAAAATGTACGGTAAATGTAAGTTTTGCAATGTTCTAAATTTAAATAGTCGGATAAAAGGTAAACATTTGTGGTTAAAAAGTTGTATCGTGCAGCACACTGGTATGGTCCTTGCCAGAAAACATCACTTTAATTGTGTAGCATCAGTCAGTTTGTTGGAGTGCATGTCACTCTTTCCAAATGGTGGACGTCTCACAACTTCTCATCTGGTCCCCAGGCTTCATGAGGCGGCCGAGTATCCTCCCCTCCGTCAGAACTTCTGCCACACAAACTGGTGCAGAGTGATGACTCCTGGATGCCGAGTGACAGGCCTTGCATATGCTCTGCCGTGAATTATTCAGCCTCCTCAATTTTCACATCTTTAAGGGAAGTTTGAAAGCCATTAGCGTCACCATTGTCAGCCACTCCAGCTGTATCGCATCACCAAAGCTTAGTGTCACGGTGGGCGTACTTTGTGACAGATTATAGCTAGCCCGGGGACAAAGTATTTCCAACGTCGGGCCAGAGATCTGCAGCGGGAAGAAGCCTTCTGCCATTCAACTGGTGTCCCTGGGAGCCTGTGTGGCTTTCTACCCAAATTTTGACTGATCCCTCGGCCCCATGACAATCTGCCCTCTCATCTCCCATTTATTCCAACATAACCATCAACCCACCAAGCAGCTGCAGCCCTTTCCTCAGTGTCACTTACTGGCTTTCACCATGGCAAAGTTAAATGACAGCGAGCGTTGTTTTAAATTATCCATCCAGCTCACTTAGTTGCCTTTTTTCTTTCTTTTTAACCCTTTTTTATGCTCTTCATTATCTCCGCCAAGGAGTTTTTTTTTGGCTCAGTTTGTTTTGTTTGTCAGCAAGATAAACGTAAAACTACTGGCTCGATTTTCATGAAACTTGTTGGAAGGGTCTAGCATGCACCAAGGAAGAACCCATGTAATTTTAGAGCTGATCCGCGTTCACGGGGCGGATACACAAATTATTTTTCACTTTCGTTAACATTGCGAGATAAGGCATTTGTGCTGCATTCCTGTAGTGTCAAAAGAATCAGAAAAATAAGTTCCCGACTAGGAAAATTCACACTTTACTAAAATTGTGAATAAGGGCGTGCCTTGGCGAGGTCTGCGCTCTCTGGCTGCCCTTCTAGTTTCCTGCTTGTGCTTGATTTCGCCTATTTAACAATCAGTAATGGCCCTCACTGTGGTTTTGCAACAAGAAAACAATTGTTTTTAGAGCATAAATGTTTTGGTGCACCATCAACAGATATGCACATAGTAGGCCTTCACAAAAAACTGTTACTTACAGTTTACTATTAGCAATTTATCGAATATAGTTCCCGGTTTGTTTACGGTTAGAAGATGGCTGCGTCTCTTGTTACGTTGTTTTTTTGTACACGCTGTGACTCTACAAATCGCAACATGTAAATAGGAACATGTTGGCGTTATTTTGTCACTTATTCAGAGCAGTAGGCTAGTTGGAACCAGTTACCTGCATGTTCTGTGCTAGGCTAAGCTACCGGTGGAACCGTCAGACATCGCTACAACACGCACGGACACGAGAAGGGTATGTATTTACTTGTCTAACTCTGGGGGTTACGGTGAATAAGCTAAAGTCCAAATAAGTCGGCGTGTTCCTTTTTAAGCAGTTCATCAAACACACCCCTCAAGTTTCCAGAGCAACACGGTGACATCTTCCAATTCCTTATTTGTTTGACCAACAGTCCAACGCCCCAAAGATTTTTGATTTACAGATATAAAACAAATCTTTGTCGTTTTTTTTTTCCTTTGTCAACAATTAGGTCATTATCAAAATCGTAGAATAATGTTCTGTCGAGCAGTCATTTTTACACAGTGGCACAGAATAACCACTTTAAATAGACGTCACCCAACTACTAATCATTCTTTTGTTAATCTTCCTGGAGATAAAAGGGTGAAAATAAGAAGAGCATGACTTATGCCTGCGTGCTGGAGCCGATTCTGCCTACTCAACAGTATCTCGCTAAATGTCTCAGGGAGGAAGAAAAAAGGCCTCGCTGACTATGGTTGGGTTGTGGTGCGTTAAGGATGTCCAGCGATGTCAGGCAAGGAGGGGGGTCGGGCGTTCGTTCGTCAGTGTAACTCGCTTGGGAGCTTTCCTCCTTCACACACCGAGGTCCACACCTCTAGCTTGATTAACAACCTGCCCACCATTATCACGGATTGAGAGTGTCAGCTAAATTAGCCTCTCCCCTCATCCATTCAGCACAAGCACTTAGTTAACATGCAAGGACCTGGAACGGCTTCGCTGAGCTGCAGAGGCGTGCAGCGTACCTTGAATCCACATTGGACACAAAGGGATGTTTTCTGATCGAAACAAACTGGTTCAAAGTCGAAATTAAGGAGTTTTTAAATCCTTTAGAGTATTCTCATTTGTTGGGAATTAAATCCTTCATGATTTAAGTAGAGAGCACAAAGGTGCCTTTTTTTAATGGGCGTGCACAGTCCAACCTCCTCTATATAGGTAGGTAGGATCAGGGGCAAACAATTTACACAAACCAGTCAGAGATGTTTAACACAAAATTTAAAAATGTCTGTACTTGATGTCACTGTGAGGCTGCCTCATCATTATTTCAGTTAAATTGTGTTTTAGCATTGGTTTTTATACTCATTTCTCTGTCGCATAGTTCAATGGAATTTCTTAGGAGCAAGGATGAACATCTCACTGTCAAACCTTATACACCCCACTCCTCTCAATAAAACCTTTCAGACTGTTGCTGTAAGTGCAACAGTGTTAGTGCTCATGGAGTAAACTGCGATGTCACCTTATCAAAAAAATCAACACACTTCATAAAATGTCTCTATAACGTCAAAACCATTCAGAATAATTGCCCTCTACTTGTCTATTGCTGCTTTAATTGGGCCCGCAATTCATTTGTCTGGTTTATTAATGACTCTGCCCAGCTAAACCATCCCTTTCAAATAGATTAAATGGTATAAATGAAAAATAAATCTTGATCACAGCTAAGACTACCTGATTTTAAAAAGTGACTTGAATAATAGCATAATAGAATAAACAAATAAAGAAATAAAACGGGGGAAAAAGATAAGTGGAAGCATCAACAAGTTAAGTGTCAAAGTTCATCTGGTTTTAAAGCTCTATGAATTGAATTTTAAATATTTAGCATGGGTAGATTAGGAAAGGTGCAAAGAAGTCAGTTTAGAATATTTAGAATCCGCTGCATAGTAATGGACACAAGGTCTGGTTGCTCATCTGTTCTAAACCACAGGAGAATTGGTGGCCCAAGGCACAGCCTCGGGCAAAATCCAAAGCAAAGAGCTCTCGTTATTATTCCGCAGCACCAGTTTTTATGCAGGCCTCCCCTGTATGCTACCACACACTCACAGCTGGCCCCTCACACACAATACCACTATGCGTACTTCTTTCTCTCCTTTTTTTGTGTTGCAGGGAGGATTTCAGGCGTTCCCTACCCTGAATTCTCATTAAACCTGTGGTAATTGGATTGGGCGTAATAGACATATGGAAATTGCGGTGCCTTTCATCATTAGGGTTTTAATTGCCCCTATTTTGGCGTCCGCATTACCCCCCTCCAAATAAGTCATAGGAGTTCACGGGCCTTGTTACTGCTCGTCAGGTTACTTCATCCACACATGCTGACGGCTGTGATAATGACAGGATTTCCTCCCTCTGAGTTTGGCCATTTAGTTTGTACCCATTGTGTTCTTTACTAAGCCTTGTGCTAATGTGAGCGCTGGACTTGTTACTCATTTTTGTAACTGGTATTCCATGATAAATTTAACTTTTTTTCTGTCACTGGAAGTCATAGATGTTTTTTAGGAGCGTATGGATGTATGTCCTTTGAGGAAATTACGAGTATTGATATTGGAAAAAAGTTTACACAGAAACATAAACATTTTTGGTTATTATCCCTCATATTTCAGTAATAAAAGAATTGTGACAAAGATATCTACTAAAAGAAAACCTGGACATTCTTTACCAATATTTTTTTTTTTTTTTTTAAATCTATGTAGACTTGATAGACAAAGAATTTTGTCAATTTTGTCCATGCATCTGTTTGCTGATGTTGTCTCTATCCAAAAGAAAAAGAAGTACACTATTTTTTTTGTGCTGATAAAAAAACTGCAAAAATATTACGATGTGTTTCCCTCCTGGAGATTAAAAAGATATATCAACTGTGGCATAATGTTTATAGAGTAATCTTTATGATGACAGCAAAAATATGACTGTAAAATCTAACACCCTCAGCTGTAAATGAAATCATTATAAATGGTAAATATAGATAAAATACAGCACACTCTTTTAAAAGGTAAATAGCTGCATTTTGATATTGATACATATACATGCAGCATAGAAAAACATTTCTGCATGTAATTTCTACACCTGTTGGTAAATCAGCTCATGTTTTGTGTACATTTCGATTTCTTTGTCATGTTATGAAGTGTATCTCTTGCAAGATTAATGTGGGACACCTGGAGGATAAACTGATGAAAGGAGACTCTTTAACAGTTGTTTTCTCTCCTATTGAGTTCACTTTGTATGTATCTGGTACAGTTAATTGAACATATTACTGTGACCCTAATTAAACTCTTCTTTACAGGACTATGGATGTTCTCATCAGCCTAAACCACGGCCAGTCCTTCATCTCCAGCGCCTACACCATCACTGCTTCCACATGTGTGAGTCTGAGTTACCTCTGTATTTGAAACAAAATTGAAGCATCTTAAATGTGTACGTTTTATAGAACACACTTCTGACTTGAAAACTGCTTATTCCCTCACACTTTTTTTTTTTATAACCTTAACCTCATTGCCTCACTTCATGTTTCAGTTAGTGTTGCTCATATTGTGGTTTGAGGAAATGATTGTCACTTAGAAGCAGAACTCCCTCATCCTGTTCCGTGTTTATCAAGAGACCAGTCATATTAATTCAGTTACGATTGTCATGCACACGATATGGAAGCAGGGAAACTTATGAAATTGTTAACACAAGGTAAAAATACATGCAGTTTACATTATAACCTTACAAAATAGGGCTGGGTGATATGACAATATATATCGTCAAATTGATATAAAATGGATTATTATATATATATTTTTCTATATCACGATGCCGAAAAACCAGCGGTTTATTTAAGTCCAAATGATGTTTTCATCATTTGGACTACGCATGACGTTCTGATCCTTGCTCGCCATGTTCATTTTGCACTGTAGTTCTTATTAAAATGAGTACAAACTTTGTACTTTTCATTTCATGAAGCCATGTATTCAGAATGTACATGTGCACTTTGAGTTGTTTAACATTCTGTAATTGTTTTGTGTGTACTGTGTATTGCAGCTGTATATTGTATATTAATTACTATGATCAGTAATTTGATATGTATTGTAATTTTATATGGCATGTAATCAGGGCGTCATTGGAAATGAGAGCTTGCTCTCAATTGGCCCTCCCTGAATAAATAAAGGTAATATATATATTTGCCACACAGGAAAAATTGGCTTTGCCATGTAGACTATTTATTGAAATGATATATGATTATATATTGTTATTGAGATTTGAAATGACCTTTATCAGGATAGAAGATTTTAGCCATATTGCCCAGCCCTAAGGATCATCTTTTTGCCATTTAGTTGCTGCTTCATGTATACATATTGTATCCAAATTATTATTATTATTATTAATCATAACATGTACCATCATTTGACCATTTTGCGTCCCTGTGTGTAATCAACTAAAACCAAATGACTGTGGGGGTTTAGTTATTTTATTGATCTTTATTTGCATCTCATCTTTGCTGAGATTTCTCCATCAGCTAATTACCAGAGGTTTTGTTTACTGCATAGTACCAAAAAGCAGTGATTTGATTCATTTGACCATTTTGTCTTTGGACTTAAACCCCAAATAAATTTTTAGCATGAGTAAACCGATTACTTTTGTAATTTTCTCCTTCTAGTCAGATGGTTGGGCGGTGGCGATAGTCTTCCTGGTGCTGCTGATCCTCACCGCTCTGGCCCTCATGTGGTGGTTCTGGCCTCTTTGCTGCACAGTGGTGAGTGTTGCTACACTGCTCGTAACATTTTCAACTTTGGGCAACCAGGAAACAACAGCAGGTTCTGTGCTGGCAAAACATGCCAATAATGGAAATCATACTCATTGCTACCTTGTAGATCTGATGTTAGACCAGGTCAGTGCCTGGTTTAACTGTGTCCCAGGCTGCTCGTACACAGCAAGCTCAGCATCGTGCATCAGCTGGCTGTGAAGGGAAGTGGTGTCAAACATCTGTTGACATCCGGTTTAACTCGTTCATCCACGGTGGCGTAGCAACACCACAGAGGAAGAACCTTAAACAGGAAGTGAAGAGCCCACATCCTGCACATCAGTGGCTGATTACACACATGTTCTGAGACGAGATGAAGTCGTTTTCATGTGAACAAACGATTTCAAAAAAGAAAACCAGAGAATAATGTGAGTGACAGATTGCGTAGAAGTTAACAAAATCTCTGTTTGCCCAGGACTAATATTGGGCCTACCTGGGGACTGAAGTGATTAATAATAATCACAGAGAATATTAATGGTTTAATCACATTTGAATCTTTCATGCTCCAGCTTAGAATACTTACTCTGTTTTGGTAAACACAAATCTTTTTTCCCCCTAATCCTGTCAGTTAGTGTTTCATTTCAGCTGCACTTTGTGTTTGGCCTTTGGATTCTTCGCCTCTTACTCCTCTTATTATTATTATTATTATTATTATTATTTTTTTATTTTTATTTTGTTTCTCTAACTTCCTTTTTTAATCAAGAATGGATGCAGTATCTAAATCTGGTAAGGAAAGGGCAGAACGCATGTTTTGCTTTGCTAAATCTGGGTTTGACCAAATTAGAAGGGGCAAAATATACCAGTTACAACAAAGTTCTTGCATACCATGAAGCCATATTAACAGGCACACAATTTGAATTTCAGTTCTTCATCAAGTAAGACTTTTTCAGCAGCATTGGCAGCATACATATACATTTGACTGGGAAGAAACATGGCAAACACACCAACCACCTCCTTGCGTCCATACAAATAAAGGCCAATGCACTCTTCAAAGTTCTTTTTATTTCCAGTAAGAACATATTATACTAAAGAAAGATCCACAGACATTATGTTGCTTTAAACTACATCAATCAGCCAAAGTAACAGAAATAATGATGTCATGAAAAAGGGTGGCTGATTAGTTAAAGTATTTCTCTTTAACTTTTAAATATTCCTGACCATATATGCAACAATCAGAGTTAAAGGTTGGAAAACCAAACCTCCTTAGTTGTTACTCAGAAACAAACCTGCATCATCAGGACTGTGTGGGTCTGGTGAGTTTGATCAGATTTGATTGATGGTGCTGGAAACATAAGCAAACAACCCACCAACTGTCTTCACATTTTTAGTTATATTGTTAAATCCTGATTGGTGCACGGAGGCAATACTAGTAATATTTATTTAAATAGCACTTTTATAACATAAAATGCAGCTCAAAGTGCTACATGACATCATGTTTTTTTCAACGTAAGTTCTTTCCACTTCAAGCCAGTGAGAATGGCGCAGAGGAAAATGGCACAAACAGAAATGTCTCATGTAAAACGCAAACTGTTATAACTTTGGCAGAAAATGGTGTGTTCTTGTCGAATTCAATATATATCACTATAGCAAGTGGTTGTTTGAAAAAAATGTGTTTTTCAGGGCCCTTAAAGGTGGAGTCAGCAATTCCAATCCAATACACTTTTTTAACTGTCAGTTCTGTGTGTGCGCTGAAAAAACATCTGATGTTCATACACTGCCCTGGCTCTGTAAATGGGAAACAAACAAAGTTGTCTGAGCAACACAACTCAAGGACACGGGAAAGAACATGGATGTATAAAGAGAAAGGCAGTGGGAGCGAGAGGGATGGTACGAAAAAGAACTGATAGGAGAGGGTGGTTTTTATTTTTTTAATTTAAATATCAATAATTGTTCTCCAGAATCACAGACTCCACCTTTTGAGGTATAAACAAAACAGTGAAAGCAAGCCGATATTGGCTAAAGATTTCATTATACAGTTAATTGAAATTAATTTGTATGAATGCAGGGAGTTGTACATAGCTATGTTCCCGGTGCCGTTTGGCTAAATGGTGGCTCACCTGGTGGAGCAGGCGCCCATGTATAGGGGTTTGGGTTAGGGTTAGTTTAACCCTTTCTCAGATCTCTGCACGGTAAATCCAGACAGCTATATACAATCTGTCCAATCTGAGTTTTCTGTTGCATGACTAAAACAACTTTTGAGCGTACATGTTCCACCAAAACAAGTTCCTTCCTGAGGCTATTTTGCAGTGGCAACGCGGCTTTTCCCGGTGCCTAGCACCGCCCAAGACGATTGTGATATGGTTTAAAGAAATGCCAATAAACCAGAGCACGTTTTTCTCCCATCCCGGAATGCTGTGCAGACTAGCCAGACCCTCCACCTCTGCAGCGCTTCGGTGGAGGAAGGTCTGGCAAAGCGAGACTAAGTACAAATATATGGCAGCATGCAGGAGTTTTGAAAGGACAAAATGCATAATATTGACTCAGGTTTAGAGGCTCTGGTGATTAAAGAGAATTTCATTAGTAACTGCAAATGTGTTCGTCTAAATGTAGACGTTAGAAGGTTATCATTGGTTCCACACATTGCCACACGTCACTGGTCCCATGTGGACAGTGTTTGTTAAGGTGGAACTTGAGGCTGTGTGTAATTAATCTTGAAATTCTGAGCTGTCCTTTTATTGTTTCCCTTTCAACAACTTGATTGTGCTTGGTGGAAGGTATTTCTTTGTGTAATCCATTGTTTAAACTTGTAAACTTCTTTAGTCTGGATATTCATGAGAACTGCTTTCATCCCCTTTGGAAAAACAGCCTCACCCACTTAACCGTTTACAAATATCCACAACAGATTATCGTTTGGGGCTATGAGAGAGGGGCTGCAGATGGTACACCCTGGTCTTTTTCTGTGTCTCTGCTTTTTTTCTACTGAGATCTGATGAAGGCAAATTTGCCCTCCACCACCGCTTCCCACTCACCCGCGCCGCCCCTTAAATGATAGACGTCACCTGGCTTTGTGGACCTGAAGGGAGCCCATCCAGGATGAGATGGAAGCATATTTTGGAAAACCAACAAAGGCATTAAAATGTAAACCCCCTGCAGCATGTCTGGCCGCGAACGTGTTTGTCTTGGTGGAGAGAGCTGCTGTTGCCTTCCATCGAGGGACGCGGCAGAATAAGAGGGCCATGTGTGGCTTGTTAATATTTAAACCCCCAGTCTGCCAGGTTTCAGCAGTCGGGATGAGGCCACACACACACACACACACACACACACACACACCCAACCTCTTTCCCACAATCCCTCTCTCTCTCTGCCTCTCTCCCACATGGATTGATGCCAAGAGAGGTCAAACAAGCTATGGAGTGGTAATTTCTTTGTTTATGATTTGTTTGGAAATTAAACTCAGAATGGCGTAGCCTTTAGTTCAAATCAAAGGATTGAGAATCGGAGATGTAGTTTTGAATTACATCGCCAGTTTTCAATTGCAAATGATTCACTGCTAAATTGGATGCGCTTTGGGACTATTGTCCAACTCAGTTGGTGCTTAATATGTTAATAATCTCAGATTACTTCATGTGATTTCATGCTCAAAGTTGTCAGCGTTGCTCTCCGATGCAGAACTTTTATCTTCTTTTGTTTCTGTTCCCCTCAGAATCATTAATATTTTCTACAAACGGGTTAATTTGCCCCTCGTTAAAAACACAAATCATTTTTTAATTTCTAAATATGCTACCTGCCACTGATCCGTCACGATAAGCCTCCTGAAACAGCTTGACACAACACGGTTTGAGCTGTAGGTTGGGAACGAACGGATTATCAAGTCCAGTTGGACAGTTTTGGAGACAGCCATATGGGAACGGTGCCTCGAGCCCCTCTGATTGGTCCGATTCCCTCCGGAGTCGTGGCTGTTGTGGCGAGCCGCTGGGGCTGATGTCAGGCGGCTAAGTATCCTGCGGTTTAGTTTTTAATTACGCTGCTGAGCACTCTTCACATCTGTCCATCAGGTAGCTGGGAAAGAACGGCAGAGCCCCGTCATTTGTATAAGGCTTTATATATCCCACAATATGTCCAGGAAATCTGATGCATAATTACTTAATAAAAAGAGATAATCCTGTCAACGGAAGGTGTGGCTGAAATGGCGTTAATCAGCGTATGGAGAGGCTACCAGTAGACCTTCACTGGATTTGCTTACCGCCAGTTGTGTGTCAGAGAGCAATTAATTAACCCTGATTGATAATTTTTCATTATTCTAATGACAACAGTATGTGGAGAGCGTGATGGTATCCCTGTGCTTAACAGTGAATGAAACAGATGTTAGGATCTATGATATGCCATTATTACATTGCTCGTTTCTTCCTCCAAAACCAATTTAGCAAATGCATAACCAGTGATGACAGTGAAGTATCTGTCTTTGATGACTAATGGACAAAGGTCTGTCTTCCACTTTGCCGCCCACCTCAAGTTGAGAAATGTCCTCACTGTAATTATATATGCAGTATTTATAGGCCACCTACTGTACTCTGTGTGTAGTGCTAATGTCCACCACTGTGTAAGAGGGGAACAGTGAAATGAGGCTTATCTCAGACCAACCCTGGGAAAATCTGGGTGGAGAAGTCAACAGTAAACACTCTTTCCTTTCTTATCGATCTTGGCTAATGAGCAAAGTACTACACCTCATTTTCATTATCATGTAATCTTCAATAAACATTGTTAGACATTCTTAGTTGCTACCTTTGTCCAACACAAATATATTTAGTTCACAATGATATAAACAGAAAAAAAGAGCAAATGCTCACATTTGTGAAGTTGGAACCAGATCAAGTTTGTCATTGTTTCTTGAACTTAGACAATGATTATACTAGATGAATAGATTCACTTAGATGAATTGATTATCAATAGTTTTTTTTGTCAATTGGGGGCTATGCATGTATGGTTACTTAAATTCCACAATCTTCAGACACCATAGAAAGGGACTCTGTTTTAGGAGTTACAGCCCTGCTCTCTGTGGTGACTGTGACTTACAGCTCCTGAAAGCTGAAAACACTACATATCTTTCCAGCGTGATCCCTCTTACAGATGGAATGAGTGGCAGTGGTGTCTTCAGCAATCCTGCAGTAAAAAGTTGGACATCAGTATGTGAAGCGTCTGACACCTGACAAATGTCAGTGTCAGGCGGCTCTTTGCTTTGCGATGCACATCGGAAAAACCCAGTAGAGGCATCTTGTCCTTGAGTGGAATCACATTGTGGACAACCTGCTTCTCAGGTGCCATGTCAACCAGTGTTGTCATGAACAATGCCGTGTGTGTGTGTGTGTGTGTGTGTGTGTGTGTGTGTGTGTGTGTGTGTGTGTGTGTGTGTGTGTGTGTGTGTGTGTGTGTGTGTGTGTGTGTGTGTGTGTGTGTGTGTGTGTGTGTGTGTGTGTGTGTGTGTGTGTGTGTGTGTGTGTGTGTGTGTGTGTGTGTGTGTGTGTGTGTGTGTGTGTGTGGCGCCACTCATCTTCCACGCAGACAGGGGCTTGGAGCTGAGCCCGAGCCTCCTCCTCTGTATCTCATTGGAGCTAATTAACTCCTTAGGACTTTATGATTGGGGGGATTGCTTGGGAGCACTGAACCCAATCCAATTAATTAAGAGCTAAACGGGCAGCGGTGCTCACCCCAAAGACTCCCCTGTCAACAAGTTGATTTTCAGCTTTTCTTTATTTTGCACGGGGGGCCCCTGTTGTTGGTTTACAAGCAGAATCCTTGTAATCAGTAGTCAGCGGGGCGATGGGGTGCCAGTTGCAGTTACAGAGCGTCCTGGCAGTGGCAGCGTCTCCGCTTTGAGACAAGCTCAGGGGACGTCTCTGTTTGACTCAGTCACCTGTCACGAATCACCTCCGTCAGCCTCGTCTATTCTCATCTTGACAAGGTGTGTGTGTGTGTGTGCGTGTGCGTCCCCTGATGGACTTTGTGCTGACGCTCTTTTGCTTTTTCTGTTTATCCAGGTCATCAAAGACCCGCCGCCACCTCCTCCACCGTCCCGTCCTCCACCACCTGTGAGTACATCGCTATAGTGTTATACCAGAATATTCAAATTAATGCCATGATATTTTAAAAAGTGTGTAGAATTACAGTATTTTGAAAAAATGATCATCAAACAAAGTCCCAGACTATATACTGCACTTCAATATACCATGTTGAATATGACTTAAACAAGAATATCATCAACATTAGCTTTAAAACATTTTTAAAGGAAGATTTCCACAATTTTTGGAACTGGGTTTATTGACTTTCCTTCCAAGAGTTTGATGAGAAGATTGTTTCCACTTACATGTTGTTTTTTTTGTGTTGTGTATGAAGCTATAGAGCCAGGAAGCGATTAGCCTAGCTTAACATAAAGACTGCTAAAGATGTTACTCAAACTAAAACTACAGTGTGTCACTATTACATTTGTTTGTGTACAAATTAAACAAACAAGATATAAGGTGTTAATTAGTGAGCTTCAAAAGGCGCTCGTAGGTGGATGTCTTAACTTTGGACAAAGCCAGGTTCAATGTTTCATGCGCTTTCAGTCTTAATGCTAAGCTAGGCTAATCACCTACTGGCCCAAGCTCTGTACTGCACAGACATGAGAGTGTTGGAGGTCTTTTCTTCTTACTCTCTGAAAGAAAGTAAACAAATGTGTTTCCCAAAAATCTTAAGCTATTCTTAAAAAATAAATAAAAAAAAAATAATTTAAAAAAATTGAAAAGTTGCTGCTGGTATTACATTGAGAACTTTAAGGTGATTTGTTGTTTTTAATGACCTTTTTAATGTTGATTAAGCTATTTGTCATTACTGGAAAATCATAACATTATGCAAAAACAGGTTTGGGTCTTTAATAAACACTAGATTTTAAGAGCTCCTTTGGCAAAACTTGATTCATCTGCAGAGGAATGACAAATTAATGAAGGAAATTATTTACTTTAAATATTTTAAATTTCTTAAACCATGTAGTAAGAATTGACGGCTCTAGCAGAAGTAAGGACATGAGTGTCTCTTCCTTCCTGACAAAATGACGTAAATGAGTCTTTCCTGTTGTGAAGTACATTCAAATATTGATACGTGGAATTGAAAGAAAATAGAACAATAGCAAGTGCACTACCTTCCTTTTGTCCACGCAGTATGGTTGATAGATGTTGTCGTTTACAAGAATAAAGTTTTCACATGGCTCCAACTACAATACACTTATTTATAGTGTACATGAGTATGAGTCTCTAATTTCCCTTTTTCTTTTTAAGGAGCCAGAGGAGCTTCCCAAGAAGAAGTGGCCGACTGTGGACGCCTCCTACTATGGAGGAAGAGGAGCTGGAGGGATCAAACGCATGGAGGTCAGAGCCTAGATATTATCCCCCGACATATTGCTTTCAGGAACATGAAACGCGTTCATCGCAGTCACAAAGACTCAAAGTCTCTTCCATTGTGTTTGACACATGAATCCCCTTGAAGTTGTCTCCGTGTGAAGTGATTTGAGCTGCAAATTGTTTAAACATTAGGGCAATCTTCTCTTATCAAATCTAACCAGCTAAAAGGAGCTGAAATCCTACAAAAATCCGAGACAGCAGGAAGTGTCACATTTCTGACAGCTGGTATCCTGTGAACGTGGACCATGTTTAGACAAAAACTGCTGACAGTCAGTGTTTTCTCTGAAGCTATAAGTTTGTTGAGTAACACAGGCAGCAAGAGGAGGGACGGGCTGACTGACCGGCCGGCCCGCTGTCCTCGTCAGTCCGCTGATGCCTCTGACATGACAGGCCCTGCCATCTCGTCCTTGGCCGTCCGGGCCTGATTGGATCAAGTCATTGCCACGATGAAGGATTGAGTGCGGCTGTCATCTTGACATATCCACTTCACCCACTTCTCCTCTCCACCTCCCCCTTCTCAACTCCCAAACCTTGGCAGCCCCTTTTGTTATCCGCCTCCTCCAAAGGGAATCCAGGTTTAAAGGCGAGCTCCCCACCTCCCCCCTCGCTGTTTTACCCCCATACCACTTCTCAGCCCCGAGGAAGATGGTGGGGTTGCAGGGATTTCCAACCAGCCTCAGGGAGCTCCAATCTTTTAACTTTTTCCCCCACGAGTGTTGGTGATCCGCGAGCCCGGCTATCCCGCGCTCCCTTCTATCTGTAGCAGATTGATTCCCACCGACAGGCCCGTCTCCACTTCTGAAACTCCCCCCTCCCCCCCTGCGGATAGAGAACGAGGTGCGTTTTAAGATCGACCTGCACTCTCCTCTTCATCCACATTTAAGACGTCATGCTGAGAAAACCGCCTCCACCTCCACCGATCTGCCGCTGCCAATATTTCAAACGCGTATTGAGCCGGCTGAGGTGACAACGTATCTTTTATTCATCGCAGCCTTCTCTTTTGTTGATGCGGCAGGCCAGAGATGTATCCCAGAGATGATTCTGAAAAGCTGTTCTATATTGTCACGGCTTAACCTACAGCTTGAAAACTGTGTCGCTAATTAATCACCTCTCCCCATTTATGTGACGGTGGATTTTTTTTTTTTTTATCTCCTCCCTGCAACAGATGTGATGAATTCAATTAAGAAGCAGGACAGCTTAACTAACACACAGGCCTGCATTCACACACTCACACAATAACACATTATACCACATGCAAATGTGCTTATTAATAAAAGCAAAAACAGGTTTTCAAGTCATTTCATTTTCTCATGGATAATATAGTGATAGCTGTAGTCCAACTCCCTCCTCTGCCTCGTTATTGGCTGTTATGGATGATATTTAGTAGTTTATGACACCTGATTTTTAATTAAGGGCTGCAGCAAATTATTTGAATGTGTGAAAATACTTCTATAACATCCTCTATGGCTCTGAGAAGTCTGAGAAAATCAGTGCCATGATGTCATAGTGATGTCAGACTTTTCTCATCTTGGGCTTAGGGCATAGACAATAAAAATAAGGCTTGGAGATACATTTATAGCAGAAAGCCTGTGTTACAAACGAGTGTTGTGGAGTTTAATTTCATGGCCAAACCAAGACAAAGCACAAACCCACAAAGCAGTGAGGACCTAATGAAAATCTACTATCAAGTTGCAGTTTATCAAGTATCAAGTATAGTATCCTATGTTTTTGGAGTTTGACCAATAATCATTGCTAAAAGTCAGGATATATCCAGTTCTGTGGCTTCAATTTTGATCATTCTTTTTTTATTTTTTGATCTAGCTCTCGTTTGTTCCCCAATTTAATGAAAGTGAAATCCTAATTTGCTGCAGTACGGTTGTTTGTCTTTGTTTTGGGAAATTGTGGTGGATATTTTATAAGCCAAAGTCCAAGCGGATGTCCTCGATGTTTTTTTTCCCCACCAAAACAGTAGTAGTTCTTCAATTCTATCAAACAGAGAAAAGCAGCAAATCCCCCACATTTTTGCTTGATAAATTGTTGCGGACTTATTTTTCATTGAAGATAACCTGCCCAGCCCTACGATTGACTAACCAGTTACTCGACTAATAGGTTCAGCACTAATGTAATTTTGATATTTTGTAAAGTATGAACGTAAAAAAACCAGAATGAGCTATTTGTGTCTCTAAAACTGTGTGTGTGTGTGTGTGTGTGTGTGTGTGTGTGTGTGTGTGTGTGTGTGTGTGTGTGTGTGTGTGTGTGTGGTTTTTAACTCTCCAGGTACGCTGGGGCGAGAAGGGCTCGACCGAGGAGGGGGCCAGGCTGGAGAAAGCCAAGAACGCCGTAGTGTCCATACCAGAGGATGTGGAGGAGCCGATGATCAAACGTCCCACTCCGAGGGCTGCCCCCACCTATCAAAACGAGACCAAATGGTACACTCCCATCAAGGTGAGCGTTACTACAGCAACTGATTGGACTGAAGATGTTGGGGTGTTTGTTGTCTTTCAGTATGAATGTTTTTCAGTTCTCTTCCCTCTAACTAATGTTTGTCATTTGATATATTATGTAACAAAATCATCAGGTCAGGGGTCCACTTACTAGCGCTTTAAAGCATTTAACAGCCTCTTGTGGTCTTCTTTCAGCACCTAAAAGCTAGGAATTAGTCCTTTTAGCTTACAGTATATTATTTAGTTACAAAGAGTTAAAAAAGGAAACTTCAGTACTCACTCAAAATGTCATGCTGCTGAACTAAAATCCCATTTTTCTTTTTTATCAGGGTCGTCTCGACGCTTTGTGGGCTCTGCTGGGGCGGCAGTATGACAGAGTTTCCCTCATGCGACCCACAGATTCAGACAAGGTAAGAAAGGGAAAAGAACCTATAACGCTTTCAGCTCTTGACACTCATGTTCCCAGTGGAAAAATGTACTTGCAGGGATGCCTAAAATACAAACCATGCAAATATGCAGAGGCATGCAAGATTGAATAAACAATGGAAGTGTACGTGGGTGTTTTACTGTAGGGTGGGGGTGTGGGTGTGTGTGTGTGTGTGTGTGTGTGTGTGTGTGTGTGTGTGTGTGTGTGTGGGATATAGTTAATCAGCGTCAGTGTTGTGTTGCGTTTTTAGCTGCACAAACCTAAAGCCAGTTGCCGATTTCCGCGCAAAATATGCGGGGCTTGCATGATTTCATAATCCCATAACATTTCCGTTGCAAAAAAGTCACATATATCTTAGCAGAAAGTTGAGAAATGTTGCATTTACTTTACACAGCAGCAGCCATTTTCCCGTTGCCATGGGAACGTTATGAAGTGACGTAATTACGCGACGTGAACATCATCGAAAAGCTGCAGACCCGTGATGAAGCTATGATGAAACCGCAATTTTTGCAAGTTCCCGCAATTTCATCGCATAAAATTGCCTAAATATCCCGCATATTCCATCGCATTTTTTAAGAAAACGTGCCGCATAATCAAGGATTTTTGCCCGCAACAATCACAAAAAAACACCGCATTTTTCTGGAAGGACTGTAAAGCCTGAAGGGCATGAGTCAAAATGTCATCAGTGGTCCGCTATGCAGTTTGCTGTATTCAGGGATATAAATGGAGAATTCCCTGCATCAGTCAGCAGTGTGCATGGTCTTCTTCTTTTTTGACTTTTTAATGTTGTTGTAACCCTTCTATAAAAGCCCTAATAATGACTATTGTGATCTTAAGAATGACCTAATTTGGGTATGTGATCCTTCTAAATCTTTAGAGTCACCACAATTAGAGTTAAGAATGTATTATTTTATTGCAGTATTGAATTACAGCTGTGGAGGTACAATAATCTGTGTACTGGCTCTTAGCACAGGAAGCTGCTGGCATGAGTTAAGCATTGTGTTGTTGTTACCTAACTGGGCCAATGTGAGCTGCAGCTGCAACGGCTCACCGAGGGAAGCATGACAGGGACAACCTAATATGGTCAAACTCTTGACTTTTTTTCAACATCTGTCAGAGAAGAGGAAGCCTATCGGCTCCACAAACCGACACACTGAAACCTGACGCCTCGCAGGCAGTTAGGACAGCCCGCTGCTCACAAACCGCCACCAAGTCAGATTTAACCAGATGTTTTGAAATGTTCTTAGCTTTTTTACAGCAGCAGTTGATCCAACAAACCACAGCATAGGCTGTAGACACTGAGCTATATCTGAAAATGAATAACATACATTAGAATCAGTTTTCAGAAGGTGAAGCATTTAGATTTCGTTTTTTGTAACCAGATTTCAGGCCCAGAAACTGATTTTCATGGATCTCTTTTTATGTAGTCACTCCTACACACTTTTGTACAGTAGTTTGTAAATGAAGTGAAGTATTGCATAAGCTGTACAGGAAAAAAAATGACTCCTCTGCACATACATACCTACTGTATAAATGTAATCCCTGATGTCATTTATCCACTTTGGTGGGCACTTCCTCTTCACACAGTGGTCTGAGAAGGGTTTTTAAATGGTTCACAGAATGATGTCAGACTGAAAAAGTCTCCAGTGGAATAACGTTTACTGCTCTGTAGAACATGGAAAAAACTGAGCCGGTCGGCCAGCTGTGAGCCTGCCAGTTGCTACCCAGTGCTCTTTAGAAAGACTCAGAATGCCAGAAGATGCACTATAAAAAGACATAGATAAACAAATATACATAAACCTATAAATAAACATAAACAAATGCTAGGTCAAAAAATGTCCAGATATCATGGTTAAAACTGAGCTAAATTCAGTTGAAATGCTAGTTTTTAGACATGTATGATTTTTTTTTTGAACTTGTATAGTCAGTGGCCACATTCCAACATGTAGTTGGGACCTGCTACATACAGTATAGTGCATATAATAACTGAAGTGCTGTCAACAGCAGTTATATGTAACCTAGATCTTTTAGAAAACTACAACTTCTTAACCGAAGCCACGTTAACCATGTTTAAACTTGGCTAGGAGTCACCTAGGCATCTCTTGACCTACTAATCACATAATCAGTGCTATCTTTGCTAGTCTCAAGTAATACCAGTGCAGGCCAGTCGTAAGTGTCCGTTTTAGAAGCGTTTGTCTTTTTTGTATGCTCTTTGTAAAGGCAAAAAGGACACAAGTATGATGTGAGTTGGCTTCACTGCCATGATAAATTGTTGCCTGCATATTTTCCTGCAGTACGCTTGTTGGAAAGACGTGTTGAAATGACAACTAATCCTCTGAATATATAATAATCCAACTGAGTTTGACTTTTAAGCATAAAAAGGGCAGAATGTGGAAACATCATGGCTGCAGCTCCCACAGTGTAAAAGATGATGGATGTTCCCACACAAGAGGTCAGCTCATTTGCTCCGAGCAAACTGTTTTAAGTGTTGGTGAGTAAACACAGTTGTGTCAAAGCATTCAGGAGCGAAGGACACATGGAAGAAAACCTGTCAGTGCAGTCCTCGGCACCGCTGGCTCACTGCGTTCACATGCCGATCACTGCGCCAAACTCCACTTTTAAGTCTTTGATTAAGACTGTACACAGCAGACATGGACAATCAAACAGGAGGCCACGGAGCTTGTGTGCTTTTGAAGTTACATCCTAACGGAGCAGTAGACGACTGAATATTGGTACAAATTAAAATGTTTTTTTTTTTTTTTTTCAAGTCATGATGTTTTTTAATCCCCAGTTGGTTTACTGTTTTATTTCAACACCGTATTTCCAGCAAGACAATAACCAACGTCTTGTCTTCTTAGAGAGCTGATGGTGAGTTAGTAGCCTGGTATTAATGAGACGTGTGTGATATTGGAACAGATAAACTTGACTTGATCAAAGTGAGAGGAGTCTGGACTGTCTGGTGGGAGGTTAGGTGTAGATGGCAGAGTGGGCAGCGGTGACATGTATGAAGGAGAGAAGTAGCGTAGGAAGGGGAGGAGAGGAAGGGCAGTGGTCTTTGATGGCAGACAGGAAACCACGAGGGTCATGAATTTTTCAGCGGCTGCATCCGCGGGGTTACAAGGACTCGTACAGGTGTAAGGAAGCAGGTTGTCACAGACATCTGTTCAGCACGGGGACCCGGTGTCCATACTACCCCCCTCACCTCCCCCTTTCCTTGCCGAGCTTCTATCCCCACCCCTCTTCCCTCCCTCAGCAGCATCCCTTCCTGACCCTCCCTCCCTCAGTGCTGCCGCCGGGAGCCAGACTGCTGGATTGTCAGCAGATGCAGAAGAGAGACAGAGAGACAGAAAATGAAAGTGAAACAGTTTTTTTCTCTTTTTTTTTTTTTTTCTGGTCTCACATTTAGCGCCCGAGGGCCTTCAACACCAAAGGTAGAGTGGGGGTGGACACAGCTGCAGTGCCGAACTTGCCCCAGGCACAAATAAAGAGATCTAATGTGGTTTGACTGTGTTGTCGGTGAGACCAGGGAGCTGGGGAGGCACTTCAGAGCCAACTTAGCACAGCAACATCTGCCGCCAAGTTTTGCTGGGTATCGACTGGGGACAGTAGGTAGAGAAGGTGGCAGAGAGAGAGAGATTTTTCTAGAGCTCACTCAGGTTTTTTTTAAAGAGGTGGTGGTGTGTCTACATGTGCGTTTTCAGTAATCTTCCCCCCCCCCCCCCCCCCCATACCTTCACACTTTAGGTATTGTTTTCTAAAAGCAGCTGTCAACAAAATGTGCAATGACGGATGCATCACCATACATTAAACCCTCTGTATCCTCCTACAGAAGAAGACACGCCAGAAACCGAGAACAGGCGTTGGAGTTCTGAGTCCATGTGGATTTCTATTTGTTCCTCTTGCTCGCATCTGTTCCTCACCAAGGGGACGTGTGGGCTGAGTATGCTGGTGTGTGGAGGTATTATCTGATGGACCTTTTATACTGTTGCTAAACCATGTTTGTTGTTGAGTTTATGAAGTGAGTGAGTTAGACCATTCGCTGATGAGTTGGGGTTTCCCCATTGGCCGTTGCTCTTTGAAAATTAATCTGCACGACAGTGTTTCTGCTAGTAACGTCTTTTCCCCCAATATCATCATCTGATCCACTTTCTCAATACATATGCAGTTGTTGTTGCTGCACAACATGTTTGTTACTCCACCTGCAAAGCCCAGAAAGCCTCATTTGTGTGTAGTGTGGGCGTAGTAAGTGTCTGGTCAAGCGATAGAGAGAAAAGTGATGTGGACTTTCTGAGCGCAGGCAGGTGTTACAGCATTAAAGGTTGTTAAGTGGTAGTAATATGCAGTGTAGGTTATTAGTTCACTACGGCGGAATATCCCTGTAACAATTTGGCCACAATTAGCACATATACACGATCCAGCCATATACTAGCTTTCGACCGAGGACTCGAGTAAGATGGGCAAGATTTCCCCCCCTAAAATGCATTTAAGAAACTGTACAGATGAAGAACACGTGAGGCTGTAAACTACAGTCGGAGAGGCAGCTTCCCACCTCTCTGTGTCTCTTCTTCCTCCTCTCTTCCCTCAGCTGGTTTATCTTTCCTTCTCCCTGCCAGCGCTCGGTTTCCTGGCTGTGACAGCGTCTTAATTTAACGGCGGTCGGTGCTGTGGGAGTGTTTTAATTAAGTGACTGTAAGCAGAGGGACTCCACGGACCTGCTCTGGAAGAATCCCGTCAGATGGAGGGAGGAGAGATAAAAGGACGGATGTAAAAGGGAGGTGTAAGAAAATAAACTGGGGAAAAACAAGGACAAGGCTGGCATAAGCCAAGGGCCACCGAGTCTAGAGGTGACAGTCTGCTTTCCTGGCACCGCACGGCATGGCATGGCAGAGCTGTCCTTGGAGGTCATAGTAATGCAGCTCAGTGTCGTGCCTGCCGGTTGTCAGGGCTCAATTAGGGTGTTGTGAGTAAATCATTAGACTTGAAATTGGACGAAGATATTTGCTTTAAGTTTCAGTATTTGACTGGCATGAAGGTGCTACATGTAGCATTTTAACATCAGTAAGTCATCAGCATTTACCACATTAATTTTGAGACATGAGTATAATTACTGTAAACAAACAAGCAAGTGTCTGAGAGGATAGGCAGCCACTCTTTGGCCTCTTCACTGCATTTTTACATTGTGAGCCACGGGTCACATTTTGTAGGAAATGTACCATCAGCGCAAATGGAGCTCAAGTTTCTATCGGAGTTCCTCTCAATGGCAGATGGTAGAGGAGTGAACAGCTGATGGCACGGTGGCCCAATGGTTGGCACTGTGGCCTCACAGCAAGAAGGTACCGGGTTTGAACCCTGGTCGTCCTGGGCCCATTATTTTCCCCATGTCTGTGTGGGTTTTCTCTCTGGGTGCTCCTGTTTCCCCCCCACCCCTAAAAACATATTCCCCTCCCTCTCTGTGTGGTGAGCTCCTGGCGTCGTAAGACTGCCGTGCATTTCCCAGGTGGGTGCTACACATTGGTGGTGGTAGAGAGTAACACCACCACCCCCAAAGCGCTTTGAGTGTCTGATTAAGCTCTATATACATGTAATGAATTATTCATTATTAATGTCTTCAAAAAAAAAAAAATTTGATCAAAACATCATCTTTGTAACAAGAACTGAGGAGGATGCAGACTTTTGGAGCAATGCCACTGATTTTGTTCCTTCTAAACAAGTGTACTTAACATTATTTCTACCATGATTCTAAAGCAAGGTATCGTTTTAGACTGATATCCTTCTACATTCTAGTCTTCCAACTGACTTGAGATTTTTAATCCATCAGTGACAAAAGTGAAAAATAATTTGTGTATATGCCTCGTTATTGCTACGTAACTTAAAGGTCCAATGTGTAGGAATTTCTCCCATCTAGCGTTGAGATCATATATCGCAATCAACTCTCTCACACCACGCAGTTCAAAGTATTACAGCTACGGTAGTCTTCACTCTTTTTTTTTCTGATGACGCCGGTCTCTTGCTCTTTTCAATATCCTTTTTATTTTTCTGGGTGAAGAAGAAGACTCCTGTTCCTGACATTTTGATTTTGAATACGTGTGGTCCTTCATACTTGCCGGGGCCGGGATTAGCAGCATTAGCAGCACCTGTGAGTTTATCTTGCGACAGCAAAAACGCGAAAAGCGGAGCAGTATGTCTTGTATATCCCTTACTGGCTAACGTATTTCAAGATGGCACATGATTATGGAGCATCTACCCCAGTTCATGCGAATGCAAATGTAAAATTTCAAGCCAATAGGAATACTTGGAATTGATGGTGGTGGTAAATATTAATGAAAAAGGACAAGTTTGTGAATGGTGAAGTTTTTGTTAGGTGCTTGTGCCTGGCCCCAGTGTCCTGAGTGGATTTGGGACCAATTCAAGTTGTCTCAGACTGCACCTTTTTAACCTTTTTGTTTGTTGATATCACGCAAGGCCATCACAAGGCTTTCACAACTTCTACTGAACCACTTTGGACATCTTGACCCTGTGTGTCATATATCATAACTTCCTCTTGCTCCAACATGTTTTCATTAGACAAAGACACAAAGTATTTGTGATATGTTTATAAAACAAACATAATCCAGGACTAAATATGTTTCCTTCAAAATGTAACTGAGAATGCAGTTTAGTTGTCTGGGAATGAGACAGGGCTACCTGAAAGCAACATACTGTATGACTGCATAAATTATTGTCCAACTATTCGACAAGCAAAATCATATGCCATGTAATATATATATATGATGGATAGACGAAGATATACATTCTAGATGAATGGGTTTTTGGAAGGCAACATGTCAGCCATACTGTACAAACATACTGGATGATTAATATCACCAGTAGCAGAGTAGCTAAACCCAACTCACTACACCACTGAATCAGATTTAGATACAGATTTAAATATTGAACTACAGCCATGCCATAGGATCAGCAGTAAACTACCATACTGGTTGTACTGCTGTATCAGTATGTACTAAGCAGGCTGGTCACATGGAAATGATCCAGGAGAGGAAATGGCTGCCTCACAGGACATCAGGCAGACTGATTATTGCATGAGAGATACACAATGACCCAGTTAGATAATGCAAGTGGTGAAATATCTGTGATGGCCACAGAACAGTGAGAATGGTTGAACATTGTGCTCAATATTGGAATTAATTTAACTGACTTGTTTATTCAGTCTTATACATAAGGGAAGTATTTAGCAGCTTATTTCTTTGCATCTTTTGTCACTTGATCTACATGTAAAGCAGAGCAAACATTTGTTCAAAATTGTTTAGAAAAAAACGTAAACAGATGCACACATACTCATCCTTTCACGCTTCCTCTTGTCGCATAACAATGCCACACTGAGTATGGTGAGAACATCTTTCTTTAAACTAATAAAAGCCGTCAAACTGTATTGTTCAGTGTTAAAAAAAAAAAAAAAACATAAGGAGCCAAAATATGACACATTCTTGAAGGTTTTCGGTATTACAGAAGGCCCACGTTTTGCTCTTTCCACAGCCGTTGAAAGGAATATTTTGGTACCTAAACGTCTGATTAGACAATATGCTAATATGGTACTAATATATGCCTAAAGAAAGAGTTGACAGCAGCACTAATGAAGAATAAACACAGGGTAATGCATGCAGGAGGACTTCTACATGTCATCAGTCAGGATGCTTAGCATCACAAAGATAAATACTGCGTTGAAACAAATGTAACACTTAATTTCACAATAAAAGGCTTTAATCGAAAGTAAACAACCTGGCAAATGACATTAAGGTGAAATGAACCCCTAGATCAGAGAGCATGATATTTCCTAATTAACAGGGGTAATTGGAATAAAACCATAGCGTCGCAAATAATGAAGCGTTGGTTGAAGAGATGAGGCTTCATTGGAAAAGGCTGAAGTTGACTCTGCAAAACAAAGCTCAAAATAACAATCAGAAATTACTCGTGCTTGACATTTAACCCCATCATTAATTTATCTCTTTAGTTCATTATTATTTTTTCTTCTTTGTTGCACTGCATATGTGGGTTTTTACTCAAGAGGGAGTTGAACAACAGGGTTAATAGCTTGTTACCGCTGTAAAATCTAACAATTCAGTGCAGGGGTTTGTCACTTTTTAGCCAAGAAATATCATTTCAGTTAAATAGTGTTTCAAATTACCCCTGGATTTTCTAAGTATGTTGAAGTTTCTAGCTGCTGCTTAGTCTCATTGGTCCTGGTGGCCCATTGCTAATTCAAGCATCCCGGTTATTCAATCTTTTCAAACAAATCTGCACCGCTAATAATATAACATACATATAACATCAATTTGGATAGTTTAGCCCTTTTAAAATACCAATTCTGTGGATTTAGAACCATGGATATACTGTATAACCTTTCATGTTCAGGCATTCTTCAGATACATTCAGTGTAAAAATGTCAAATAAAAACAATTTCTTTAACAGAAACCCAGCATTAACAATCCTAAAATGGACCTCCACCCAGGCTACAAGTCATCAATGCCACATTTTCTTAAGTATGAAACTATTTTTATCTCGGTTTCTTGTTAAACATGGTTCAAGCCATGTAATGCATTTTCTACAACCAGCTTGTAAAATGAAGTACACTGCAAAACAAAGTTTTCCTTACTAATTTAGCCTACAGTATTTTTGATATGACAGTCGAATTGTTCTTAACCACTACCAGTAAGGTGAGATTATCTCCCCTAAAAATTAAAAAAAACATTAGCATTAGGTGTCATTTTCTTGATACTACAATGTAGTGCAATGATCTGCTTTATGTTGCAGTTATCTGCGTCCTGTTCTCGCACCTTGGAGCTGTTTTTACATTATCTAGCACATAAAGCAGCAGCAGCAGTGGTGGCGGTGGGCTGTGCGGGGGAAGCAGCGAGCCCTGGGCCTCATTAGTCCTATCAGTGGACGGCCTTGTTAGCCCTAACAAGTAGCCAGCTGACAGCTCCATTCAGCCGCCGCTCCCCCACAAGAGAAGTGACAGCTTTAACTATTGCGGAGAGCACCGCCGATTTATGAGCCGCGGACGTGCTCTCTTAACCAGATTAGTTCTTTTTACATTAACCGAGGAAAAGTAGGGCAGATGTCTGTATGACTGGTTGTAAATTTGATAATGACCGCCATGTTAATCCCCCGTCCCCCCTCCATCCTCCCCTCCTCATCCATGCCCCCGCACGGCAAGTCCAGGCGTGTGTGAGTGTGAGAGACCAGGAAAAAGGAAGCTAATTGTTGTTGGTGGTGGCTGGTTGGAGCAGTAAACTGAAAAGTAACCTAATGTGGGAAAAAGAGAAAAATAATATGAACATGATTAGTGAGCTATCACGACCAAATCTCTTCTAGTTGTTCCCATATTTCTCAGAATCTAAGGCTTCACTTAAAAACGACCATTTGAAACACTTTCATTTCAGAATGCATTCAAATGTAGTCCATGAATTGTTAACACTCCATTTTAATTAGTTGTTTTTTTATGAGCAGCTAGAGTTTTACTGAAAATGTCACTGAACTATGAAGTATGTTACTCAAAGATCTTCCAACTTTTTTGTATACATTGAACACACAAATATATTTTACAGCCCAGACATAACATGTCCGTCGTCATTAAATAGATACAAATATGACACAACTGATTATTTTATTTCCAAGGTTTTACGTAGTTTTTTTAAAATTATTATTATATAACTGAATTTACAACAAAAAACAACAACAAAGCAAATATTGTTTTGCGAGCAACATGTCACCCAAAAAACAAAATAAGTCACAACAAGCTGTTTGTTGGATATTTTAATATCCTTCCCGATTTAATGCAATTTATGTGCATGTGAAGATTCTTACTCTGATCTCTCCTCGGTCAGTTTTGGATTAGCTCTTGTTTTTCTCTTTCCTCTAAATCTCATTCTGCAGTGAAATCCACTTTGAACACAGCTTTATTCCCTTGCCTACAAAAGTATTTTGCGAGTCAATCAAGTATTTTCCAGTGTTGATGTTTCCTTGGTGTTGTTTTTGGGGGGGACTCTCCAGCCCCCTGTGTCGGAGGACTCCCCTTTTCCTCTCCATTAACTGATCGGTGTTGTTGTATTTGGGTGGCCGGGGCTGGTACCTGCACCCAGTACCCTGCCTTCCCTTTTGCCCCCTCTACCTGATACGATCTAAACTGATGTCCTGCCGGTGCCTTTTTTCCCAGAACCCCTCAGACTGGTTGGAGCGGTGGCGGTGGCGCCGTGTGCCGAGCCTTTTCTTCATCACCTATTAAAATCAAAGCCTCCTCGTTTGGCGAGGACCGCTGGGATCTTGGCTTTAATTAAATTACATTATTGTTAACGTCAGCTTTGCAGAGGCCGGCTCTGTCGCGTGCACTTTGCCCTCCTCCTTCCCGGCTCACCTCCTGACAGACATATAGAGGAGGGAGGAGGAGGAGGGAGGAGGAGGGGCTGAGGATCACACATACATGCAGTAATGTATTCCAATGCAGCCCCCCCCTCCTCCCCTCCCATCGATTTGAATTTTTAAAAAGATGGAAGCAGGGAGTCATGTTATGCAGCGAATATGTTCACAGTGAATATTCAATTAGCCTGCTTTGTATTTTGTATACGTGAATGTAACGATGTGACTGTGGTGGCTAATATGTAGTGAAGGGCCCTCGGATGAAGCTACATGTAACATGGTCCGCTCTAAAATGTTTGCATTTGATCACAGACGTGCGTTATGAATAAACATGTGAACTTCAGATTGTAATTCTCATACTGAATGAACAACATGACCGTTTCCATTTATTTATTTTTGTGTACTTTAATCCTCAAGCTTTACCATTATTGATAATGTTATAAATGTAGTTAGTATTACCATTTCAATACATCTCTATAATTTTCTTATCTTTTCTTGTAAAAAATCTGGTTTCATCTGCAAAACAGTCATGCAGGTTTATTATGAATATAATTATTCTTAAACTACGTAAACGTCTCCCCGCCGAGCCTCTCTCCTCCACTGTGAGCAGTGAAGTGTCACTAATGTGGCTCTATTCATTGGTTTGCAGGCCTGAGTCTGTACCCCTCTCTGCTGCCGTCCTGTTGCTCCTCTAAAGCTGGTGGCTGATAAAACTCTTACAGGTCACTCACTTTCTAGTCTCGCATTGCCAGACCTTCCTACACAGCGCTGCGGAGGAGGGTCTGGCTAATCCACACAGCATTCTGGGATGGGAGAAAAACGTGCTCTGGTTTATTTGCATTTCTTTAAACCAATCACAATCGCCGGACAGAGCCACAGTTCCTCTGCAAAATAGCCTCTGGAAGGAACTTGTTTTGGTGGAACATGTGTACGTTCAAAGGTTGTTTTAGTCGTGCAACAGAATACTCATATTGGACAGATAGTCTAGGTAGCTGTTTGGATTTACCCTGCAGAGATCTGAGGAGCAGTTAGCCATAGTCCTCAGAAATCCACCAGAGTTTAGAATTCCAACACAAAGAAAGTGGAAGGTGACGGACATCCGGCCTAAAAAGAGGGATGTCCGGCGGAATTTCCGCATCGTTGATATAGACAACTCCCTTTCTGAAAGGTGAATCTGTCTTTGAAGAATCATAGCTTAATATTGCAGAGGACCTGATCTATATAGCCGACTTCTGGATTACAATATTCATTTGAATATTTTAGTCATATTGATATATCACAGTACTGCAAATGAATGCCAAATTAAACAATAATCGGATTGATGTAATTAATGATGTAGGTCTCCACTATTTTTGCTAAATACACAATGTGTAAAATGAAAAGACTGGAATTTCCAACCTCAACAGGTACCACACTTAAGGCACATGGACCAGACACAAGTACTCTAAAGGTGCTTCCATGAACCAAATGTCTAAATGTTTGCCAATATCTGATTGGTAGCTGAGGTGATAAGCCAGCTATAGCTTTAAGAATCTTGTGATCGATTTAGTTAGAAGATGTCAGTCCACACCCATTAAATCAATGCAACAGTTGCTAAAGGTTATTATTTTTTTCATTACATATTATTCATTTTTAAGATCTTAGCGGAGGTAATTCAGGCACCCTGGCCGACCTGTGTTATAAAACACTGCGGGTAATAGTCTCAAAAGATAATGTTCTCATTCAGTACTAAACAATACACTGTTTCCAAGTATCTAAGATCATTTCAACCTAAGATGTGGAAAATATGATCACTTTTTACTTAATAGATCTTTTAAAAGCTTTCCTGTTAAAGTTAAATCTGTATAGGGACACACAATTGGCACAGAAATAGGTAAATATTGATGTTATCTTTTCAGAATTGATAAGTGATCTTGTAGATCACTTGTTAACAAAATGGCCTGACATCTTTGACTGATTAATTGAATGTTTTAATTTATTATTTTACCTTGGGTTTTTTTAAAGGTCCAGTGTGTAACGTGTTTAGTTGTTCGTTATCAAAATCTGTGTTGCACGTTCACAAACATGTCCTTTTTCATTAATATTTACCACCACCATCAATTCCAAGTATTCCTATTGGCTTGAAATTTACATTAGCATTCGCATGAACTGGAGTAAATGCTCCATATTCATGCGCCATCTTGAAATACGTTAGCCGGTAAGGGACATACAGGACATACAGCTCCGCCTTTCGCGTTTTTGCTGTCACATGATAAACTCACAGGTGCTGCTAATACTGCTAATGGGTATCGTAGCTTCCCGGCCCCGGCAAGTTTGAAGAAGGAAACATGGAGGACCACACGTGTTCAAAATCCAAAATTCAGGAACAGGAGTCTTCTTCTTCGACCAGAAAAAGAAAAAGGATATTGAAAAGAGCAAGAGACCGGCTTTTTGAAGCGTGAAGGCTACCGTAGCTGTAATACGTACTTTGAACTGCGTGGTGTGAGAGAGTTGATTGCGATATATGATCTCAACGCTAGATGGGAGAAATTCCTACACATTGGACCTTTTAAGGCAAGTCATTAAGTACAGGTTCTTATTTACAATGGCAGCCTGACAAGTGGCAAAAACACTAAGAGGAAGGGAAGGGGGGCTAGAAAATGAAATGCATTAGACATACACAGTTTAAAAATGGCACGCACCCTGAGGTCTTTGCTCTTCAAAGCATCTTTTGGGACCTTTTTTTTGTCTTTACCCAAAGGTGATAAATGGATCTAAACTTTAAGTCGTAAGCAGTCATATTCTCAATACTAAAGATCTTTTCCTTGTATGATGTTTCTACTGTAGTTGAATCCTTAAAAGAGGAGTAACAACTTACTGCCACACAACTGAAGTGAGTGGTCATGGTTAAGACATGCGGTAACGAACACATTTGAAATCCGAAAAACATTTTGACATATATCTCAATAACGCTGAGCTGATCATGTCTTTTATGTTTAGGTTTTTTAATATGTCATTTATTTTTTGTTACGTTTTTTATTTTATTTTTTTGTCTTTAAACCGTAAAGCACCCCAAGATGCTAATTGCATCAGTTTGGATGGGCCTCCAGTGACCATTTAAGTGAATTAGCCGCGTCCCCGTCAGCCGCTGTGAAAGGGTCACTTCTCGTCCAATTACTGGCTCCACCTCGTTAACTCCTTCAACGCCAGGGCTTTGCCATTTTTTGAACATGAGCTTAATTATGCTAATGAGCTTAAGCATGCAAATGGCCCGAACTCTTTCATCCTAAACTGTAGGCTCAACAGCTATTTAAAGACGTTTTAATTCCTATTTGACACTGATTAATTTTGTGTTAAGTGACCTCAGCTAAGAAGGAAAAAAGCCTCAGAGAGATTTCCTTGCTTCCTGGTTTTATCTCTTGACACATGAGTGGTAATTATATGTATGTTATACTTTAGAAAAGGAATACAAAGTACCAAATTATTTTTTTTGCAATGTCCTGTGGCTGAAAGAAAAGTCGAAATGAGTTAAAAACACATCAGCAGATCTGCGGTCACACCGTAAAAAGTGGATTTTATTTACTGAAAACAATCTCTGTGCGACTCTTCACTCTGTGCTGTGATGTGTACAGATGTATTCTTTAAGGATGCTGCTGAATGCTTTTTTCCCCCTGTCATTCCGGGGGTTGAATTCTTCATACATTCTCACAACTGGTGCCTGAGTATCCCATGAATAAATTACATTGTTTTATAATTGATTGAGAGAAAAGATGCAGATGTGACAATAGTTGGCAAAACGGCCCAGCGGCTAATTGAAAACATTCTTGAAGGGGTTCCAGATGTAGTTGTCCTTTGTTTTTGTTTTTTCCTGTCCCACCTCATGAAATAACCCTTATTACGTTTTTTTAAGACTTTTCCTACAGAATCAAGTATTCGACTTGATAAAACTTTGATTCACTCGTCTCTCCGTCTCATTTGTCTCACCATTGTCACCGTACACCATCTTTGAAGAAGACGGCAATTTTACCGCCTATTTTATCAATATGTCATTTATCATTATAATAGATGTATCTGATGTTAATGACGATAGTTTATAAAACAGCTTATTAACCTTAATGACAGTGTGATCTTTTACAATTGATAGGTTGTCTCACCTTCAATTATACTGAGTAATGATGATACAGATTTAATTAATGCTTAAGTGCTCTAATGGCTTCTTTCATGACTGTACAGGGACTCGCCAGTGCAGCTTCACTGGCGGCTTCCTTTACGGTTTGTTGTTTATTTATATTTCGGTTTGTTTGGGCCACAATAGAAGATATTCACCAAGAGGCTGTCTCAGGTTAGAAATGCACAGGGTACAAATAATATGAAATTCAGGCATAATACTGTTCATGCAATTTAAAAGGAAATTTAACATTAATTACTCTTTAAAGCTGTTTGCTGATGATCTCCCAAAAAAACTGGAGCCGTCATAGCAGTGTGGTAACAAAACAAAAAGTATGGGTGTTCCTGAGTCGTCCCTTTGCTTCTCTGCGGTCCGTCTGTCTGTTTATCTGTGTCTAAGCAAATGCCTCGAAAGCGCCATTCAATCCCAATGTTTGGGAGCACAGATGCACAGATGCACATTCAGTCCTGTGTTCTCTGCAGTCTTAATAGTGTTAACCCGTCAGCTGTCCCCAAACTGAGGACACAAGCGTCTCCAGTGTTTTCGCCGCTAAGCCGGATTTTCACTCTTTCCCTGCGAGCAAGTAGCCAACAGAACTTCCACTCGCTTCTGCTCGTCTTCAATCCTCCTCCTTTCTTTTCTCTCTCTCTCTCTCTCTCTCTCTCTCTCTCTGTATTTCCTACTGACGGCTGCTGTCTTCGACAAAAGCAACTCCAGATGTGATTTTTGTTTTATGTGTTGTATGTATTATGTTTTTTTTGGTCACCGAAAAATTGTTCTCAGGCTCTGTTAGCCAGAGCAAGGAAGAACATTATATTAGAAGCCTTTCTTTAATTGAACGTAATGCTTTAAGACACCCTCTGGTTTTGACCTTACGTGGTTTCGTCACCAATTTCTTAAACTTCAAGAGCACCTTGAGGTTCTTGGACTGCATTTGGAATGGATCAAGCACCTGGTCTCAGCATTGTTTTGTGTGTTTGCAAGACATTTTTTGGATTTTAAATGTTAAGGTGTTTCAGATGTATGCATTTGTGGAACATTTGCAGCTCACATGAATATGGCTGGCTATTAAACCTCAATACTTTGTTGGTACAGACTCAAACTTGCCTGTTGTACAAAGTGAAAACATTTGGCATGTACAGTAATATCTGATCAGAGCTGTAATCTTGTTAGAATATTCAAACTTTGAATGGTTCCTGATTTGGATCAAAATGTTGGCTAAGTTCTTGTATGGTTGCTTGTGTTTAGACACCATTAAACATGTTAGAACTTTGGCTTCTTATGTTAAATGAAAAATAAAAAGGATTCTTTAAAACATTCATATTTAATAAGTAAGGTATATAAAAAGTACAGTTTTGTGCCCTAATTGAGGTACTGTATAGGCACAGCATTTAAAATTATATGTAGCCAAATATCATACCTTTTTGAAGTTATTTTGAGTGTTTCTTTCTTCGTCACATTATTTGTGTATGTGTGTATACTTCTCTCTCAAATGCTTGAGAATTATGAATACTGTGATGAAACTTTGCTACACACAATTCTTTCTTACTTACTTTCTCTCGTCTCCTTTTATCACACACTGTCACAACTTCCAGTCTCGTGTCTTCGCCCTCGTACCCCTCCTCTTCCTGCCTGCCCAACTCTCTCTCCCTTTCTCCTCCACTGTACATCTTTTCCTTCCATCCCTCTCACCGCCTTTGTCTGCTGCCTTGGTGTCTGACTTTGTCCTCCTCTGTGTCTTTAACACTCCCTCTCCGTCTCCATCCCTCTCTGTCCATTCACATTGGGACGAGGGGCATTGGGCGCCTGTGACAGTGCTCCTAATTAAGACATAAAACTGTGGGCAGCAGGTTTCTGAAGGTTACACTGTCTATACCACAGGAAGTGATAAAGAATGGAGTCACTGATGACATGTGACGTTTTCACCAGGGATGATGCAAACCGCTGCTAATGAAGCCGGGGCTATGGAGGAGAAAGCGAAGGGGACAGGGGGCCTCTGTGCATGTGCGTGCGCTTGTGTGTGTGTATGTGCAGGTTTTGCTCCAGAGGCCTTTGGGATTTCAGGGCAGAATATTTGAGTCAATTAGACGGATCGAGTTGCTGCCCTGCACTTAGACTGATATATCCATTTTCTCATACAGTATATCTGATAGTCCTGCTTGTCTACTGCGCTTATGATGTAAGATCATTCTTATGGCTGGGTGATAATTCACAATTAACGGACTTTCACTGGGATCATATGATGATGTGATCATATTTTACAAAATTCCGTTTTTCAAGTTCATGATTCCATGTACATTTGTCAAAGAAGATGCAAAACAACATAGTTATCAAAGTGCACACAGAGTTAATTTACCCTATGTATATATCTATATATTGTGATAAGTATATGTATGTATATGATAGTGGAAAAATAGTCTTTACAATAGTGTGAATAGATCTGAGTAAGTTGTATGTAAATGCTTGGTCAGAATCTTGTTTACTAATTCTTTAAACTGATATTTCCTAAAATAAATAACTTTCAGATACATTTAGGCATGTTTCTTCATTTAACACTGACATATTTTTGTTTTAAATGAAAAAATACATTTAGATCTGACAAAGAGCCGAAAGGTTTGCCCATTTAAATGCATAAATGTGTGGTTTGGAGTCAGTGTGCAAGCCTTGCACATGTAATGCATATAAGACTATAAGGGCACTAGTAGTGCACAGACCTCCGCCAGCCCCATGCTCTATCTTGCAATATTAATGAAAGTGAAAAATAAGTTGTGTATCTGGCCCGGGATTCAGTTCCACTCCAAAATGTATTATGTTCTTCCTTGCACCAAGTTTCATGGAAATTGGGCCAGGAGTTTTTCCGTAACCCTGCTGACAGAAAAACTAACCGAACCAAAACATAACCTCTTTGACGAAGGTAATGGAAAAAAAAAACGTGACCACTAACATCATTTAAAATGTCAATGTGATTTTTTATTTTTTTTTTTTTTTTTTTTTTTTTTTAAATACCTAAAGTGTAAGTTCTATAAATGTTTTACTGTAAGTTTCTTTTCCTAACCCTTTTACTAAACTTCCTTTTTTTCAAGAAAACAGTCAAGACTTCTTATGAGTCTATCGAGCTGTACACAAGCACTCATATAAGAAATATATAATTCAAGAATATGTAAAGAAGACCGGACAGTATGTATTTAATGCCAGCTTACTGTGCATGGTTTTTTGATACTTGGGGGGGTATTGAGGTTCCATCCCTAAAAAGTTTAAAAGTATTTTTGCTATGTACTATTGTGACTGGAACTCACGTATTGTATTTTAATATCAATGACCTATTGTGGCATGCAAAGATATTGAAAACTGCAACAAATATTGGCTAGGAGAATATTTGAATCATCTGTCAAAAATGTATTGAGTTCTACTTTGAGCAGAGACAGCTCAACCTGTCCAGCTATTAGACTACATTGCAATAATAGCTGTGGATCTGGAAATTTCACTATGTCGATATACACACAACATACTGTGAGGTTATACCATTTTGTCAGAGTGGTTCAGTTCCGTCTTGCAAAGAACAAAACAATGCTTAGATTGAAGACACACCTGTTGCCATTCTGTATTATACTCTAGAAATTGATTTGAATGATTAAGTCACCCAGAAAATCACGTGTGCTTCAGGAAAACTGTTAAGTCACAATTAAGTTGTATCCCAACACACTGAGTTCCAGATGCTACATGGTTGTCATTTCCGATCACCGCTGTATGTAGTCTAATCTGCTGGCTTACGATCAAGGCCTAAGCATCTGCAGTGAATGTATGAAACCTGCACGTTGTAGAATGTAAAAGCTGAAGCGCAAGTCAGGCTGCATTTTCCAACAGCAGCGTCAAAGAGAAATTGAACTGAAAAGTGAATGCATAAAACATGACAGCTGGCGTTTTCCGAAATAATCTTGACACACTGTTGAAAAGCGCATAATAAAGTACTAGAGGATGAGGCGTTGCTGATTAGCATGCATGTCATCCTAACAGTACAGCTTGACTCCCCAAAAAACTTGGAAACTTGCAATAAAATGCTCTCGGCCAGTTAATGTAACGTCATATGTGGGTCCTCCTGGTGAAATATCCTCTGAGACTTGCATTGTGCACATAATAATGAATTGCATTGCCACCAACGTCGCCATTAGGAAAACAGCAGTGATATTAGCCTTTTTAATGCCTTGAAGTAGAGAATGGAGCCGCTCCACACTGTTGAATAATTACACTTAGTACTGAGTGTTTTAGATTAGGCTTCAGGCAACAGGGAATGTCTGTAATTCCCAACATATGCAAATAAATTAACATAATGCAGATCGCACTCAGATTTGTGCTCATGGTAGCAGCAGAAGTTGAAACGAGTGTTGACCCACTGCAGAGCTTGAAAACCTGCTGAATTAAACAGTGAAATCAGTGTTTCTGCAAGGCTTGAAATCATGAAAAGAGCAGTGACAGAAACTTATTTTGCACATGTGGAAGTTGACATTTGGAGATTATGAGTTGCTAAGGATACTAGCTTGTGATATATTTCAGTATAGTATTCTATATCAGGGATAGGCAACATTGATGATAGAGGGGGCCACAAAAAATGTTATCCTCAGTACCTGAGGGCAAAATTGTGGCTGTGCACTTCCACCACGATACTGTAACAGCAGCTTAGAGCAAAAATGGAAACGTAGAATCTATATATATTCTTTTTTGCTCTAAGTTGCTGTAATGCTAAACTTCCCACTGGGATAAATAAAGCCTATCTATCTCTTGGCCTGAATGTTGGCATATACTTGCCAAAAAAATTGCATTTGATGTAATTTGACCCATAGTTCTCTTAAAAGGCTCTTCTTTTTCCACGGAAGACCAGGGCTTCAACTTTATTGTATTGATTGATTAATTTGTGCATTCAGCAAATGTTAGGTGTTTCTGCTTGATAGATGATCAGATTTATTAAAAACTGATTATGAAAATAAGTATTGATTGATTTACTGACAATTGAGTAATTATTTAAGTGATTAATTGTTATAGCACATTGCAGCAGATATAGCAGGAAAAGCACAGGTTCAACATGACTGCACTCACAAGAAAAACCTTTGATTTGTTGAAATGCCTAAAACAACCTCTGTGTACAGTATGTTTACCTGACTAAGATCTAGTGGCTGTGTGGATTTTGACTGAGCACAGGTGGAAGTATTATCGTTGTTGTTGAATATGATAATAGTATGCTGCAAAAACTTGTAGACACCTAGCCTGGGAAAACCCTGACGAACTTCCGGCAAATTTGAGATTTGCTCTGCAAGTCAGTCTGGCCAAGAGCCCATTTCTAATTTTTCCAAATCGATGCACCAATCACAACCGTTGAGGCGGGCTTTACACGATGACGATAGCGCAGCAACGGCGAGCAGCTTTTTGTTTACATTCAACATATCGGCCACCGAAGCGCAGCAACCTGTTGATGCCGTTATTGCTGCTATGTCACCCTGATCGTTGGTCTGATTGGTTGAAGGACTAGCCAATTGTGCCCAGAGGCATTTGAGCGGCGTCCGTTGGTGACGCCCCTTTGGAAATGAGCTGCGAATAAACCTTGCCCAGACCCATTCTCAGTTACAACTGAGAAGGGTCTGGTGTCAACCAGGCTAGGAGACACCTTAATGGAACATTGAAACCACACATGCCCAATTTGGCTGCACAATGAGACAAACTCTACAGCATCCCACTTTTCTTTACCAGGCTCTGCTGAAAGGTTGTAGGAAAGGGGAACATCATTTTTAAATATACAGTACAGTATAACAGTACAATAACTATACCTACATCCCAAACGTTGCCTCCTTTTGCTGGACTTAAACACACATCTGCTCATGAAAGGCAGTCATTTGTTTATAGCAGAAAAAACATTTGTCTGTTGATTTCACATTTTTAAAGAAAGAAAATCAGACACGTTGGAAAGTGCGAACAGGCTAATTTGCGTATATTCTGAAGTAGTAGGTCAAGGTGAGAAAGGCGCCATCACCTGAGATATCACACGGTTGTTAGTTGATGTATTAGGTTGTCACTTACCTGGAAAGGATCCGAGTGTGATTATTGACAGGAATACATCTTCTCTCTCTAGTCATCCAGGATTACTGTGAGTGGAACATAAAAACATGAGTAAAGTATGGAGCTTTACGCAAAGAAAAATAAACAAAAAGAGATTGTACTTTCACAGAAAATGTAAATGTATACTTGTTTCTGCATATACAATCCTAAACCTCAGATGACTTCTCATTTTGCAGGTGCGATGATTTACACAGCTCACTTCATAACTGTTTGTAGTTCCTGCATTTTTTCCACTCCTCTCTTTTTACATTATGTGGATTCAATGGAAATGCACTCAGAACATGCATTTACTCACACTTAACATTCATGGTGCCATTCCTGTCCACTCTTCTTCCAATTTAGTTGAATTTCTTTCCCAATATAGGATTCAACCGTAGAACGTAAACACTGTCTGCAATACTTGTTCAGGAGAAGTTGGAGGCTAAATGCATGCAGTTGATATTGCACAGTGGATGCAGACACTACCGTTTTCTACCCATCGCTTCTACGCAAGTAAATCTCACCCGCAAACACGACCGCAGTGCTGCAGCTCGACAATTCTTACGAGTTCATTGGTGTGAGCATCTGAGCCCAATGTGAACTCTAGCCCAATTGTGACACACTGGCTCTGGCCATATGCAAGCTTTTCACCCCTCCTCCCCCCACTGATACTGGTGTTGTGAGTACACAAGTCATGACTGTTGGCTGTGGCAACACTCTGACTCACATAACCCCTCACAAAAGATCTGGCCAAGCTCCTTCAGCCCAAGCTAAGCCAGGCCGTCTCTGCAAAAGACTCTAATTGATTTGAAGGACTTGCGCGCCGTTCACACCCCTTCTCCAAACAAACCGTCCGCCCAAGATTTGTCTCCATCGAGACATAGAGGCAGTACCCGCCCTCCTCTCGCAAAGCAACACAGTGCGAGCGCCTGAGAGGGCTGCGTCGGCCTGCCAAACTTGTTAGGTTCACTGGTGGGCCTCGGGGAAGCTTTGAGCATGCTGTGTGACGATTCATCGAACTGCAAATCAAGGCTCCCACCCCCATTCTTCTAACTCCCAGGTCAACCAGAGTAGACTCAAGTTCACAGTCGTCGTTTCCACCATCGTAGCCTAGAGCGTTGACTGGGGACAGTTGTGAGAACTGCAGTGCGGCTTAAGAGGGTGGTCCCTTAAAAAAGCAGATGTATCTTATATCATCTGGGTTGATATAGATTGAGCACACTTAAAGACCTCGGCTAAATGTGCATAACTCAACACAGTTTTGTCTCAAAGCATCAACAGTGAGCTGGGAGGAAATTAAAGGATTTGGATGGGCTATTGGGTACTATACAAAAATAAAACATTAGGAAGTGTTGTTGTTCAAACTCAGAAGCAAACCAGCAACTGAGAGTCCATTTTGCATGACGTTTTTGCAATTCAAGCCCACAAGAATAAGCATAAAGAGGAGGCAAATATGTGACCATTTCATTTTAAATGGTTTGCAATTCTTTTTTTCACCCAGAAACCAAAACGCCAGTGAATTTCCTGAGTTCCTGTAAAGGGGGAACGCTCTTACCACAATGGCAGGCAGTGAGGTGATGTCACAACAGTCGGGCTGATGTGATAAAGTCTCCATAAACTGAGAAGATGGGAAATTAGTGTGTCCGGATAGTAGACATGCTGAGCAGGATACGAGAAGTTAAAGAGCCTCACTGGTGATAGAAGTAAGGAAATGGGGTTATTTAAGTCAAAATTAAAGAGCTCCAATCAATCAGGAGCTCTATGCAGAGTTTGCCTCTGTGTGTTGTCACAGCAGCTGCACATAGATAGATAATAGGTTTTCACCAGCAAAGCACTGAACAGCAGGCAAATTAAGCAACTAGCTGGTGAAGAAAGGGGATCATCAGCAAGTAAAGAGTCTCAGGAGTTGGTGGAGACTAAAAGGAGAGCGAAAGATGGCATGTTAGCCATAACAACTTGGCAAATCATTGGTGTCAGTATTGTAATGACCAGAGGCATTATGTTTTTGGGTTGTCCGTCCGTCTGTATGTCGCATTCTCAAGATATATTAAGGAACGCCTTGAGCTATTCTCTTCAAATTTGGCACAAACGTCCACTTGGACTCAAGGATGAACTAATTTGATTTTGGTGGTCAAAGCTCACGGTCACTGTGACCTCACAAAACGCGTTTTTGGCCATTACTTCAAGAATGCATAGACCAATTATGACAACATTTCACACAAATGTCTAATAAGATAATAATGTTCTGTAAAAATGCGTTTGTACATGTCAATATTGTGATAAAATTCATCGCACCAAAAAATAAACTTCATATCTTTTTAATACATTTCTTCAAAGTCTTCACTACATATATTATATGAGTCTGAACAGTTATGGATGTAAACTGCAACTTACAAAATACAGGCTTACAACTGGCAGGCTGTAATTTTGATGTTTCTGTGAGATGGTTTTGGAGTCCTGCCTCCTATATCCACTAATACTTAGTATAAAGGTCGTAGTTGTCAGTGTTAAAAACTATTGTGCTTATAGTGTCCTCCAGGCTTATTTTGTCTTATTCATTATGCAAACATGGGTGGGTAGTCATACTAAGATGCAGTCTTTATGCTTAAATAACCTTTATTTAATCAAGGAAACATGTACAAAGAGAAGACATTCAACAGACAGAGTTCAGTCAAATATATGCTGGAATCACATACACAAATGGCATAAAGATTATTCAGTTTTAGTTCACTTTTGCGGCTTCGCCTCTTCCTGAAAACAGCACAAGACCTGAGTGCAGCAGCATCCCGTAAAAGCTCTTAATTAAAGATCAGTTTCTAGTTAGTGTTGAGCATTGATTTATCATGTTACATTGATTTTTAATGATGTACCCTGCCTTTACACAGCAGTGTGAGGGTTTGTGTGTTTGGTAAAATGCCTGTTGTGGGTCCACCCAGTGTGTGTTGCTGCTCATGTCTTCAATGCTCAGGTCACATTAACCCAGTTCTCACAGTTTGTAGCCCATGTTTGAAAAAAAAAAAACACAAAAAAAACACACAACACCTCCCTGTTGTCAGTGTGGCTTCAGGCTCCTTCACGCTGTTATATTTCCAGCATCGCTGGCCGATGATCACATTATTTACCGCTTGTATTAACATGCGGCTTGATAAGCATATTTTCCTCAGTAGAGCTAACAAGATGCTTTATCACCAAGCCTTTCCACCCGGCGTAGTAGGCCGCCGCTGCACGCTCGTATTTCCACCCTGTTAGTTTACAGCCTCGTAAATAACAACTTTTCTCCTGTTGAGATTTAAAGCTGGAGGTTTTGCAGTAAAATCAGATTTAACTTTGAACATGAAGACAGATTTTGGTTGTGAATTATGAACCCAGAACCTTTAATGTAAATCAACTATGAGCTCTGCTAAATAAGCAGAACACATTTTAAATATACAGCACAACAACACAGTTAATATTCAAAATGCAAAAAAAAAAAAAAAAAAAAACCTGTCAGTTGTCATTATTAAAAATTTGTTTTTCGCATTAAACTTTGTGCCTTTTTAACTTTTTATTTATTTTTTCTGACAGGGTACAGGGAATCATCCTTTTAAATAAATCTAATTTGTGGGTCAAAACACTTAATATAAATAAGGAATTATGCAATGTTTTAAATTATGTGATTTTTAAACTGATACTAAAAGATGAGTAAAATTGAGTAGATTCACATCAACACATCTTAAAATCTTATATTTTGAAAAGAAACTGAAAAGAAACACCAGTTTATTGTGGAACAGGGAATAAACAGGGGTTATCATAATTATAAAAAAAGGCAAAATCATAAATAAGAAAACCTTAAATACCTAAAATGATGCAGACTAATTGATTAAACAATTTAAAAAGGATCCAATGTGTTTCAGAAGTAACTTTTCTGTCTGTCAGAGCAGAACACTAATAAGGCAGCTACAGATGTTCATCTACTGGCAAAGATAAATAAACCAAAATTGTCAGAGAAACTAATAATAATTAATTAATCAACCCGCAATGCAATTATCTTCTTTGTGTCTTTGATTAGACACAATTTCCCAATTTATTCTTTTGTTTTACCTTTTTTTTGTAATCGTAGTTAATCATGTCAATTGCAAGAAAGCGTTGCATGTTTTTGGCAGTTCACGTCGGCGCGTCATTAGCTGCAAAGCTGCATCTTTAATTTGTTGATTAACTCTTAAAAGAGAAACGAGGGCTGTGATCTCTCTCTCGCTAATTGCGTCTGAAGGATCAATTATTCAGTAATGAAACAAATATGAGATGTTGCCTTTTTTTTTGATTTGGGAAACAGAAAGTTCCTTTTTTTTTTTTTTTTTTTTTTAAAGAATCAGTTGGAGAAAAAAACCTGAATATTCATTGCAAATCAAATCCGGTCGAACAATTAAAAAACAATTTACACACACGGAAGAGAAACCTACAAATAAAGCTTCTATTCTGCCTTTTTTTCTTCTTGCACTTATACAGATTAATTTCAGGTCGTTGTCGACCCGGACCAGCCTTCCCTTTCACCTCTCGACAGGGCGCAACGCCAAACCCATTTCCTCCTGCATTAGTCTCATCAGGGACTTTAATATGTGCCACCCTGTAGGAGGGGAGCCTCCCTGGCACGTGCACAACACACACAAACACACCGCCCCATCTTGACAGCTCACTCCAATTACTGGCCCTCCCTGTCGCATGGCCTGCATCTCCGCTTAGAGCAGATCATATGTGACCCTGTCCAGCATGCCGCTGGTGGAGGGGGAAGAGGGGGAACCATGCAGGGAACACAAGTAGTAACACACACCCACTCACACATTTACACTTACTGAAGGGACACTCTCCAAAAATTGAGGCCAATCAAAGAGTGTCATTCCAAAATGAGATCTTCAGCACTTGAAAATATATCTGCTTACTCGGACAAAAAAAAAAAAAGACTGGCATCAAATTAAAGCACATTGCTGCTAATGAGTCATCTTAAAACCTTTGTTTACTAATAGGTTTTTGAAGATTGAATCATCTGTGTTTTTTTTTTTTTTTTTAAATATTGACAGATGAATTTAAAGGCTACAAAGTTTAGACCAAATGGATATTCAGCATATTTATTTTTGGAAAGAAACTGTGTTTTTTTATATATTAAAGGCTGTCTTATTGCAGATGCAGACAGTAACATGTTACTGCTATTGAAGGTCCTGGATTAAAATCGGTGTACATGATCAGAGAAGTTGGTAACGGGTTTCTTCATCCATCCTCTAACACCTCTTGTCTGCAGAAATGGAATTGTTTGCTATAGGGGATACATTTTGCTCTGTTTTTGTGTGACACTGAAATCATGGATGCTGTTAATACATATTTCATAATCATATTTCATCATCAGTGGTGTTGGGTCCTGCGTCTAAAAACCCTGAGGTTTAAGCAGCAGCAAGGTGTATTCCATTTAGCATAATACAGACACATTTTACAGTGAAGTATTAACAGGCAAATATTGCACATACTTTATTTAACCAAATACAAGAGCCTGTTTGGTTGATAAGGCCGTGGCCTGGAGACATGATGTGAGCTTATGTTTTAAGTGCAGTTCTGAGTGTTTGTGGCGTCTCTCCTGGCCTCTCTGGGAGGACAGTTGTGGCTATGACACGTAATTTAAAAGTACAGATGAGCCCACTGGCTCTTTGTGGACGCTGATACACTGTGGCACCCAGAAGAAAAATTAACAAATGGCCCCCCCTCTTTATTTTTAGTTTGTGTTTGGAGTCCTTGTTCAGAAGGCTTACACATGTTGTGTGAGCGTGTTGTAAGGCAGATGGAGCTTTTGGGACACTCAACAGCTGTGTGTTCACTGCAGAACTGGCTCCTTTTTCTTTTAGTGGAATTCGGTTGCTGCTCCAGTTTGCACGTTCTTAGTATCTTACTTGTGTCATCTTTTAATATTTGAATGCTTTTTACTGTATTTTCTATCGCCAACTAGCACCTGAGAAACTTTAATCTATAGTATGCTGTTTTGCAGTTTTAAAATGTCACACTACAATTTGTCCAATCTGCCCACCTATCTGCTTTTTCTCCCAGTTCCCAAAGCTATTTGCATTTTTAGAAACCACACAGAAGGCTGAAAATGGCTCAAACTTAAGGTATCGTGACCCTTCAGAAGTATTTAAACTTTTATCAAAAGAACACTGAGCTCCAAACTGGTTTTCAGTGGCCTCTTAGCACCATTAAAAGCTGTGACTAGTTCTTCCTACAAGCATCTGCTTAGCACTACTAGCTAAAAAAAGAAGCGACAGGGATGTTTTTGTGCTTTACATAACCAAATCTGCAGCATGTGGGCATCACGTGGGAAATGGAGGGAAAGATTTGGGCGACAAAAAAGTCTAAATGTAAGTCTGTCGCCTCAGGGGTCATAAAACAGGCTATTAGCTGGCTCACATGTTGTACAAAGGTATCATTGTATCAGTAGAAGGTGCTGTCTATAAACTGGCTCTTCCTTGACAGACAGTGTCTCAGTCAGTCCATTAGCTGTAAACCCAGTTGTCTGGCTGGAGTGGGTTGACTTGGACGAGGGCCGTCTAACTCACTTCAGCACATATCAGCCCAAGAACAATCCCTCCTCTGTCTGATCCTCCTGGCACCGCTCCACGTCGATCCTCCCACGATCCCCCTCTCTTATGATTATTTCATCCTTTTAAATTCTTTATGCCGCATTGCCGTGGCATCGTCCCCGCTAGAGCAGAGCGGCACGTTGGCCATACAGTACATTCACACTACAGTTATTTGGACGCCGCTCCGGTGTGGCTCTGTCCCGGTCCCTCGGTTGGATTCTGCTCGTCCATTAGTGCCATCTGTGCCTTCCTGCGCCGTCTGTGAGGGCCCCGTCGACGCCAAAACGATTGGCATTTCTCTGGAACAACCAGAGGGACGGTGCCCAGAGCTTTTAGCTGCCAATGATGTGCACTTACTCTGAAAAAAGCAGAGAGGGTGGGTAAAAGAAGCAAGCAGGAGGCCCCGGCAGGAAACAGCTGCACCTACAGTACTGTGGCGTCCATGTTCAAGCTTCAGGAGATACCACTTATCTCTGCAACAACAGACAGCTGATACAAAGTCAAGAGCTGTGTCCTTTTTAGACATTTTGCTGGCAGTAATATGCACAATGACTGGGTGCATGAGTGAACAGGTACAGGTTGACAGATTCTGCAACAGGAAACAGGAAATATAATAATAAAACCTGCAAACACCAGGTCATCATGCATCAGAAGGTGTAAGCGAGCATTCTAATCTTCCTTAACTTCTATTTTACAACAACAGACAACTTGATGTCACCAGTGCTGCCATTGTCGCTTGGCCATATGGCTTACCCTTTAACACAGAGATCTTCAACAGGGGCTCCGGGACCCCTAGCGGGTCCTCAGAGTCACTGCAGGGGGGCCTCCAAATTATTATTATTATTATTATTATTATCAAACATTATTAGCAAATATTAATCCCCACTGATGATAGGCTTTCTGGCCTATGGGTAAGGTAGTCACTAAGGTAGCCATCTGTGCACAGATACAGTTAATCCTAAGGAATAACTGTGCCACATGTATGTTTAACATTAAAATAGTTATAAAATCACGGCAACAATTATTATTTTGACATATTAGTATTATATGCACTAAAAAGGTGTGTGTGTGTATGTGTATATATATATATATATATATATATATATATATATATATATATATATATATATATATATATATATATATATATAAAAATAAAGGCTTTAGGCTGCCCTACACTTTATTGTAGGCCCAGTTTAATATGCAACTTCGTTTTATACAATATTAGTAGTAGGGGGTCCCTGCTCCATCTCTCCTTCAGTTAAGGGGTCCTTGGTTTAAAAAACATTGAAGACCCCTGCTTTAACAGATTCATCCTTTTCTTTGGCGACCTGCTCTTGCTGCACAATAACTAGGATACAGACTGAACACTCAGCAGATCAGTTTACAGAAGTGCTGTGGCACAAGGGAGAAAATATTAGTCAGTGACAGATCTCAATATTATCTGGTTAATGACATAAATCCGGAATATGCCCTTAAGATGCAAGAATTTGTACATTTAAGAAGGAAGAGCAGATATCTTGACAAATTGTAATTTAAAGTCAAAAAGCACTTCAATATAATGCTCTAATTCAACTATCATAAAGTCACCATACAGTTCACACTGATATGAATGAACAAGAAGAGAAATTACAACGAAGTTTTGAACCAAGAAGCTTAAAAGTTACATGGACCAACATTGTTTCCAAATGGCAGTAGAGACCTCAAGAAAACAACAAACAGAAACACTTGCTTGCTGGGTCGGACCAGAGAAGTGGACCTTTTTCTTCACCATCAGTTTCTCTTTCTGCCACTCAGTAAAATGTTCTCCTGTCTGCAGGAAATGGGTGCCAGTGATGCTCTGACAGTCTGCAGACCATATGCTGCTGCTTGCTAGCATAACTTTTTACTGCAAGCTGTCACTCACTCCCTCTCTGCTCCCTGGGTCACTGAAGTAGCCATCACAGCTTGATATCCCATCATCCACCACTTTAATCACACTAAGGCTCTGTATTGGAGGCAGTGTTGCTTTTAGGTTGGATTATTATAAAATATGATTTGATGGTAGATCTTTGTTATCGCTGTTATCGCTCAGGATTTGGATTCAAATCTGATAGCATAGTATGATCAAGTTTGGTCCTGTCCTGTTTCAACATGACAATGTCCCCGTACACAAAGCCAGCTCCATAAAGCAATGGTTTTCCCAGTTTGGTGTGGAAGAACTTGGCTGGTCTGCACAGAGCCCTGACCTCTTAACCCCATCCAAACCCTTTGGGATGAACTGGAACAGACGTTATCTCCCAGCAGTGTTGGACCATGTTCTAATGCTATTGTGTCTGAATGGGAGCAAATCCCTGCAGCCAGGTTAAAAAATCTGGTGAAAAGGCTGAAACCAGAAGAGTGGAGCCTGGTATAGCAGCTTTGGAGCAGGAAAATCATCCAGAAGGCATCACTTCTTTTCCAGCACCTTCCAAGATGTCTGCTAAACTTCATAGTAGTGAAAGGAATGTTTTTTTTTTTTCCTTTTTTAGGATGTTGTCCTCCCATGTACCTTATGTGCTTGTATAATATTTATTCATCTCTTTACAATGAGAAGAACTGCCAGAGTTGTCAGCGAGCATCATGTATTTGGCCGAGTCTCAGGTGGCTCTGATTTCCCAGCAGGCCAGATGGCAGCGCTGTGTGGGCAGTGTGTGAGTGTGTGCGTGTGCGTGTGCGTGTGCGTGTGCGTGTGTGTGTGTGTGTGTGCGTGTGCGTGTGTGCGTGTGTGTATGGTCGAGGGGCTGTGAGAAGAGCCTTGTGGAGGGAGGATTGCTCACACCCTGGCACTCTCCTCTGTCCCCGTGCAGCTGTGCTTCTCCGTCCAACTTGAACTTTTAATTTGTTCAATATGTGGCAGAGGACACGGAGTAAAACAGAACACATGTCTGGTGGCTGAGGCTCGACAGGCAGTGACTTGAAGAGGGATGATGACACTGTGTGGAGTTATTTATTTCTTTACTTAAATGTCTGCTGCTTCCAACATAGAGGATGAATGTTAATTTGACCAAGACATTTTATTTCTTGTACTTAGGGTGGATTGCACCAGCATGGATAGGTTTAAACTTAAATTGCGGTTAGGGGTTATTTTTTTTGTTGGCATTTTAGCCATTTATTTGACAGTGTAGGGACGAGACTGGGGTATGACATGCAACAAAGGTCCCAAGGCTGGAATCAAGCCCGGGACGATGCGGTAATTTTGCAGGCGCTGTAACCACTTGGCTACAAAGGCGCTCCACTCATTTATTTAAATTATTAACACAGATTTAAAATTGACACTTTAAATTAAACCCTGGGATAGTAAAACTCAGTCTAAGGATTTAAAGTTAAAACAACTATTATTACCACATAGACCATGATAAATGGGTTCCAGATCGAAATAATCACTGACAAAAACCCCATAAATGGTGCCATTACTGCTACAGCCTCCAGAAGTGAATAAAGCTATAATTAGTGATTATGCAAAAATGGAAAGAAATATAAATGCAAACACATCTCTCCTAAAGGTGAAACAGTAGCATAACTAGTGATGCACCAATTGGATACACCAGTCAATTTTGGTCAGTCAGACTGCTTCTTAGTCCCTGTTAAAAACCCCAAATGTCTCAAACATATTCTCTTAGGTAAGAAGTGATTATTACTAATATTATCTTACACATAGAGCAATGATTCTCTTTGTGTGTCATTACCAGAACATTCCTTGTGATCTCTGAAACCTGGTGAGAAACCAACACTTTTTCCACAACAGTTATATGATGCCGTATTTAAATGCTGTTCAGCTCATTAACATTTTGTCAGAACAACAGCGTTATAATTAGGGTTGGGTACCGAAACCCGGTGCTAATACGGCATCGGTGCCTTAACAACCGCTATCTACCGGACCGAATAGTAACCCCGGATTTTGGTGCCTCATTTCAGTGCTACTGAAATGCCAGCGCTGCCCTCTGATGCTCCGAAACGGACGTTAGAGCCTCGTAGTTAGAAGCATCGCTGCATGTGATGCTAGTTAACATACACTTGGCAGCAGGTAACTTTAGCCTACCATTAGTTAGAAGCTGGATTAAACACTGTTAAAATGCTGACAGCTAACTAACTGTATTTCACTTCACGTAACAGTCTGACTGCAACTGCCGTTGTCGGAAAACCAACACAGACGGTGCGTTCACTTGAAACTCTCCTTGCTAGCCTCGTGGTGCATTCAAAGTTATTGTAAAATACTCTTTTTCAATCTAGTGGTTGTTTTTGTTGTTTACCAGCAATTTACTGGTGAAATAAATTGTTATTACATTATTAATGAGTCATTTAATTTTGACCATATGGCCTTAGCAATAAACAAGCCGTTCATTAATGTCGACGACTGTCGTTTTTTTGCTCCTTTTTTTCTGTTTTAAATATATACTTTCTAAAAAAAAAATCTTTTTAAAAGTTATCGGTTCAGGCACCGTTTAGGCACCGGCACAGTTTTAAAAGTATCGTTTTAGCACCGGTATCAGAAAAAACCCAAACGATACCCAACCCTAGTTATGTGATGTGTTGCAGTCGTCCTGTTGCTGTTGGATTAAGTAAGCCCTAGATTAACTAAGATACTGTATAGGCTGCAAAGCTCTAATGTGGAAAAAAGTCTCTGTTCTGGTAATAAAATCTTTCAAAGCCTGTAGCTTATCACTGCAAAATAAGCATCTTGCAACTGGATTACAACTCTCATGCTTGCAAGTGTTTTCACACTACAGTCCAGATGGGAGATTCGTTCTGTAACCTCAATGGATGCCTTCTTTCGTGCATCTTATTTTGGTTTTTCTAGTTGTAAATGTGACAAACTATGCAATCAATTAATACGACAAGCCAATACAAACATTTGGAAGGGAGCTGTGTTCATTTCCTTTTCATGAGTCTTCCAAATGCTGTTGAGACTCATTTTAATCTGGTTCTGAGAAGAGACAAACACATGGCAACTTCATGTTTTAGTTGTAGTTTTGATGAACTAATAGATTACCAAAGATTGTTTTCCAAATTCTAGAAGAAAAGTTGAGGGAAATGTCCATTGAAACACACGAGTGTACCTGATTCACGCTCTGGATCGGATACTACCAGACTACAAAATGACCTTTGAGTTTTCTAAGTGTGTTGATGTTATGATTTTAAGGTGAACCGACAGTTTGGGCACCATCCACCATGGAGCCGCTGTTCTAAAACCCCTCCGGTTTAGTACCTGCACACAATGAATTGATAGAGCTGTGAATAAAATTATGACTAATGTTCACTTTTCATTTTTTTTGGTGAGTTGGAAGACGTGTCCAATTGAAATCTACAGCTGTGTCCCCTCACTAAAAGCTTTTCATGCTCTCTGAAGATGTCAGAACAGACATTTCAAACGCTTCAAGTTTTATCTTCAACTGTCTCCAAGACATTGTTTACTTAGGTCGTTTCTTGGATAACTTAATGATTGTTTGAAGATGTGGCACCCAGCTGAAGCAGTGTTTGGACGTGAGTGCAGTGTACACACATATCATTAAAACCATTAAGCTAGCCAGCATTTCCTGTCGTTAAATGACGTCTTTTGAAATGCTTGCACCTCCCAGCCTTTGTTGACTCAAGTGATTTTTTTTTTTTTCCCAGGTTGAGGTCAGGAAATTGGACCTATACACATTCAACATCCCTTATTTTGGGCATCAGACAGAGGGTGCAGACATTGTCAACTACCCCAAATGTTTTGCAGAATAAAAAATATACTCTGTAATGAAGTGGAGGAAAATAGTAACCAGTTGTTCAATTTATCTTGTTATAGGTCTTAAAACCCCAGTGGCAACTGATTTGTAGTTAGATTGTTATTCACTTCAAATCTTCTACTACTACTAGAAAAATTAAAAAAATAAAAAATAAAATATTCCTCAGTACTGTCAGGATCCTTTTCCAAACAATATTTTAAAGACCATTATCATTTATATTTACAATCTTCAAGAGAACAAAAGAACATACAATGGCCCAGAGTTTGGTCTGAGCTCTAAGTGGCTGCTGTCGGTTTCCTAAATCAGTAGAGCTCCTCAGAGAGTTGCATCTCTGCGGGACTCAAGCTAGCCTGGCTCCGTCCTCCTACGTACTTCCGCTAAATTTTCATTTCCGTCTGGGTTTGCGGTATATTCTTGGGTTTTCTCCGTCCAAATATTTGGCGGTCCAATCAGCGAACAGAGGGAGTGGCTGAGAACGAGGACGTTGAGAACGATGACGTTGAGGACGTGCGCTAGAAAGATGTGAGCAAAGCCATTCGGTCCGTTGTGGCAACGAATATCCAGAAGTTAAAGCCCGAGTGCTGAGTTGTGTTGGTGGCCATGATGTTGTGGCCCTCCTCCCCACGGGGTTCGGGAAAAGTTAGATTTTCCAGCTCGCTCCGTTAGTGGTGAAGGAGTTGGCTAAGGCTAACACCAGCGGTGCTAATGCTAAATATAAGCCAATAGTTGTCGGGCTCCCCTCTTGTTGCGCATGACATACGTCACAACCAAACGTTAGCGATTGGTTATGGCAGATCCAGAGTGGCTCTGGGCAGATCCAATAGTTTTAAACTTCAAGGAAGTTAACACTTGTCAATGGAGAGTGGCCAGACTCTCTGTACAAATGAAATTTACGAGAGTCTGGTAGGACCAGGCTAGACTCAAGCTGCTCACGGTGCGGACACTGCGAGAGATGAGAAGGAAAATCAAACGCATACACACAGTCACACTCTCCCCACTTCACTCCTGGAGCTCTGCCTCAAGTTACAAGCCAACAGTCCAAGTGACAAACATGTTGTCTGAGGACTAGGCAAATGTGGACCTCTGCTGCTCCTGTCAACACGCAGCGAGGGCCCACTAACGAGACTTCAGTGTAGATGGCTAAAACTTCGGTCAGATAGTGATGTATTCCACAACATGCAGAGTTGGGATTTAGGAGGATTATTTCAGATGCTCAGACTACTAAGCAAGATTTAACAATTTTTCCAGAACAGAATTTGGAGTAAACGGTGAATCAAATAATTTACTGAATCTTTTTTTAATTTATTTTTTACAATGACTACTTTAATTTCAGAGTAACTACTAATGTTTGATAAGCAGCAATCATCAGTTTAAGGATTTATTTTCATATCTTCACTGAAAACTATCTACTATCTACAGTATCAACATTGGATGTTGTTATAATCGGTTTAGTTTGATATCTCGGTTCAATATATCCCCATTAGCCAGTGGATTGTCTGTAATGAACATTATTAATCACAGTCTTCATGTGGAAGTGGATGCCTCTGTCTGACCACCCACCCGACCCCCTCCTCTTGTCTCTTCACCTCTCCATCTCTCCACCTGACTCATCCACCCATCTATCTGCAGTCACGCTCCCGTCCGTCTGATGAGATTTCACTGACATCCCGTGCTGACGTATTCAGACTATTGTTCTGCCGCTCCGGGTGGCACAGGTGGGCCTCCATTTCTCCAACATGGCCCAGTTACTAGGCGGCGCTCCCTGCCAAGTCAGGCCCCGCTCATCTGGGAACAGGGGAGCTGGAATGGGTTTGACCGTATTGTGCTGCACCTGCTTCGCCCTCGCACCAGATCCCCTGGCTTCGCCTGCCATTCTGCCGCCGCACAGAGCACTTCTTCCCTTACCGAGCCCCTGCGCCGTAAAACCCGTAAAATCCACTGAACTTAGCCGCTAAGTTGGCCATGGCCAAAACAGCATCTGATGTGCCTTATTTGTTGACTGTGTGAGATTAGTTGCAGAGGGTACACGTTGAGGGGCTTACCATGCAGAGATGGAGCGAAGCCCCTACCCCTCCGTCAAACACCCACCAGCCCTGCCAAATAATGAGAAATGGAAGATTCTCCAGCTTGTCTAAAGCCCTCGTCACAGTCGGTCCGTGTACACTTCTGCTCCCGAGCCAGACTGTAGTGCAGATACTGTAAGAGCTCCCGCAGCAGAGGAACTGGCTGCTGGCTTCTGCATTCACTCTGCAGCTCAGGAGCCAATGTCTTGGTCACTTCTGTCCATAATACCTCAATGGGAAGCATCCACCTGGACTACGCGAGGCATGTATGTGCAAGGATGTGCTTTTGTTTTCCTAAAAACAGAAAAGAAAAGAGATGTGCAGTTCAAATATGTGCACATTTAAATGCAAATTCAGTTCAGCACATGAATCGTGTCTTCTTGATACCACATTCTGTGCTAATTCAAAACTGTCCAAATTTTTACACACAGCTCTGAAACAAAAATTGAAATTTCAGTGATTTCCCTCAACACCAGTGGCTGTGATCGCATAAAGACATATTTAGTTGACTAATAATCACAGAATTTCATTAACAAATCAGCTTCTCCAGTATGATTCTCCCTCTGCAGATGAGTGTCGTCATGCAGAAGGATCTCGTAAAACTCAGACCTTATTAAGGACCAAAGCAAAAAGTCTTTACATTTCTTAGTCAACCACGACTACATTGATTAAGTGTGTAGTTGACTAAGAGAAGTGCTGGACATTAATAATACCCTTACTACATCAAGGTCTGCATCAGCAACTAAAGTAGTACTATCACCAAATGCGCCCAACATGGTGAGTGTCTGGAAATCAGGCCTGGACAATAACAACTAATAAACGTGGACATCCAGAGAACAAGAGACGCAATGAGAGAGAAGAGACACCCAGAGTACATTAACATTCACATTAGAAATGAGAAAAATCAGAAAGCATATTTACTCTTATTTCACTGTACCATGCAGTCGGTCAGTAATCACAGTTCTCTCCTTCCTCTTAACCAATGTTTGAGCCAATGTTGGCTTATTTGTAATCTATTAAAGGTTTGCTGCTTTTGTGATAGGAAGCTGCAGCTTCATTATTTTGGTCAGAGCATTTGTATATACGACACAGTGAGAGGACAGTCTCTCTAGAGCAAGCACACCATTTTTTCGTATCTGATTTCTCTGTTTTGAGCTGTGGGAACCATCCTATTCAGACGGATTAAGTTCTGTTCCAGTGGGACTTTGGATAGTCTTATTATTGATACAAGGCTGCACCGCTACAAGTCCTGATCTTTTTTTCTCTCTCATCCTGGCAACCTCTGCCACAGGGATACTTTCTCTGTATTTATTATGTACATGTGCACTTACCAGGTAGAGATTCAGTTATGCATCTACGTGGCCATGAAAACAGGGTTCTCCAGCAGAAATGTGGCTCTGTTAACTTGATGTGTCTAATCCTTTGACCTGCATGGTGACTCAGAGTGGCTTATGTGGACATACTGTATGTGTTGCATGTTAAAGGGATTCAGTTCACCAAACTTACAAGAAAACCTCAACTCACTTATTAAACATTTGAGGAACTTCTTTCGGATTAAGAAACTGTCCTCATGAGAACAAACATGGTGTGCTGTTGAGTAATTCTTCACTGTAGTGAGCAGCTCAAACACAATTCCATTCACCCCATTGCATTGGTCATCTGCATGGATAGATATGACACTATAATATTCCTGCTATTGCTGTTGAGTAGGGCACTGTCCACAGATCAGTGTTTTAGTCGAGTCACCAACTGTCGAGTCCGAGTCGAGTCTTGAGTCCTCAGTGTTCGAGTCCAAGTCCGAGTCACCAAAGAAGAGTCCGAGTCAAGTTACCTATTTAGTCAGAAACTTCATCCATCGTCTGAATGCTCAAGTCCGATTTTATATATCCTCGAGTCAAAGTCAAGTCATCATTCCGCGACTCCAAGTCAAGTCAAAAGTCCAGAGAATAGATACTCGAGTCCAGAGAATAGAGACTCGAGTTGGACTTGAGTACTCCATCACTGCCACAGGTGATGCTGCTCACTGCCTCTAAATATGTATAACTAGTCAAAGGATGCAGAGGACACATGTCCCAGCAAAGATGAATGAATGAAGATTAACTTAACTACTTTCTTATGATGTTGTGACCAGGTTACAGTAAGCACATGTGAACTCACTGACCGAGACAGAGAGAGGTGAAGAGGTACAGAGAGTCGGAGTAGTGAGTGTGAGGTTGGAGGCCCACTGGCTGCTGGGGATTTGCTGTGCGAGAGCTCCCTCTTGGTGCCAGTCGGCCTACTGTTGGTGAGCAGGCTGCCGCTGCACCGAGAGGCTCAGACAGCTGCCTAGACAAAATACACACACACACACACACACACACACACAAATACACATTGGGTGAGACTATGCACAGGGATAAGAAAGTGAGATGTCCATAGTCTCAGTACGGTATCGAGGGAACAGGAACACTTGCTGCTGTTTCACCAGTTGATGCCGATTGTTTAACTTTATTTGTCTTTAAATTATCTGTGAAAAGTGTGTTTTTTGTGTTTTATGTGTGTTAATTATGTACGACTTCTTGTCTCCCACGGTTTCTTCTCCTGGTTTGTTTTTACTTGTGTATGTGTCACAAGACAAATTTAATACGTATACATCATTATTTTTATATCTTTATATTGTCTTTATTGTTATCTACATCATTTTATTTTGAATATTTTAATAGATATCCAACATTATGACTACACTTGTTTATGTAAATTAGATAATAGGGAAATAATAGGAGATGCTTATTAGAAATATAAGCAAAAGTCAAATAAGGTCTTAATTATTGTACTTGAATAACTGCAGAGAAGTATGGCGGTTATTAACTATAAAGGTTGTAACGTTCTCTCTCTTTCTCTGTGTTTTTCAGGGTCGCTGTATTAATTTCAACCGTGTGCGGCATCAGTAGAAAAGGAGGACTACTGTGTGAAGACCAACATGTGCAGATCGCTATGGACAAGAGAAGAATTTCAGTTGGTTTTTTTGAAGATCTTTAGTCCTGCAGCTAAAACCACTATCTGTTCACTCTGCTCTACTTTGTGCACAAAGTTTCTCCTTCTGTTTTTTTTGTTATGCTCTTAGACCTTTAAAGCACACATGGTGACATTTTAATATTAACTCTTAATCATTAAGTTATTTACTACCTATTTTCTATTACCAAAAGATTTCTTTTAAATTAAAAAGAAGAAAAAAAAGCCGAATAGAAGCACAGGGCGCCCCAGAACTCGGCACTCAGACTCTGTTAGCTTTTCGTGTGCACCAAAGGCTTAACATATTCTGACCATATTGTGCCTTCTGTGAAAAACCTAATTTCATGGACACAGACGGAAGCTATCTAAAGAAAGGAAAAAAAAAAAAAAAAAAAAAAACCTGCAGAAAGGGGGCTGTTTGCCTTTGGCGGGGAAGTCGGAATAATCCCAGTGGGCCATACAAGTGCAGAAGTCCGTTGCCTTTTGGCAATGTCTCATCACAAATCCTCTCCAACTTCGGCAGTGCTGGATGCCTGGCGGCTGCCCTTTGACTGGCTTATCTTGTCATTTTAACACTGAGAAGTGCACACGCATGACAAATTGTAGACAGGATGCCCCAAGGTATTGGAAGGCAACAAGACTTTGCCCTGTAGTTTTGCGTTGTTGTTTTTTTTTTCTAAGACACCTTCCTTTCATTATGCACTCGGGACAAGAAAATTAATAGAGCGTTATTCGACCGCAGGACAGCCTCCTGACCAGTATGATCTCCAGCTAGGTTTGAGGGATTGATGCCTTTAAGACCTTGACATGGCGCTTGGTGTTTTTTGCCCCTGTTTTCAGTGCAGTCTGCTCTGTGCTCAGAAAGGCGTAGCACATCACAGCCCATAAACCGGCCTATCAGTTAAGACTTTTAAGATATAGATAGAGCTGCCTCGACACTCCTCTGCCCACCGTCTCAATCCTCCGAGGGCTTCCTGGCCGCGTCACAACTCACTAGTTCACTCGGCACCAGAATATCAAAGTTTAATTAAAATAATTAAAGGCAACAGCAAGCAGCAGCCTGTGAAGACCTGGCTGTCTCTTTTTTATGCCTTTTGACGTTGAATGACCTATTACTGCGTTATTCACAGGAAAAAAAGAGGACACGGCGCCACGGTGATGGTGCACCACGTCCAAAACGCAAACCCAAAGCAACGGATGCGATGGACGGATAAGTATTGTTCATTTCCAGAAATTATGTCTCCACCCCCCCCCCCCCCCCCCCCCCCCCCCCCCTCAACCCCCAACTCCCTCACCCCAAAAAACATGGTATATATATATATTTATATATATTGTGGATTTCTCAAGCATGCTGTCATGACGCCAATCCCAAATGATGTTAGTGTGAGCGGAAACACTGTGGGGGAGGAAAGGGGGCAGCAGCTGAAGAAAAAGGCTCGAATGATCCAGTCACTTCGGATGCCGTACTTCAGATGTAAAATGGATATTCGAGTCGAAACCTGACAAAGCGCGCCAGCTTTGACGGGAAGCGGTATAGACAATGACCAGTGGCTGGGTCAGTGGGATGTCTCTGTGCAAGCAGGGAAGCTTATCAAATGACACTAAAAATAAGTTCAACAACCATCAAGTTTGAGGGGAAATGGGTGACCGTCTCACATTCGGTGGGCACGAGGGCGCGCAGGACAGGCGGCGCGCAACACGCCAGTCTAATTATTCCTTTGTTTCCTCTTCGTTCCAATCGGAGGGACATAAATAATTCCAAATCAAATCCTCCGGGTGTGCTGGTATTTATGTCTGACTTAAACGTTTTTAGCCTCTTGCATAATTTTGCAGGCGGACATTTAATAGGCTCATCAGCCTCTTTCTGGACGGTCGCCGGACGAGGAAATTTTAGCACTTAGATCTTGTCTTTTTTATGTTACAACCAAGAGCACAGGAATGTTATTAACCCGAACTAATGAGATATTTGCATAGCAGTCACAACACAAGTCGCCCTACTAATAACGCATCGCAAGTTCCCTCTCTGTGCTCTCCACACATCATTACACACATGGTATACATTTTTTATGCCTATTCTTTTGTAGATTTAAAAAAATATATATAATTGTTGAATTTCTTTGTGCCTTTTTTAAATTGATGCCTTTAATGAAAAAAGAAGTATTTTTGTATTTCTGCACTTGTTAAATTAGGTTGTAAAAGTAAAAGAGTGTGTTGACATTTTTTTTTTTTTTTTATTATTTTAAAACCATTTCACTTCAGCCAAGTTGTTTAACTTTAAATACAACTAAAACCTAAAAATGTAGATCATCACAATTGTTGATGCATATTTATTTTTGTCAACATTTTTTTCAATTTTGGGTTTAATTTGATTTGCATGCACGACTTTCTGCTTAGTACATTATTTACATCTAAATTAAGGTACAATATTTGTAATTTATCATTTAATTATCTTTAAAAAAAATGTTTTACAGTTTTTGTCTTTCATACTGCCTTTTTATATTCACGTAGCACCTTGAAGTCCAGGTTCAAGTCACACAAGCTCCACATATGTGTGGGAGTTGCAACCGAAATACCAAAACAGAATTTTTTCCAAAGCTTTTTTTTTTACGAGTTTTACACTGTTTTTATGTTTTACACTGCAGTCTGTCAAATATATATATACAATGAAAAGTGAACAGTGTTTTTTCTCTTCTTAACGTGTGTGTGTGTGTGTGTGTGTGTGTGTGTGTGTGTGTGTGTGTGTGTGTGTGTGTGTGTGTGTGTGTGTGTGTGTGTGTGTGTGTGTGCTGGTAGGGGTGGACATGCTAAAGGCTATCTTTAATTGGGCCCTTACAGATTTATAGGGCCCGACAGGGAACGTGATTATACAGTGTGTGTGGACAGAGGAGTGGACAGTGTGCAGCCTCTCCCCCTGTGAAGTCAATCACCTGAGGCACCCCACACACACACACACACACACACAAAATCCCTCCAAGGTCTTCAACGCCCCAAAAATGAGGTCTTGCATTTAGTAAAAATATGCACTTGTACACCTTCTGCTTTATCCACATTTGCATGCGGTGACAAGATGCCAGCTGAGGAGGGGGGGGTTTGTGGTTGTGTTGTGTGGTGTCTGTGTGTGTATACAATCACCCCTCCATGTTGGAAGTAAAAGATGGAGAATGATGTGTCCTTGTTCCCACTTTTTGGTAATCTAAACTCTCCTCTCATGAAGGTTGTTTAACAAAATCAGGTTTTGCTCTCATTTCTGCCACTAAAAGTCTCAAGAAATCATCTTTTGTTGTCCAGACACACACACGTTTTATAATAAAGCCATGTAAAGGTGTTACTGTGAGGAATAAGCTGCCTTAGCAGTAATAAACCGCTCTGTAGACACACAGAAAGCATACTCTTTTTTTTTTCTCTACATTGCTAAACATGAACAAGTTTTTCTGTAAACGTAAGAGAAATACAAAAGCAAAGACCCATATGGTAAAAACCCAGATGACCTTAAAATGCTCCTGAATATGAAAAACTTATCCCAGGAAATAAAAGGTTATTTCATGTATTCAAAAGCAGAAGAGGTTCCATAGTGAGCCTTGATTTAATCCAAAATGTTAGTTACAAGTGGTTGAGACCAGCCAGTCTAACCTTACAGGGTCTACATCAGCAGTGGAAGAGGTTTTAGTATAATTAACTTTATTAAAATTTAGCAATACTCCATTATAAAAAAAATACTCTGTTATACAAGTAAAACACAGTTGCAAAAAGTTACCAAATGTAGATAAAAGTACAGGAGAATTATCATTAAAGTGTACTTAAAAATACCAATTGAAGTACTCGTGCAGAATGGCCCTTGATTTGTAGAGTGCTATATTTTATTTGAGCGTTATTCTTGATGCATGAAGATGAAATTAGCATTTTTTAAGTTGGAGCTAATTTTAGCTACTTTATACACAGTAAGGTAGTTTAACGTATAACCCGTGTATCATATTCTTTATGCTTTTGGAAGAAAATGTTAATCTGTAAAGTAACTAGAAACTCTCAGACAAATGTATTGAAGTAGAAGTAGGAAGTAGCATAAAATAGGAATATTAAAGTAAAGTATGAGTACCTTATGTAACTAACCATCTTCATCAGGGCAAAGTTAAAGAAAACTATAATGCAATAACACCCACACCTTTCACGTATAGACTATCCACCAGAACTAAACATTCAGTCGAGGAAGTGACATTGTTCAGCTTCATCACCAGCTTCTGTCATGAGTGTTCACATTTAAGAGTTTTTTTTTTATCCTTTCAGACCCAAATATACTAATGCTGTACATCAACATAAAAATATAAAACCATAATAACTTTTCTCAAAAGTGTCATCACCACCTCTAATGTTCTGAGTGTGTGACCCTGATGTTCATCTGTTCACACATTCAACAAAATAACTTCTCAAATTCATCATTGTAAATGAAATTATTGTTTCATCCAAACTTCTGAAAATAAGTTTTGAATGAATTATCTGATAAAACCATACATAAACAACACTAAAAATGTGGCTGGGTTGGCTCAGTGGGTGGAGCAGGTCAACACGTTCTCACACCCATCTCGTAAAATAAGGACGTTTGGTCAGGTGCCCTTGTCGTTCTTATTGACGCTAAAAGTCTCCTTTAGCACTTTATGTAAACGCGCTTGGTCGGGACTATTGCCGTCCCTTATGCCTCGACGCAGAGGTCCACGGTTTGAATCCGACCTGTGACGATTTCCTGCATGTCTTCCCCCCTTTCCCACCTAGGTGCCCTATCCATTAAAGGTGGCAAAGCCCAAAAAAAAAAAAAAAAGGACTAAAAATATGATTTATGTGAGCAATTGACTGTTTTAATAATATATCTAACAAAAAAACATAAATATATTAAAAACAATTTCAATCAAGGGAGACTTCATTACCAAATATGAACATATTTATTGTATCGACCAACACAAAATGGGAATTGTATAATCTCTGGAGATTGAACTCAATCGAAACAATAGGCTATGTCATAAAGGGTAGATGAACCCAAACATATCCCCCGATGGAGTCCAGACACTGGTGGTGGTGGTGATGGTGATGAAAGTGCACAGGAACCCAGTGAGAGCCAATCGCTGACGATAGCCGAAGAAGGGGCCGAGACTTCCGGTGGTTGAAGGGGAGGAGGCGGGACGCACTCTATTCCTGAAACAACAACTGACAACCGCAAAGGAGAGAGCAGATTTAAAACAGGATGTCACGCTGTGATAGGCTTGTGACAAATGCCCGACTCTGATTGGTTTAACTAACGACACAGCTGAATCTGATTGACTACTGACAAGTGACATGCCAAAAAACAGCTGATCAGCTAGGAGTGACGAAAAAGAATATGAAGTCTTCCTGTAAGAACTTACGCTTAGCTACATTTGTTGGTTCCAGCCACTCCAATATGAGGATTTGTGTTTTTTCTCTATCTCATATATTCATAAAGTACATGTATAAACTGAATCCTGTTAAGCTTTTAAGATGAGATAAACGGTTCCGATAAAGTAAGCAGTGGGATAAAAAACATCTTTGGAAAGTTGCGACAGGCATCAGTCCTTATTTTCGGACATTTTGTAGACTAAGCAATCAATGAATCAAAAAAGAACAAACATACTAAAAGATAATAAAAACATTGTTAGTTGCCTTACTACAGAAAAAACTGAATTTGTACGGGCTGCGCTGATGAGCTGTAAAGAACTGTTAGTTTACTGAAGTCTTCATTACAAACATTTCACTGAAAAACAGCTGCATGAAACCAAAAACACATAGAACCAGTGAGTCATTGTGTGTAAGTTCCCATAGCTTTAACTGCTGATTCCGTGTAAAGTGGACTAAATACATCCTCAATGTGTCATTCTGATCCACAGACAGTATGGCTCCACACTAACTAAATCATCACCATAAGCTGATTATTGCTGACCAGTTCACACAGCCTCTAGCTCCAGCTATTGGAGACATTAGGGAGCATATTTTCATTAAGTGTTTAAAATCACTTGAGTTTTATAAACTGCTAAAATATCTGCTTATCCTCTCTGTTTACTGTTGTGCTTCTGGTCATCAGCAGTAACTACAGGCTGTGTTGCTTTAAACACAGCTGGCTGCGGGAAACACTTTATGATTCATCCCGCAAAAGCTGACGTTTCTAGACTGGAGTCTGGTGCACGGCCACTGTCCAGACAGCACATACAGTAACCCATCCTTGCTTTTTTTCATTGCTGTCTTTGTACATTATGTTACTGGCAACATTATTAGTGGATGAAAAAGTTTGAAGTTTATCAATGTAACACTGCACACTTTCATTTCCTAAACACTGAAGGCTTAAAGATCTATTTGATTGCTTTTTCTAGTAAAAGTTGAACTTTTTAATATTTATAGGATTAGTGTTGACTCCAACAGAAATAATTACGCATTCAGATTATATTAAACCAATTATTAAATAAATAAACCGTGAATTGAATAAATGCGTAACAAAAATGCTGAAGCAAATAATGACTAAATGCACAAAAACATAAAAAACAACAACATTGTGGATATGAATGTGATGCTGAACATGTCTACTAACACTCCCTCCAGAGTTACATTATGTGGATGTGTTTTAATTCAAATGAATGCTTTTTGCAGTAGAGACAAATTCCATAATTCTAAACTACATCAGCTCTCACACAGATAGTCATAAGATCTGAGTTTAGAGGAGACAATCAGCTGATCAGAATGTCAACATGTCTACAATATCTTCATTGTGTCACTCAGTTTGCTGGAATGTATGACTTCATTTCATTTTGTCAGTATATATCTGCTTCAGACTCCCCCCCCAAAAAAAAACAAATAAGGCCCGATATGCTGAGACTTTTTGGAAACTTGTGTTTTTCCCTTTAGGTTTGTGAAATCCTATTTTTCAGAGTCCTGCTTTAGTCTTCAGTCAGTGCAGTTTTGTCAGTGCTTAATACAGAGCAAGAACTGGAAAATGTGGGATCAAGTTCCAGAAGAAATAGTCAAAGAACATCTAAGACAAGCAGGTGAAGGAATTAACAAATAATATGGACTAAAAAAAAGTGAACAGTTGGTGGAAAAGAAGTGAAAGAAAACAACTCATTACAATTATAACAAACTTTGCTTGTGAATAACAAATATGTTGTTTTTGTGGAAGCTCTTTGTGCCACATTTCGATTTAGTTCTTTTATGAAGTCCCATTTTGTCACAGTGGAGCAGCACACCATGCTGCCATTCAAGCTTATACATCATGTGTAATGTAAACAGGCTCAGTATATAGCAACACACTGCCACACTTGAACAAACAAAATACTTTGGAGATGAAAAGACATCTGAAAGAAGAATAAAGCAGCTGAATTACCCAAAAGATGTTATGTGTTTAAAGAAGCTTAGACGCTACAAATATTCTCTATTTCGGCATGAGCGAAATTCACAAATATGATACAAAAGAGATACATGATCAATTTGTAGAAAATAAATTCATCTTAAAGGGTTTTATGACTAAATTCACATCCCATCGCAAGTCAGGCATCACTGCAGTGATTTGTGGGTTTAAACATGAATTTTTATAACTTTGAGAAGAAAAATAATTCACTATATCTGGTTGATCCCTTGTCTAACATACTGCTTGGAATAAAAGAGGCACATGAGGACAGCGGCATCCGAAGTTCTTTGCATTCTTCTATTTTTACATTAACACTCGCAGCGAAGAAAACACCAAGCAAACTCCTAAATCCATCCTGAGCTGTTCCACAAGGTTCTGTTTTCGCAATTTGATGGAGGGGGCTTAGCTGCCATAAAATTTCAACCTCCACTTCCCCTGATAAAGTTTCACTGGCAGGCAGCGAACAGACTTAAGCAGCTGTTGCCCCCCGAAAGCCCGTCTGGCTTCCCAGGTTATTCCGATTTGCACAGTTGTCTCTGAAATTTGGGTAACTGTGGGATCAAATGCTGCAACTCTGCACGGGCGCTAACCTTTCAAAGCCTGAGCGCAGACCCTGTCGCATCCAGAGGCCGGCCCATCCGCCCTAAGAACAGCTTGTTAGAGTTGACACTTGATTTTATGCATTGTATTTCTGAGAGCATTACAACTAAATCCCCTTCTCAGGCGATATGCAGGGCTGCTGTTCAGCGACGGCTGTGGAAAGTGCAGGTGGGGGGATTAGGAGAGCTTGACGGCTCGGGATTTCAGAGCTTTATCTTGATGCTCGTCCCTGTGAATTTTAAAGCCCACTATACTAAATATGCTGATAAAGATATAGAACTCCTGTAAGATTATTAGACTGTATGTCAGTGATGGTGTACAGTTATTTCAAGAGAGCAGCGAGGAAGCGGAAACACACATATGTATGTGTAATATAGGTCCAATCATATTACACGCAGGATTTGGACAATTAAACAATACAATACAATAAAACATAAGATTAATGAACCATGAGACAATTAAATGTGTCTCTACAAAGGCTTTATACCTACTTAGAAGTCAGATGTGGGTAACTAAGTACTTTTACTCAAGTATTGTACTTGTGCATGAAGTTTTGAAGTTCTTGTACTATCCATTTTACTACTTTTTTAACCCCACTCCACTACAATTAAGGGATTAAAATTTTTTAAAACTATACCCTTATTTATTTTACATACAAAACATGAGTCACTAGCCCATAAAGTATGATGCATTGTTTTAGATTAAACTACCCAACAATAGTGCTTGGTATTGGTACCAACCAAAATATGTCTGAAGCACATCAGTAATAATTATTCAATAATATACTGGGTACAAATAACAGTCTGAAAGGGGCCATGGTGCATGAGGATATTTTAAGTGTTGATAAAGTGCCATAGATTGAAGTACATCATGCTGATATTACTGTGTCGTACACAGTACTTTTTGTACATTCATTGCTATTTTTACTAAGGTAGCAAGTAGACAAAAACGTAATCTATATGGCACACTTTATTCCAGGGTAGATGCAGTGTTTGACCGAAAGCAAGAATGTTAGAACTTATACACATGCATACATAGACAACATGTGACAACATCTAACACAAAAATAAGAGAAAAATCCAAATGTGCAAGAGATAACAAATATTCTCTAATGCAGTCTGGTGCAGTATTCCACCAGTGAGGACCATAAAAACAAAAAAACACTTCACGAGCTCTTGATTTGGCTGTTGGAACAACTAAAAGATGACCTAGTTAGTCATATTTCCTAGAAGAAAGTCGTATCTGATAAGCAGGTCAGGGAGATACTGTGGAGCAAAGCCAGCAGGTAAATTATCTGATTAGTTCTTCCACTAGAAGAGAACATCTAGGTTGTTTTATTTAATAATTTCCTTAAGAATACTTTAATGTTTAATGTTCTGAAAATGAACAGATGGTCAGCACATGCAAAAGGTTGCCAATGCCATTTTACCTCTCCCACTTATTGCTACACACATAGAAGAAGAAAAAATAACTTGTTTCACAGCAACCTCCTTTTCACCTAAATCTGTGCCGCGCTCAGAGATGCTCCTGCTAGGTATGAAATAATGATGGCACAATATGTGTGTTGAAGCTCTGCGGGGGCATATGTTGAGTCAGACGGCCGAGTGAGATCACCTGTCTGGCCGGAGGGGTCGGCAGGCCGTCTGGAGCCTGCTAATGATAATCCTCCAACATACTGACTGTCAGCTCATGGCAGGCCTTCTCCGAGCAGCAGATCCATGCAGGCAGCAGCGGTCGCTTCTGCTCCGCGTCTGAACCCATATTGACCCAGCACGGAGGCTGACGGAAGGCCCTCTGAGCCAATCGCGTGGGGCTGTGTGAGCCCGTGCCATCCCATTGGGGGTGGAGCTGTGTCAGACCCGGGTCGAGTCACCTTGCCAGCAGCGCTCTGCCTCGCGCTTTAATGAAGCTGAGGGAAACTTTGGCTGGAGGTGTTTGTATGTAATCATGTCACATTTCAAAAGAGGCACGGGCAGTGGAGGCAGCAGATCGCCTCTGACTTCTCCAGCAGATGTTTGGAAATGGTGCTAATGTTGTGGATTATGTCTGTGGGTGAACACGCAGCGATAAACTTAAAGGACCACTGAGTTAACTTGGGTGAAATGTGCCTTTAACAGAAATATATGCATAAAATATGTCTTATAACCAGTTTTATGGAAGTGTTACTGTAATCATATTAGCCGTTCCAGCGGTGCATTATATTTGATTTAAGTTAAATGACACTTTGCTGGCTGAGTTAAAATTCTGTTTATTACATTAAACTTACATTTTCAAATGAATTACGCTGCAGCATATCAAACTATTTGGCTCATTGCTGCTGTGGGTGTCTGATGTGTGCAGGAAGAAAGAGAGCAGAGGGAAGGTATCACATTTAGATGCATTTTACCTAAACTTGAAGCTCTGTGTCAAAATAAAGTTTAGTGTTCACATTCTTACATTCGCTGTGAGAGCGACGATCGAGTTGAGCAGAAGGTTTTCAGCAACCTCTACCAGCATCAAAAACTTGAAGTAGACAACCCAAGCAGCCCAAGCTGACCAATCACAGGTTTTGTTGTTTCCACGTGATATCTTTGTAGCCACTACAGCTCTGATATGTAGTTACATTTTTTAGGGATGCACCAAATCCAGATTTTTGGGGTTCGGCCGAATACCGAATCCACTGGTTAAGATTCTGCCGAATCCGAAACCGAATACTGAATCCTACTCCCAGCAGCTAAACGTGTTTTAGCCACCTAAAAAAATACAAAAATTCTATGATTGAGAAAATGTAGTGTCAAACGAAAGGGCTGTCTGACGGCAGGTTAAAGCGGTGAAAATATTCTAAATATAGCATACATTTAAACTGATACTGTTTTTTTTAGGTAGGCCTTTTTGTAGGTAGCTAAAATACATTTGGCTGTTTTCCCCATCCAGAGCAATACATTGCTTAGCTTCCGTGTTGGGACTCCTGTCTGCTTCTCCAAACTGGGGGCGGGCCGACCACCATGTAGGTATAATATACTGAATATGGATAAGTACTTCATACAACCTCACTTAAAGAAATCCAAACTATGCCTTTAAGAACTTGCAATCAATGACTCTATTAACCTTTCACCTTTATATAATGGTTGTTTTATGCAATGGAGCTGTAAAAACTCACATTTCCATTTCATGTTAAAATAATTTGATGTTAATGCATTATAAATACAAAACTTTTTTAAACAAGGACCAACATGTTCACGCCTGGACCGCAGGAGGGACGGCAGATCCGCAAAGCTGTTTACAACCTCCGATGCCGCACTCGCTGGGCCGAACAAACACAGCCCTCCCACATGGCCGGTGCCACTTCTCTCCATGGCTGGCATCGTTTAACATTACAATATTTTCCCGGTGTTTGCCCACGGATGATGAGGCTCTCATTGCTATGCATGTGCCAGATGAATCATAAACCTATACCATATGCCGTTGCAATTTGCTGATGGGCCCAAGCTGTTTTGGTGGATATAAAATCCTGGGATTATGGAGGCTTGATCCTCAGTGAATGAAGGGAGAGAAGGACAGGGAGACAGAGGGAGTGAAGGGGGGAAAGGTGGAGGGTGATGCTCCCTTTCTGCTTTTCTATTGGTCCACAGCTCAGCGAATGTGGAAAGGTAGAAAGCAGGGCTTCTGATTGGCACCTCCCAAATTGTCTAATCCACCAAAGGATGTGAGGTAGAAGCTCAACCTGGTGAAAGTAAACAAGCCATTTCACGTGCACACAGACAACAACATGTTAGTCACCTTGTCCCCACTGTCATATGGTGGTAATTGAAGTAGCTGTTGAAAACAAAGGGACAAAGGCCCTCAGGGAGTTACTGTTGTTGTCATTCTCCTCCCTGAAATCGAGAGTATTACATACTGTATGGGCCAATCATCATTTGTGTTGGCGCTAAAGCTCTTATTTTAGATAAAGCATGTTTAATGACAAAAGGTGAGGAATGCCTCAATGCAGGGAGATCATTTTGAGTTTTAACCAAAAAACAGGAATTAAAAGCTTAGTTTGCATTAGTGAGAGTGAATGTTTTTGTTTTTCATCACACAATACCTAAGATCTTTCTGAAAAATATCTGCATTCCACCAGACATGGTTCCCATTAATACTGCTATAGTATTTGTTGTTGTAGAAGGCTAATAATTAAGATAATAAGATAATTATGTTATATTCTAATGTCTCTAATATTTTGGTAGTAGTGTTTCCTTGTAACTTTGAAGAGTGAATAAAGACGAAATCAAGATATTGTTTATTCTTAGGGACTGAACAAATATGCATTATGTATCCATTGAGGCTGCGGAAAAGAACATTATAGGATGACTTTAATTAATGAGGCAGTGTCATGTGTTTCAATCATTAAAGCAAATATTTTTGCGTCCCATACTTAAGCTGAGTGGCACTGCCCAAGCGTCCGTATTTTACCAGTCGGGAGTGAAAATGGGTTGATCTTATAATATCTGACGTTCAAACGTGGCCAAAGCTTCAAATAATGAGGTAAACATATGTAAAGTAATTTCTGTGAGCAAAAACCTCAGGTTTCAGATTGTTCTGACGACTCCTCTTCCAACAGTTGTTTCTACTCTCGGCTCGAACTGGCGTCAATTAGGGGTGTAAGAAAAAATCGATGCACTTGAGTATCGCAATATTTTATTTTGCAATACTGTATCGATTTTCAAAAACAGAATATCGATTTTTTTTTCTTTTTTAAACTTTTTAATTTTTTTCTTTTTTAGTTTACGTGCAAAAATATTCATGTAAGACAGTGGTTCACGTTAATGTTGTGTTTAAACCCCCTACTGCTAGATGGCTATGCTGAGACACACCACTAGTGTCCTCGCCTAACAGTGCCTAGCAGTGCCTGACTTTTTGTAGAAGCTAACATTGTAGCTATGGCTGAACTTTGGCCTACTTTAGCATATACAAATTAGCTCACTAAGAACCTGTGAACCACAATCCCAAACATTCAGTTTGATTTTCTTCGTACTGAATTGTTTACCTAAAGTAAACTTCTTTGACTTTTATGCACATCATGTCTTTTTTTAAATATTAGTTTTTCTAAACTTATACTTTAAAAAAATCGCAATATACCGCCTTACGCACAGTATCGAAATATATTGCAATATATTGAATCGTGACCCATGTATCGTGATACGTATTGTATCGCCAGACTCTTGCCAATACACAGCCCTAGCGTCAGTTAGGGTCAGATTTCTTTATATGCTCATTTGCTCCAAGAACGTTAACTGCAAGTGTTTACATTACATACACTGCTATATGTAGCCACATGCTAATGCCAGGGAAATCTGTAATCTTGGTTGCAGATGTTGTTAAGTTTTTAATTTCTTTCCAATTTTAGATCACATTCCTGCAGGAACATGCCCGTGTGTGTAGTTTGTTGACATTGAATATAAAAGAAAACTCAGGCAACAGGGTTGTTGTGTTTAGCCTACACTTGGAAATTAATTTTAACTGTGGCTGTTAAAAGTGAACATTCATATCTTGAGTATTTACACACTGCTGATCGCGATCTGAAGTCTCGTGGAGGCCAGTAGGAAACAACAGGCCCACTGTTTACTCCTGGTGTGAAAGGTCAAAAACAAATCGATAAACAAGTAAAGAGGCTTAATTCATTTTCAGGTTTTGATTAATAACAATATTTGGCTTATGGACTGAGAATTCATGTCACGCTACTGACAGCGGAGGGAGGCTTAAGGATTATGTTTTGCAGCAGCAACAGCCTAGCCGTTTTAACAGAAAAACCCTTACAGTCCAACTTTCTATTTAACTTTACTGCACTTTCTAAAGGTCACCTGAACTTAAACCTTTGCTAGTTTTTAAAGGTTTAATATATCATTTCTTAAGTAATTGCACAATAGACTTAGGAGCACCAGTGACGAGAGACTGTGTTAACCACCATAACTCAAACTAACAGCATGTATAAGCGATTACCTCGTACTTTTTAATTGAGTGGGTTCAGAGAAGCTCTAACTTCCGAGTTTTACGAGTCTGGGGTCTTTTAACGGCTCAGCCACAGTAATTTGATAATCATTTTCATTTGGTAGAATGCTGGCGATCAATCTGATGGATGACTTCATCAATCCTTATAACACAGTCGTATGGGCTGCGGAGTCTTGAGTGGAAGTCGAGAGGCCATGAATTGTCCCTTTATGAATCATATTCCAACTAAAAGTTGATTAGTGAGCTATTGCAGCAGCCGCACTTGATATTCATTAAGATAAGGTGTTACTGCCAGCGTTACATGGTTTGTGACAATAAATTTCCCATTTGCATAAAAATGGGCTCAGAAATTTAAATGGCAAAAATGCAGTCTAGCTTGTTGAAGCACAGTTTGGCAGTAAGGAATAAAATGATTTATTCATGAGGCTGGCAGGATGTTGGATACTAGCATCTGAAGTATGTGGTGAAGAGTGTTGATACTGAATTTCACTCGGTTTTGCAGTATGTATTATTTCTTTAGGATGTTTAAGAATCAATTTAATTTCCCATTTAAATGAACATTTCAGGCGTTTTGCTGATCCACAAATCCTCGAAAAGTACCTTAAATCAAACAAGGTCACATTCCCAGATCAACAACATAACAATTGACCAATGGAGCGTGGGTTTCAGAGCCAAAAATGCCCAAACAAATCACACTCTTGATCCCAAATTCATTATGTATAACACTGTCATGATAATTCCCTGGCTGCCTCCTCCTCTTACCCCGCTGGCCAGCCTTTGTTTCGCTTCAGCTCCGTGGTGTGTTCAAACAATCGGTCAGTGAATCATATTTGTACCGTCCTATTAATAATTGAGATTATCCTCATGATTATCCTGTTTTGCAGACAAGCTCTCCAGACCAGCAGGTTATGAGGAAATAGTTATAAAAGGACTTTGGTATCCCCGTAAACATACAGTAGGTTTATATTACAAATTGGGATTTTTCTGAGAATTCAGCTGGTCACCAAGTTAGACTTAAAATGAAGATAATGACCAACTTTTTCACACTTTTCCATTTGTGAGATTTAGAGATGTTAGTAAAGGCAATATACCATCTTTCCTGTGTAAATAACTAACAAATACCTACAGTATAATCTACAACTTACTACCATCCAAATGCCACAATTCCCTCTGCATGTACAGAAATGAAAGCATTGATGGAAACTAACTTCCTTAAACTCAACAGCGACAAATCTGAAATCCTCATCATCGGCCCAAAATCCCTCATCATCTCCTGCCAAAACTTCTGCCTCTGCATCCATGGTTCTTCTCTTCCAGCATCCACAAAAATCCGCAACCTCGGGGTGATCTTTGACCAAACCCTCTCCTTTGAGAAACGCATCAACCACATTACAAAATCTGCACTTTTCCCATCTCAAAAAACATTGCCCGCCTTCATCCCTCCCTTTCCTTCTCAGCCGCTGTAACACTCATCCATGCATTCATCACCTCACGAATGGACTACTACAACATGCATTCTGTACGGAACACCCACCAAATTCCTCAAAAAACTACAATATATCCAAAACTCAGCCGCCTGTCTACTTACTCATTCCAGCACCAGAGACCACATCACTCCAGTCCTCCTAGACCTCCACTGGCCCCCCATCCAACACAGAATCCAGTTCAAAATCCTCCTTATCACCTACTACAAAACTCTCAATAACCTCGCCCCCCTCCTACCTCTCTGACCTCCTGCAACCTCAGATGCCAACCTCCTTTATCCCTCTCACTCGCCCCAGGCACCGGACCTGGGGGGACAGGGCCTTCTCCGTTGCTGCCCTCTCCCTCGGGAACTCTCTCCCCCAACACCTCAGACTTTCCACATCACTTGCTTACTTCAAAACCGCACTCAAAACCTATCTCTTTAAAGCGTTTTTTAACTTGTAACCAAATTAAAAACAGCTTATTAAAATGTATTTTCATAAATAAGTTAAAAAAAGTTCAGTAAATCCCTAATTCAGCTGGCTGCTATAGTTATTATCAAGCAATTACTCAAACTAGAGTTAAAAGTGAATTTGTTGGAGGACCATTTTCAGCAGCAGATAATTACACATTTGGTGCTCTAGTGACTATTTGTGCAAGCAAGACGGTGTATGTTGTGCTGTGTGTGAGTGTGTGTGTGTGTGTGTGTGTGTGTGTGTGTGTGTGTGTGTGTGTGTGTGTGTGTGTGTGTGTGTGTGTGTGTGGGAGTGTGGCTCATTGATGTGTTTTTTTTTTAATAGTTTTTGAACAACAATGGATCTCTATGCCACAGAGAAAGAAGATACAGTATATCAGGCTTTGATACACACAATACTTGTTAGGAGATACATTCATTGTTGGTTTGGTCTTTTTGTGGGATTTCAAAAAAATAACAAAACTATAGAAAATCACCAGCTTCATCCTTTTAATGATGACACAGAATCAAATTACCTACAGTATACTGTATATTGATGCTGTTGGCTAAAACATGTAATAAAGTAATAGGCATTAAAAGCATGTCTTAATGTTAATGCACCAGAGACGTCTCTCTTGTACACACAATTATAGTTAGCCTCAGGGAGAGAAAAATTGAAGTTCTTTCTTCTCTATCATTTAAATGTCACAACCGGGGGTTACTTTCATTTACAAGTCAATGTGCACGTCAATACTAACTTTTGTGGAAACAGAAATCTTTGTTGGTGCATTTGCTGTGTGCATACAGTACACACATTAGTACACCTCAGACTTTCCACATAACTTGCTTACTTTAAAACCGCACTCAAAACCCATCTCTTTAAAGCGGCTTTTAACTTGCAACCAAATTAGCTGTTTTCCATTTATTTTTGTTTCTATGCTGTTTTGCTGCACCTTTTCAATATTAGTGTCATGCATATTACAGGATATTTCTCCTCCTCATTGACTCACTTTTGTATCAAATCCTTTTTGGACAATTGCCTGGGACAGCCTCAATCATCTGACCTGCCGGACGGATGAAAGAGAAAGACATTTAGACAAACTGAGAGTGGCCCCCGGGGGTCCGAATGGCTCTGCGGTGAAGAATTCCATCTCCAGCTCTAGATTCCCTTGATGTCTCCTCACCTGTGGAAGCCCCTGGGCATAGGTTGACCTTATCCACAACCCTCCACCGCCACACGTTTCTCTACCAGACCTTCACTCCCCCATCTCAGCTGGAGAGAAACACACTCACTGATATGAGGCTTTCACTACAGGCCTGGAACCAGCAGTATCACTACTGTATGTCTCCTCTTTTTGCACAACAAAAGCAGCAGGCGTCAAGTACAAATTCTTATCAGGTTCCCCATGTAACATTTCAAAATCATCATATTAAATATGAAGTTTTGGTTCAACTACTAAAAAAAAAAGATCTGCCTTTGACCTTTTTTTACCTTTTAGAAATAACTGACGTAGTAGTTAACTGAATCCGGCTCAAACATGTAACAATTTTCTTAGTTGGCCAATCATTAGGATTTGTTTGTTTTTCAGCTCCTTCACACCAGGAATTTAATTCTTTATAATAAGATAGATTTAGTTGCCAATTGAACGTTGCCAGTTGAATTGGTTTGTGATCTGATCAGGGTGTCGTAATTCAGTGTTATTGTGGAGAAATTACATATTCCACTCGCCTGAGTAGATCAGTCTGCGGTAATCTGCGTTTTTATTAGTTTAGACCTAAATAGCTCTGTGTTAAAAAAAACAAAACAAACAAGAAAGGCTCTGCATTGGCTGTACTTGTTTTGCTGTACGAGTGAGAGCATGAATTAAGATCCAGGAAGCCCAGTTTGAGTAATGGATCAAAGAGTTTTCAAGGCTGATGAAATGCCATAACACTGCACAACAACTTAAACAGCTGCTTCCATAATAACAATACCTACATTTATGTCTCAAGTGAGGTAAATAGTATAACATCATTCTTGTTACAAAGTTATCTACCAGGAAGGTGTGATTTCACATATTTGATTTGCCAAAGCAGTGCGTTGCTAGATGGCAAAAGTTGAGCCTGGTGCGACTTTATTTGCAATTATTTGCGGAGCCTCTTTCTTGTGGCCCTCGCTTAAAAAAAAGAAAGAAGAGGCTGTGTTTTTGACATGGCTCTGTCTGTCTGAACACAGCCTTGTAATTATGGTTTTGCAAAGATGCCCATACATCCACGCAGAGGATTTTATTTATAACTGTAGGTCACAGAGACTTACAGAGGAGATAATGTGCACACTTCCCTAAATGCAGCATTGTGTTGTGCGGCCCAACGTGTCAGACAGGATGATTGTTGATCCAGCTTTCCGTCAGGAGGCTGGTTTGAAACAGCTGCACACATGTCTCCCGTACACATTTGCGAATATATTGTTGTATTTTCCAATAGCACGAACTAACCTATGTGACTTCCACTGGAGGATCGGTAGCAATTAGGCTGCTGTTGTTGTCATGAGGGCCAGATAAAGCTCTGGATTTTTAGATTTTTAGTATTTATCCGTTTTCAGTACTTGCTGATGGTAAATCTTTAAAAGCAGCTCATTAATATGTCTTTTCATTGAAAAAAAGGTTCAGTAAATCCCTAAAACAGCTGGCTGCTGTAGTTTTTATCAAACAATTACTTAAACTAGAGTTAAAAGTGAATTTGTTGGGGGACCATTTTCAGCAGCAGATTAAGACACATTTGGTTCTCTAGTGAGTATTTGGGGAAGCAGTACGGTGTATGTTGGACTGAGTCAAAATAAACTACAGTGTGTGTATGAATGTCAGTCAGAGCAACAGAGTGCAGCTCATTGATGTGTCTTTTTTAATCGTTTTTGGACAACAATGGAGCTCTATGGCACAGAGGAAGAAGATACAGTATATCAGGCTTTGATACACACATAATACTTGTTAGGAGATACATTCATTGTTGGTTTGGTCTTTTTGTGGGATTTCAAAAAAATAACAAAACTATAGAAAATCACCAGCCTTCATCCTTTTAATTATGACACAAAATCATATTACCTACAGTATACTGTATATTGATGCTGTTGGCTAAAACATGTAATAAAGTAATGGGCATTAAAAGCATGTCTTAATGTTAATGCACCAGAGACGTCTCTCTTGTACACACAATTATAGTTAGCCTCAGGGAGAGAAAAATCGAACTTCTTTCTTCTCTATCATTTAAATGTCACAACCGGGGGTTACTTTCATTTACAAGTCAATGTGCACGTCAATACTAACTTTTGTGGAAACAGAAGTCTTTGTTTGTGCATGTACTGTGTGCATACAGTACATGAATTAGTACTACTGTAGATACTGAAGTACAATAAATACCTCTTCTTATCAGAGGATTCCTCTTCATCTTTGAGGCCACGCTCATTAATTACAAACCTCACTCAGAGGCTCTGTAACACACCAAGTATTAACGCGGCATGTCATTAATAAGAAAAGGAGAGTGACATGTGAAGGTCTCGCATTGTGACTAATTGAAAAGGCATCAATCATCCAGGGCCATTTTACTTGCCTCAGCACCTGCTATTGCATGGAGGAGGTCACACTTTGAACAGGATCAAGACAACTTAATCTAGATAAATTAACACATGCAGACTGTGCCACGAGGACGCCTGCCATGAGTGTTATCTGATGGGATCAGGTCCATGGTATCTCTTGTTACTCTGGGAATATTTTAAAGGCCCTTAATACCCACACAGGTTTTTGGAGTTCATCTGGCTGATTGGATCTCTTTCCAGGACTGTGTGGGTGTGTGTAGACTGATTGATTGATATCTTCCTGAGTCTCCTGTTAGATTTGTTGCACCTGATAGGGCAAGACAAATTACATCTTCATCATTCTTTTTGGTAGAAAATATATCTGTGACCTAATAAATTACCATCAATGCTCTGGCCCACTTCAACCTGAGCAGAGGTCTAATCAGCCAGAATAACTAAAATCACCTGTGTGGATGTTCAGAGGCTTTAAATGAATGTAGAGTGGTTTTCCTTCCTAACTGAGTCCCTTATGCTTTTTGGATCAATTCAATAACATAAACGGCATGTTGTTTGTATTTGGAATGATGAGAAAAAACAAATATGGAGGAACTAGTAATTTGTCTATATTCTTCTCCATTGCAAATACTGTTTAGGTTCATGGTTCCTGTTTTTAGTGGCATTCAAACACTACAAGACAATCTTTGCTTGATATTTCTCAGCATTTATTAAAAGAAACCTACATGTACAATGAATGCAACAGTTAGAGTGTATATTGTAGATTAACAGCATTGCGTGCAACCATTACTAAAGTGTAATCAGAAATGTCAGAAAGACCCTCTGACCTTGGAACCATCATGTAATATGGAGAAGTTCTGTGAAGCAAAATAAGAGGGAGAGCAGCTCAAAGACCGTATGTAGGATCATCAATAACCCACTGCCATGAACTCACTTCTGTGTTTTCATTTCCATATTTGTCATGTATAGTTCATCCTCATGTCCCAGCAGCTCACGCTTGGTCACTACTGAGCAGCGCTCCACTGAGGCTGTGGCTAAACAGATGTTTAGAATGGCAGATGAACACAACTTAGGCCTCACATATGCTGCACAATCAAGAGTTGGGAGTGATTTATTCATACCAGTGAATAATGTAAACACACTTTTTCTGGCGAGCAGGGTCTGGTTTGGGTGTGTGCGACTCAGTTAAGCTCACGACAAACTGATGTTCGTGTCAGAGGAAATATCAATCACGTATCACTGTGGGGTTAGCTCTAGATGATTGTACAGATGCAGGCAACAGTAGTGTCTTTTTAGCCATGCAAGTTTAATCTTTTCACTGCATGCTTTCTAACCTTTGAGCTGTAGTCAGAAACACTCAAGTTAAGTTTTGCTGTGTCTCAAATCACGCACTTCTGTACTTACTCTCGCTATTTTGAGTACATAGAGCGTTGACACTGACGAAGTACAGCCAAATGCAGTGCACTACGAGAACCTGGATGCTGCACTCAAAACGATCAGAACGTTGAGTGTGGAAGGCTTGACATTACTCGCACTCAACGGATGCCGTCTTTGCTACACAGTTAAGCTACAGTACCACCGACGTATTTTTTAAACTTGTGAATATGGCGGGCAAGGATGCTGCAGCGGTTGCAATTGAAACGGCAAACTGAACTATACAAATGTAATGTATGCATGTGTTCTTTTTCAATAAGTACTATTACACTGTAGTCAGAAAGTGAAAAAACAAGTAGATATATATCTGGCAGGCGACAATAGGTAGTGGTAATGCTCCGAAGGGTAACAATTTAAGAAGAAGTAGAAGAAGAGTAATTTCTGCTCAGTGCATAGCGGCTGTGCACAATTTGAGACAATACTACACTGTCATAATTTATACACTACACAAGTGAGTACATGGTGTACACGGAGGTATCCTAATTGAAACACACCATGTGTCGAGTCCGACTCAGAACAGGGTTGAGATCCAGTCCAGACCGAGTCCAAATGAGGGTTGAGTCCAAGTCAAGACAGAGATCAAAACAAAGACAGTGCCCATCTAATATTCTTTGTACTGTTTTCTTACTGTTGTCTTACTGGTTAACGTAGGCTCCCGATTTATGGAATTTCACATCTCGATAACAATATATATCACGATATAGCATGTTTTCTGGCAATTCAATAGTATATATAAAATGAGCATATGGTAAAGCCTATTTTGCATACTCATGTGTGAACTAAATACTTGACAAATGAAAAGTTTTGATTGTTTTCTAATATTATTAAGAACTTAAGCGCAAAATAACCTTAACATGCAAGGAGAAGAAAGTAAAGCGTCGTCCAAGTTCAGTAAATATTGCTGTTTGGCTGCTGTTTTTTTGACATTGTGATAAAAACGACATAGAAAAAAATATATGGTAGACATTTTTATGATTTTAGATTATAATATAACAGTTTTTAATGCACCACTTTCAATCACTGTCAATTAAAATCCAGTATATAGACATGTACAGTATACAGTACATGCACATAATGTACATAATCATCCAGTCATGTATATATCCATTCAGTATTTATTTCTTTGCACTATTTGCATAGTTTGCACCTTACAGAACACTTGACTTGTATAGTGACATTTTATTTTTATTGTTTGTCATTGGTCATATATATGGTGTGTATATATATATATATATATATATATATATATATATATATATATATATATATATATATATATATATATATATATATGATATTCACATATACACCTATTTTTCATATACTTTTGTACATAATAGTCCTAAACTTTACCTTTATTTGCCCAGATATGTTGGCCTTGTTCTTGGCTGTTATGTCTATTTCTGTGTAGTGCATACAACCGGATTCAAATTCCTTGTATGTCTACATGCATACAGTATTTTTGGCCGATAAAGCTGATTTTGATTAATGTATAACTGTGTGTCAATAGGATGGAAATCCTTCTTGGAGGTTATCGGCAATGAATGAGTTAATCTTCTGCCCCCCATCTAGTTAGGAAGATTGCGATGGCGAGTGGTGAATTAGATATCTAAAATGACCAGTGTGATTGTAATGACAGCTCTCTGTAAGAATCATTTCATCTGCCTACATTACTTGGAAGACGTGATTAATGAAGCGCAGCGTCCTTCACATTTCTCCTCGACTCTCCCTCTCATTCGCAGACATCAGGAACTGCTGACATTTACTTAAGTTTGGGCTAATGTATTAATTTCAAAGATAATTATTCAATATACTTTTGTCACTGTTGATATAGCTCAGCGTCACCCTGCGTGCCCGGCTCTGAAAGGCTCTATATGACTTTGCCAGCTGGGAAACGGGCTCCAAAAGACATCTCATTCTTTGAAGAAGGCCATATGTGAGAAGTATTCATTGATAAATAAACCTTCAATAAAGTTATGCAGTTAGATCAGAAATCCCAGTCACCATGGATGTAGTTTCCAGATTTGTGCAGCTGTGTTTTTTTATATACATGCTGTGTGTATACAGTATGCTGTGTACATTGGCCATAAACTAGCTAGCTAGGTAGCCAGATGATGCTAGAGGAGATAGAGGAATAGATAGATACTGTTTTGTAAAACAACTGCTAGGCTATAGGGTGTGAAAGTCCCATTGTAACTCCATGGTTAGTACTTCAGCTAAGGCACTCAAATGGGCACATCAATTAACATTTAATCAAAAACATACATGCTTGTAAACATTTAGCATTGATTGTGTCTGCGGGTTAGCAAATCTTACTAGATTTTTCCCTTATAGTTCGTTTTTCCTCTAGCAGTGTTTACACTTTGCACTAAATTTGTAAAAGTCGCATTTCTGAAAGGCATGGATTTTTGTCAACAAAGCACAGCCATGAAAATGTGGCTGTTCTGTGGTAGATGCTAGAATGTAGCCTACTACTGTAGTTACTGAACAAGTCATTAAACGAAATTGGCATACCTCACCAGTGTCAACACAACAAGGGTTAGGGTTAGGTCATAAGACAGGGTTTGGGTTAGGGTTACAACTCGGTACTTATAACGCGAGTCACGTCTTCATATATAATGAATTCTAAAGAAGATTATTGCTGCTTGTTTGGCCTTTTTTTATTATTACAAGTCACATTGTAGCAGGGTTCAAATAACTGCCTGTGTGTTGACACCTGCCTGTGTTGTCCTTTGGTAACTACATTCTAGCATCTACCTTGTTTCCTGAAACCTCCAATATGGCTACCAGAGAGCGGGCACATGAAACCACTTGCGACTGCTCATTCAGCTGGAAACTTGCTTGTACTGAGTGTAGCAACTGCACTATTTAAAGCCTACATCTTTGCATTAGCCCCAAGAAAAAGCTGTTGTGAGAGTATCTGGTATTGTATTGTAGATACATTAGAATTTGAAATAAGCTCTGTTAAAGTAAAGAACGTTCTGTCAAGAAAAGACATGCAGGACTTGTAAATACATAAATGACCACTGTGGACCATTTTTCTCAAACAGAAAGGGAAGGGTCCTGCTAGAAGTAAGAGGGACCTTAATTTGTTTTTCAAAGAGTATTGAAGTTGTTGGCTTGTATAGACCATGGGGTCATCTGTCAAATAACACACTCCACCTTTCAGCATGTTGGATTGCCATTGAGCTCAACTCCAGCAGAGCTGCTCAAATAGGATCCATATGCCATGGACTTTTCTTTATGTCTTGTAATTGTCAGCAGTATGGCACATCCCCCAAGGAGCTGTAAGGCAACAGGTGTGGGGGAGTACGAGACGTCTATGAGAAATAACTTGGCAGAGGTTTCTGTTTCCCTTCAAAGGGTGATAAGATGGTATTGTTAAAGCTGAAAGACTCCAGGAACCTAAAACTCCCACTGAGAATTAAACAGCTGATGAGGTGAAATGAAAACCTCAAGTGTTTCCTGAAGAAATCTAATCTTTATTATATCTGGTCTATGATATAGTGTAACGGGACATGAATCATTAACTGACAGAAACCAGATGTTTGGTGAATATATTGTTATTTTTCACAGTGTTATCCCTCTGGTGTCATAATTCCATCAACCGGATGAGTATCATTAAAGGCATCCTAAGGAGTTTTCACTATGCAGCTCCTATCAGAGTCTGGTGTGTGTAATGGTATAACCTTTCATTTTTTGCTTTAAGCTTGGACATAAGAAGTCATACAAGCCAGAAGTGCTGGAAAAAGTAAAAGAGACATATATAATCTTTCAGGACAGTTTTCAATTTTTGAGAGACACTCTTAAATTGGTTTTATGCCAAATATTCCTGTGTATCCATTTTGTAGTTTCTTAAAACGGATGCCATTTATGTCAGAACTTGTATTTGACCATCTCTCCTTTTTACTGAACACCGTGTGGTCAAGATTAGCTCCAAGGATTTTACAGGATTGCATTTAGACTCAAGATGTAAACACACATGAACTGAAGTGACATCTCCAGGAGGTCTGGAATACCATCAGAGGTATTAACAAACCGAAGCAGAGAGGACGAGGTCAGAAATCAGAGTGGCCGTCAAAGGCCCTGGACCATCCTTAAACCAGACGATGCAGCATCAGAAATCGCTCTTCATGCTACAAACAAAGACTCTGAACATCATTGTGTGTTTGCGTGTCAGTCTCTCACCATACAACACAAAAAGAAAACAGCAGGAACGGAATAAAGCCTGGAGTAGAGCACATCACAGTGGCGCGCTTGTCATCCACCCAGCGAAGACGACATCACAGCAGTGCACACATCATAGAGGTTGTGTGTCCGAGGCCATCTTGCAGATGTCTTTGTTGTGTCCTCTCTCTCCAGGCTGAGCTGGCCACTGTGTGTGTGTGATAGATACTAGGAGACACGGGGGGACCGCCTGTGATATTTCAGCAGCTGTTTATTTATGCTGCTGCACCGCCGCAGACAGGACACTTCAAATCATGCTCATCGCTGCCACCACAGTGTGTGTCTGGCAGTCCAAAGGGATCTAGTGCCCGACGTTGCAGTTGAGACTCAACAGAGAGTCGAGGGGCACCCTACATCTATCACTATGGATATTATCAGCACAGAGGAAACACAGGTCTACTGTGCAGGTTGTGTGTGTGGGAAGAGTGTGGCACTGGCTGTGTTGACATGGATGCTTTTATTCCACATATATCCAGAATAAAAGCTAAATAGCATCAAAAATGCCTCATGAAACCAGCTCAGTGGGAATAACCTGGCCCATTCCGCCAGAAATGTCATGCTGTTTAAAAGAGGTGGCACAAAATGTAACAATCTGTTTAAAAGATGAAGGTTTGTCATATTTGACATGTCGTAATGATTTATATTTTTCCTGTGCACACTGGCCCACCTGTGCTAAATGATATTTGTTTATACATGAGAGTTTGTGAGTCACATGAGGTGCTTTTTGGGTGCTGGTCGTAGTTTCTAACTGTAAAAATAACATGTTTCTACTCTTATCAGAATCAGATTTAGGATCAGAAAAGGATTTATTGCCGAGTACGTAACACTTACGAGGAATTTGCCTTGGTTGTTACATACTTGGGAGGTGCATACATGACTATAGTGTTTTACAGTGTAAAGCAGTAAACCTATAAGTTGCCCAATACTCCAAAAGTCTTTCCAGTTTGTGCTCAAATGTATATACGAGACACTGAATCTTTGCATAAAAGCAATTTAACTTGAGCGGGGGCAACATTTTGGCTTCTCTATGAAACATCAGTATCAGTGATAGCCTTCAAAAACACAGTCGAACCAGTCGAATCCCAATGCCAACACAGAGTTCTCCCGGCTATAACTAGACAACCATCTTTTATTTCCTCATTTATTTTTCATTTAAAGCTGAAGCCACATTGGTGTGCCCATGAAAAATACAGATTTCACCCTTGTCTAGTTGGGGGAAAAGATCCAATGAGGCAGAAAGAAACATCAACGGGGAGGAAAGGGCAAGAGAGGAGAGAGGGGAAAAAACACACAGTGTGTCCTTTGAGCCGGTGTCACCCTGCTGGGCGGAGTTTGACATTCAGACCATGCGACAAGGCTCGACCCAGGGTGGACGGCCCCCCTGCAATATTAACTCTCATTTGGAGAGCAGCTGTGGCTATGAGCATGAAACATTGAAGGAAACAGCTGCCATGGATCCAGTGCCATCGCACCACCTCTCGCACTGTCTATTAAAGCGCCCTCCCCACTGTTCCCTTAAGCCTGCATGGAAAAGCACACAAACTGGCTCTTATTCCTCATGTAATTTCCCTTCTGACTGCGGTCTCTGGGCGACTTAGCTTGTCTGTGTGAGGCTTCAATGGCTTGGGAGATGTCACCAACATCTGGACGAGGAAAAGTGCTTTCAAGGCCTCTCTGTCTTGCTATTTGGTAGTTTGTGTGTGTATTTAAATGCAATCAAGGAAATGATACAGAAAGTGTTATTTAAGAAGTAAATAATGGCTGAAAGGCTACGAACAGTAGGAGAGTGGGAGATGCCCAACTGCTGATAGTTTGAATAGTAAACTGGTAGGAGAAAAAGAGGCAAAATTATACTGTACTGTTTGCTTTCAAGATTTCCCTTCCAGATGAGTTGTATCATAAGACCGGTGATATTTTATCAACAAATCCAATGAAAAGACCAAAACCAGTAATACATTTATCCTACTAATAGGTGTTGTCTGTGTAGCCAATCCTTATATGTTTTTTAATATGAATCTGAAAGAACACATGAAAAAAACATTCCGTTTCATCGGTGGCATTTTCTCACCGAGCATGCTCAGTGACATTTACCTGACATGGAGCTGCCAAACCGAGTTGTTTAGAGTAAACAACACTGGACTAGACTTGGTAAACCCAGCCCGATCTGCCGGCGATTTGATTTCGCCCTGCAGCTCAGGCTGGAAACCTGTACATTTATCTATCCTGCTTTTGTTACAATTTTTCGGGGACCAATCACGGGGCTTATCCACCTGGCGCATTATTGGCGGGTTTAACACGATGACGATAGAGAAGCGACCAAGCAGCTTCTTGTTTACATTCAACATAGCGGCCACCGAAGCACAGCAACCCGTTGATGCCGCTGCTACGTCGCCCGGATCGTTGGTCTGATTGGTTGAAGGACTATCCAATTGTGTACAGAGTCATTTGAACTATGCCCGTTGATCACGCCTCTTGTGCAGTAGAAAATACAGAGCAGACTCCCCAGACTAATGTTCAATCTTAAAAGATTGAGCTTGGTCTGGTGATAGCCAGACTAACACTGGACAAGTTCAGTACACTAATGAAATATGTCTCCCAACACAAGAGTATGGCTCTATTAAGTGTTTATGGATGCCAACAGCAATTCAACAGAGTGCTGTTGTACGAAGGCACAAGGCTGTGGCTACACAAATAATACTTCAGATGAAATTTTTAAAATAAAGTCAGTCTTATCCTATAACAAATGCCTAAAAATTCAATCACTACTGGTGCAAAGGCCCTTGTTTCAAAAGACTTTACTTGCAAAAACTGTAAAACGTTTCACTGAGAGCAATGAGACAGATAAACAACACATTGAATGTCCAACCATGATACATTTGTGACTACAGGATTTCAAATTACATTATTCTAATTAAAAGAAGTAGCACTTTTTTTTTAGATTCAAGCCACAATGACAAGGCACTACTCAAACTATAACCACTTCTTGTATTTATTCAAAGCAAAAAATACTTGAAATGTAGTGCATCATCTTTCAGAGCTACAGTATCAGATACTGACACAACTGGCAATGGGTTTAATGTGTCATAGCAACTGATTTATATTTATGAAAATGTCAAAATATATCCAGAATATGGGCTACTATTGTAACTCATATACAGTTGAAAAATGAGAGAAAAAGGAGAGAGAGAAAGAAATTAGGTGAGAAATGAAGGGAAAAACTAGCATACATATTTCTTCTCCAAGCATTCACTGGAGGGATGGACACCATTCTTCCAAAAGAATTTCCCCAATTTGCAGTTTAGATGATGGTGGTGGAGATCGCTGCTACTGTACAATTCTCCCATTGGTCTTCAATGGGTTGAGATCGGTGATTGTGAAGGCCATAGCGTAATTCACGTCATTGTCATGGAGGCATCTTCATTTGTAATGTTTCTTCACCCATTTTGTTTTTTTAGCTTTTTCCTTTCATGTCTCACCTGTCTGTAAACACTGACTCTCAATGAAGTTGTATTTAGGTGCCTGCTGCTCCTAACCGGTCTTTATCCTCCACCCAGTGCCCATGCAGTGTTGTAGCTATCACCTCCCGTCTGCCTGTTCCTAATGAATCACTGGGAACGCTACAGCGACTCTACTTCCCTTTTACAATCACACGTTCATAAGATATGATGTATCATAAAAGACCCTCCCCTTGTAATGTAGCTCCACAGAGACACATGCTAATTTACTTTAGCTTCTGGAAGGGGTGGGGGCAGGTGAGAGCATTAAAGGTTGTCGGTGACTCCTAGTGACAGGCTGAGATTCAGTGTGCAGGCAGCTGAACCTGAAGCTCCACTGGGGCCCAGACCCCCTGGTGTTCTCCTAGTAGCTGTACAAGCTCCTGTCGTCGGTGCAGTGTGTCAGTGACTGATTCAAAGGCAAATGGCTTTGAATAATTGATCGCCCAGGTCACTGTGGCTTTGGATTATAACCATGTGAACACTCTCCGATTTCCATTTGTGTGTTTAGCTGTAATGAAAAACAATGTCTCGCAAAGAAACATCATGCTCAACAAGAATATGAATAAAGAATCCTCCTGCAGAGCTCACGCTGCCACCTTCGATGTAAATGAGGCCCTGACTCTTCGCCAGCAATGTGGACAATTAAGCAGTTATTTATTATTCAAGAGTGGAAATAATTGATCATCTGCGGATATAATGGCATGGGCAGTGCAGTGTCACTGGGGACAATTAGCAACAGGGGTAATTACACTTACAGCCAATTTGTAATACCAGCATCTCTTAATGCCACATGTGTACGCTGGTGTCAGTAAGCAGGATCATGTCTTAACCCAATGGATTTTCTATTTCCAGGTTAAAGAGAGCTGCTGTATTTAATGGTTAACAGCAGGAGATTGTAGTTTTACATACAGTATATGTAAACACTGTATATGTAACCACATACAAATGTGATCTAGGTAAAACGATTCAAAATGATAATGCCACAAATAGTCGGTGGGTTTAACTTCGATGTAAGCAATTATTGTGCCAAAGTGGGTGTTACAGTTCCAATTAGTAGTTCCTTACTTTGGCTTGTGCATCACTTGTCTGTCTTGACACTCATCCTGGTTTTAATCATCAAGTTTTACATTTTTTAAGTGATACCACTTTTGTTATTGTTTTGCTTTCTTATTCTATACTCTTTCACTTAAAGGTCAGTTCTTGTCATGAAGAGCACTAGTTTTGTCAGGTCTGAGAAAATAACTCCGATGATATCATTATGATGTAGTAGGAAGGAAATTCTAATACTACCACCATCTCTGTCTGTCTGTCTGTCTGTCTGTCTATCTGTCTGTCTGTCTATCTGTCTGTCGGTCCACCACTTTGGTCCAGACTGACTTATTGCATTAACAATTGGATGGCATTCATCTTCCACAGAGGATGAATCCCTTACAGTATATACATTGTTGATCCCCTGACTTTTCATAGTGCCATCATGAAGTCAACATTTTAATGTTTCCAATATTTTGAACTTTATGACCAAATACTGGCAAAACTTATGACATTTCCAACAGCCTCGACTATGGTTCTGCAGTTTTATTGTACCTTTCTCTATTCTGGTAGCGTTGCGGTATTTCTAAAGTTTTGTCCATCTGATACCCCTTGAAGGGCCCCCCTTAATTTCCCTTTGCCTTTCTGTTTTGGTCGACTTGATAATTTAGTCTTATAAATTTAAAGTACTCAATTTTGTGGCTGGGTTGGCTCAGTTGGTAGAGCAGGTGCACATTTGCATAGAGGTTTATTCCTCGACGCAGAGGTTTATTCCTTGATGCAGAGGTCCAGGGTTGAAGTCCAACCTGTGACGATTTCCTGCATTTCTTCCCCTTTCTCACCTAGCCGTCCTGTCCATTAAAGGTGAAAAAAAAATTAAAAAAAATCTTTAAAGTGCTCAATTTTATAATTAATTTAGTGTAGTCCAACGTTGCAGTATACCGTATATTTGATGTAGATCTGTGTCCTATTCAGGGACATTATTATTGATTATATTAAAAGGTCCGGTAGTAGCACATAGCCTACAGTACATACAGCACAATAATGACCTTTAGATAGTACGTACACTAAACACAAAGTCTTGTTTGTTTGTAATCACCTGAAAAAGCAACAGAGAAAAACCAGTGTTTTCAACACTGTTTAACTGACAGAAGTGGTGCAGGAGTACAATAGTGAGACCTTAACACAGACACAGGATTGCGATTAAATCCAAATAATGGTCCTCTACAAAGAATTTTAACTTTCACAAATGAACCATTTAATGTGCTAATGCAGTATGGATTCAGATTAATTGCATTACTAATTAAATAATGTATTTCTTATCAATATCAATCAAACAAAAGACATTTGAGTCTTTTAAGACATCACAGTCACATAGAAATAGAGGTTACTGATACAAATACAGGATGTGCCAAAATAAACACTGCAGAGCTGGTTAACTAAAAGTGAAACCATTTAACTGTCACTGTCTACTACACACACACACACACACACACACACACACACACTCTTTTTCTCTCTACCCCTCTGTCTTGTTTCTCTGATGATTCATTTCCAATGTGCCCTTTGCAATTAAACCCGGGGGTTCCTCACTTAAGACAGACAGGCCAGGGGAGGCGGGTGTCAGCCGAGACCATCAGTCATGCGTGGACGCTGTGGTGTGGCTCTGTGAATGTGATTAAAACTTCAATGCAAACAACTGCTGGCTGCCACACACACACAAACACACACACACACACACACACACACACACACACACACACACACACACAGTCAATTATCAATGAAATGGCACAACAGCCTATTTCTTCTGAATACCGTTTCCCTTTCAATTCCTTCATTTCACATGGCCTCCCCGTCTCTCCCGTCACTGTCTTTTCCAGTTCCTCTCTCCTCTCTCTCTTTCTCTCTCTCTCTCTCTCTCTCTCTCTCTCTCTCTCTCTCTCTCTCTCTCTCTCTCTCTCTCTCTCTCTCTCTCTCTCTCTGCTATCTCTCATTGAAGTTTTAGCACATTAATTGACTCATTATTCCGATTCATACTCAGGGAGGGGGAATGGGCCGTTGATTAACGAAGGCAGATGCCCAGTCTCTGTAGTGGAGCCCTGGATCACTGTTGTTTGTCCCATACGTTTACATGACTTATTAGAACAGCTAGAGACTGCTGATTGGAAGGAAGAGGAATGTATAAAACCCTCACAGTCAATGACTGGCTTACCAACTGCAGTTTTGGTAATAGATTATGTTTTAAGTCATTTATCACTCAACAATATCAAATATTCTCTGGTTCCAACCTCTAACATATGAGGATTTGCTGCTTTTCTCTGTTTTGTATCAGTGTACATTCAACATGTATGGTTTTTGGACTGTTGGGTAAATAAAACAAGCAGAGTTCTGGGAACTTGTAGGCATTTAAAAAAAATTTTTTTTTATTTTTTAGACTAAATGATTAATGAAAATAACCATTATTTGCGCTACAGTGGGTTAGTTCTCCTTGCTTTTATCCCTCAGCCATTCCATGTTGATAGGCGATGTGTAGATAATGCACCTTTGGAGAACAGTAGGGTCTATAGTTTATTGATAATGAAGTCACTTATACTGCAGCAATCTGTGTCCAATGAACCAACCCGGTTGCATGTCGAGTAAATAAATTGGTGTGTCATTAGTCAAAACATGATATCTGTATTGAATACACTTGTATTTTCCATGTTTTTAATTGCAGGGCTTATTTTGTTTGTGGTAATTTAGCATGCTGGCCTGTATGTTTGTTTTTTAGAAAAATCTTTTTGTTATTTTTTGTTGTTATTCTTCTATGCAATCAAGAAGACGTCATGTTCCTGTGTCAGAGCCAGAAAAATGGCGATGGAAAAATTATTACAAAAATGGCAAAAAAGTGTGGATGTGATAGATGCAGCTATGTAGTAGGTAGACTTAAATAAATAAAAAATACCATATTCTCCTATCAACAAACAAACTTTAAGTTAACTGCTCTCAACAACCACTAACATGAACACAATGTAAAATTAAATGATGACGTGAAAACAAATTCACGTTCCAGTCTGATTATCAGGCTCTTTCAACTCTTTAGAGTTTTATTACTGTTTAAAAGGTCGGCTAGGAAACCAATAATTTGTGTATCTGAACTTACAAAATCAAAAACTGAAACATTGGAATTCTCTGCATGCCTCTGCATGGTCCGTACTCCCACCCTCCGTCTTCCAGTCCCTCTTCATGTCTCTCTCTATGTGATGCTAGCATAAGATTTTTAGGCCATATCTTTAACCCCATTGTACCACAGCGACAGCTCAACATTTAGCCGCACTGACACGTCCAGTTAGCTACAAGCCCAAAGTTTACCTGACACAGGGTGGCCTACTTATTGGCGCTCGCCCCTTTTCTTCTTTTAAAACCCCACCCATCGTATCCACCACCATCACCACAGCTCAGTCTCCTCAGCCCCCCATTTCCTCCTCCTCCTCCCTCCTCATCCTCATCCTCATACATCCTATTTGAGGGAATTAGGAGGGAATCAATCATTTGTCAGGCCCTACATGTTATTACAGCCAGCCTTACTTCGCAGCCAGGGCATCTTCAGGCGGACAGGATGGGGTGGGTAGTTTTATGGGTTGGGGGGGTATATCAAAGGGCCGAGACCAGGAATTCAAAGTGACGCAAGTTGGAGCTCTGGTGGCCGTTAAGTTTCTCTGACAAACTGACTGCAACACCCCCAGGCTCTTTTTTCCCTCTCCCTTCCTCTCTATCTGTCCATCTCACTTCTCTGACATCTCCTCGGCCATAGCCACACTGTTTTGTCATTTAATAAGGCAGGAAGCCGCCACCATCACTGTTGTAGCAGCCAATGGGAGGCTGGGGGAACACACAGTGGCCTCCATTTCTATCTGTCTCCTCTATCTGTTCTTTAATTGTCTGAGTTTGTGGTGGAATTCTCAGGGAAACACAACCTGCTCCATGTACATGGGTGCTTTGTAAGCACTTCCCAGTCTGGATCGGAGCGGTATGCTTTAGAAGAGTAGAAGAGGGTGCAATTACAATATAAGTTGAGGCTGGGCAAGAAGAAGGAGGTGCATACGCTAGGGTAATGTGCATCCTGAGTGATCATTTTTAACAGAGACGGTCTAGCTGAATGATTAAATCAGAGTTGCTGCATAAAGACCAACTAGGATGGCTAATTTCGGTGTATCCAACAAAGTGATATGGAGTGCTTTAGCAATTTTTTTTTTTTAGCACCATTTGACTCAAACTTGTTTTAGTTTATTCTCACCAGCTCCCATCAATGTAATTTCCAGACCCAGCAAGCATCTATTTTCAGTAAAAATAAATAAATAAATAAATAAATAAAAGGTCTAAAACACACTGTACCCTAACTGTGTAGGTGTTTAGGTCAATGGAGAGCAAAGTGGAGCTAAAAGGAGAGTTACTATTGAACTAGTCTCGCTTTGTCAAACCATCCACACGCTGGGGAGCGGATGAGGGTCTGGCTAGTCTACACAGCATTCCGGGATGAGAGAAAAACAAACTCTGGTTTATTGGCATTTCTTTAAACCAATCACAATCGTCATGTGCGGCGCTAAGCTCTGCACGGAGCCGCTGTAAAAATAGTCGTGCGAGAGTAAACTCAGATTTGACAGATAGTCTAGCTAGCTGTCTCAATTTACCCTGCAGAGATCTGAGGAGCAGTTAACCAGTCCTCATAAATCCACCGGAGATTAAAAAAAATTCCAACACAAAGAAAGCGGAAGGAAACGGACATTGGCGAAAATACATGCATCCGGTGGAATTTCCTGCGGTACTGGAGCAATCCCGGAAGTGGAAAATCAAGGATATAGACTACTATTGAACTTACATTCATCTCGTGGCCACAACCACGATTCAAAATGAATGCTAATGTTGCTCCATGTCTGCTAGATATTTATATATAAATATATATACACGTACACTGTGCCAACTTAAAAAGTGATAATTTGTCAGTGTTGTGTTTACGGCTTATATACACTTTTTTCAAAAGGCCAACAAATCAGGTTATGCAGGTTTAATAATAGAAGAAAAATAATAAATAATAGATGAAGGGACTACAAAAATATCTCACCTTTGACTGTTGAGATGTGTTTGCATGAGAAATTAGATTTGTAGCTAAATGTTGTCTTTTACATAGAAAATGAAAGAATACTTGTGATACAAAGAGCTTTCGCTCTTTAATAATAGCATACTCCATGTGATGCATGCTGTTACCCAAGGCACCTTACAACATCAGTGTATTCTTTCTGTCATAATTGTATTTTTATGTTAATAATTCTACAATCTGCATAATAAATAAATAATAAACACATTTTACAGAAAACAACCTGACAGGATGATGGCCTAGTTAATGGGTGCTGACACAACACAGTATGACTGACACAAGCCTAACAAGAACTCACACAGCAGATACAACGCACTGTATGACAACCGACATGAACTCAAGTAAACACACTGTGGGCATAATACGCAGTTAAAATATCTTACTGCAAAAATAATTTAATGAATTCAAATGAAAATGTGTGCAGTCTCACCAGAGGGAGCAGAAAGTGCCTGTAAATCTGTGTTTGTAATGACGGCATTAGCTCTCAGCTGTTTAAATAGTTGATTAAGGCCCATGCAGCTTGCACACCGACCCCTGACACCCACAACATCTGTTTTGTTTGTGTGGGCTGAAAAGCAGTTGCTCTCACACTGCGCAATATGTGCCTTCATAGCAAGGTGACATTAGCTCTGAGAACAACATACCCACTCCGATTAGCTAAACACTGGAGCGAGTGCAAAGGTCTGACTTTTAAATGCAGCGTTGCTCATCTGCTGCTGCACTCTGACTCCATGCCTGAGAGATATTGTTTCGAAAAAAGTTTGAGTTTTGTTGATAAATTTTGCAAAGTATTCAGAAAAGAATTCATTTCCATATCAGCAATAATTTAGTATAGAAAAGAAGATAGAATAGAATAGAATTGTCTTCATTGTCATTGTACATGTATAACAAATTTGTGCAAAGCAGGTAAATAAATAAACATGTGTGTACATATATATATATATATATATATATATATATATATATATATATATATATATATATATATATATATATATATATCAGTTTGTTCGTGTTTTAATTGTCCTGAAACGTCAAACCATACACAGATGCAGAATAGATGAAACTTGAATATGAAGGTAGACTTGATTGAAGAAAGAATCCTAAAGTTTCTTATTTGAACAGACCTTTTCCTTTTTGACACACTAACAGTTTTCCCTCTTGTTTCCCCTCAGTGAATAGCTTTAAAGGGTCACTCAGGCCATGAGGAGTGCTACTCAGCATTTGTTCAAGTCTAACATAGCCTGGAAGGAGCTTTGTCGAGCCTAACAAAATCACCCTGGGGATGTCATTGTGATATCATTAGGGTCATCTCGTATTGAAACGTGACATGACATGGAAGATGCGGATGTTTACTAAGCAGGTAGGGGACACCCAATGGATAACAATTCAAATCTAAGAAACAACAAATATAAAGCTCAATTAAAGCTTTCAAATATCTGAGAAACAAAATCTACAATTCTGAAAATATGAATGAGGCCCTCTGCAGTGGTTGCTGCTGTTGTAGCTGAGAAGTTATTGTAAAGACTTCTGTAGGCCATATGTTAGATTGCAGCTTGTCTGCTAACAAGCTAGCATTAGCATGTGTTAATATGTTTGTTTTGGTGCATAATCTTCCGCAGAGTCACCACCCCCACGCCCCGATTTGCTTTATCTAGACTTGCAGATGGTGACCCGCTCTAATAATAGTCACTTAAATAGGACATGACTTTCCTATGTGCACATATGTTTGGTCCCTGCTGATCTCTCTCCCTCTCTCTCCGTCTTTCTGTCTTTTTTTTGTATTTGGCACATTTGTTTTGAATCTCACTTTATCCGTTGCAGCTCTGGCAGCTCGAGGTTGTCGTACGCTCTGACGACGACCCGCTCATGCAGAGCAGCCATGGTGCCGATGCCGGGCATTAAATGAAACATTATCTTTATCAGCTTGGCATGACAACAGAGAGAGAGTGGGGGGGGAGGGGAGAGGGAGACAGACAGAGACATTCATTGAGGACAGGAGAGAGAGAGAGAGAGTATGTATGGGAATCGAGAGAGAAAGAGAGATCAGCACCCGGTTAACTAGCCATGAGCCCAGTCAGAGAACTCACTTGATAATGCACATGCACTGTGCACGTGTATGTAAAAACTGTATCACACACACACACACACACACACACACACACATACACACACACACACGCGCTGTTGCTTCAGTCTCATGTTGTGCTGACTGACATTGAAGCTTTTCTCTGCCCATATGGAGGGAGAACCCCCGCCATATAAACATAAGATTATTAATGGCGTCATATAAAAAGGATTTCAAAAAGAATATTGCTTAAATAGTGTAGAGTATCAAATTTACAATCTAAGGAATGTTAGTTGATCCGGACTAAATGATCTGAGAAGCTTTAAGGTTTAATTTTCCCATTGTTAATGACAAATGATATAGGATTAAGGACTTCCTGTATGTTCTATTTTATTTTAACATGATGATGTTGCAGATACAGAATGTGATGGCATGAAAGTAATGTGGAAATGACTAGTGAATGGTTGATTGGCAGGAAAGTGTGCATACATTTACTAATAACGTACTTGTTAAAAGCTTTTTCTCAAATAAAAATCTATTGTATATTTGTAAGTTCCAGCTTCTGTGCAGCTTTTCTTTGTCTCATGTAATCAAGAACCGACTACCTTTGGGTACTTTAATAATTGTTAAACAAAATGTGTAACTGTGTGAATGTGATCAGGGCATTCCTGCAAAGAGAGGCTTCCTCTCAGTGAACCTTCCCTGAATAAATAAGGTAAAACAGTTTTTACCTATATATATATATATATATATATATATATATATATATATATATATACAATTGGAGGACCTATACTTTCAGCTCTGGGAACATATAGGCTTTTGTTCCAATTCACAGACACTGTATAGACTAAATAATATGTTGACTAATCAAGAAAAATCGATAGATTAGTTGCCGCCCTATCAAAAAACTTGCTTACTGTAAGCTTCCTGACATTTACTTTAGCCCAAGCCAATCTGGTATGGTTGGCTTTACGGACAGTAGGATTATACTCTTTTGGTTATTCTTACTTGAGACTTTTACAATGAAAATCTAATAAAAACAAAAAGGCCTAATAAATAAGAGAAGACTCTCCTCAAATAACTCCCTGAAAATGTTCAGGACTACATACGTTCACAGATGTAAATCATGATTTAAGAACTTGTTATAAAGGAGTTGCAATCTGAACTTGAAGTCCTTTTACTTTCTAGAGTGTAGTGCAACACAAACTAGAGATCCGGCCCAACACAGACAATGGTGCACAATCACTGGTTCTTGGCTTCAATCTAATAATTGTTCAATTTTCTTAGTCAGGGGTGATGGTGGCTGCTGCTACTGCAGACCGCTAAAAGCAGCTTATAGGCAGGGGATGCTTCAAATTAATCGTCTTTAAGTTTTTTAGCTTATGGGGAAAAAGTATGGCATGGATCTTACATATGTCAAGGATTATAATGTATGCTGGACTAACAGCCCGCATGGTTGTGCCAGAAGTGGGTGGAATAATGTGTAGGTTGTGACAGAGCCCTTTTCATTTCACTGATGGGAGTTGACTGTGGTGGTATAGTGAGAATGTAATACTGACTCCGACCAAAAGAGGGCTCTCTCAACCTCCGGAGGCCTTGGGGGGGTTGGGGGGTATGTTGCAAATGCAGAAAGGGGGCATGTGAGGAAGTGAGAGTGTGATTTCTAAGAGAGTTTATCGGTTGGAAAATTTGAGTGGATGGATCAAATATAATCACGCTGAAGAAAAATGTTGAGGGAGAGAAAATGATGCAGAGAGGAAGGGAACATGCATGTCTGCACAAGCCCTGCTTAGCATATTGGTTACCGGTGAGACTCCCTTTCAGCGCAGCACAGAACTGCTCCAGTGGAGCTGCTCAGTTGCTCACTATAAAACTCTATGTTCTACTCAGCTCCCAGGTGCGATGTGTTTAACTGTGCCAGACAAAAGAGCATTTTATGATCACTGGATAAGTAACATTGAAGAAAAGTGTTGCTTATACACGCTCCCATATTGGAAGATTTTCCAACTCGACAACCACAAAAGTCACTTGCAGTAAAACCTGGCACCAAATGTGCAAAATTTGTTGAAATCCAACTTCCACACTGGCCGTTTATGATAAATTGGCCATTCAGCAGAGACCATCATGGAGGTCAACGGCTGCCACCATGAGAGCAGTCTGGGTGTTTTAACGGCTCCACTGTGGGCAACACTGATCCGACACACTTCACATCCCTCTCTTTGGAATAACGTAGGGGTTGAGTGACAGAACATGTTTCCCCCGCTGATACCTTGTTCCCCCGTTGGCGCAGTCCACCGTTAGTGTTGACGCTCTGGAGAGAGCATGGCTTTATAATTGTAACCACATCCAATTAAATTTCCAATTCAGCCCCCTATTAATCAGGCCAGTGATCAGAGAGGCAGAAGCTACAGAGCATTTCCTGCAGAGACCTGTGAAGGGAGCTGTATCACATTCACAACAAGAGGATCTTTTCTGATGGGAATGTTTTTCTGCCTCTCAGTGTTTGGGGTTTAACTACAGGGGGGATGTTAGTTATGTGCCACAAAAGGTAACCAACCATCATTTGAGGGCTATATTCTGTTAAATAACTATCTCCTTTTGGCACTGATAGTTGGAGAAAGATTATCTCTCTTCTCCCTTTCTATTTTACTGAAAACCCTTAAAGGTTTTGTTTGCAACTATTTTCACTTAAATTGAGCTAAAAATGTGTTTTTTTGTTTTATTTGACTTAAAGTTGATAAATATGGCTACTATCCAGCCACCGTGGGCATTAGTATTAGTTTCTTGCCATGCATTAATCCATCAGAATCCAGACATCAGCGCTATTCAGTAAATGTAAAATATCTATTTCTTGAGCTATCCATCTCATTACTTCATGACCATTCATAACCTTTGTTTAATATATTTTTTTCCCACTGTGTATGTAGGCCTACCTCCAGAATTATAACTATTCGCACAACTCCTGACAAGTGAAAACAGATCAATACGGGGAACTTCAGCAGTTTAGTCTTGCACTTCCACAAAGTTAGGTGATTTACAGATTTTAAAAAAGGTAAAAAATGAAGCAGCAGAGACCAAGATATCCTGGTCCCTAGCTCTGAAAAAGCTGTCTCCTACATTTCACATAATGCAACTCTAAAGCACTTTCATAAGGCTTCCCCTGCCTGGTAAATATCCATGTCTCAGATGGATAACTTTGATAACATCATTAGGGTTGTTATTATTATTATTATTATTATTATTATTATTATTATTATTATTATTATTATTATTATTATTATTATTATTATTATTTCAGAAATCTCCCTCAGTACTAGAGCCACAGAAGACTTTGTACAACTTTTTTTTACAGGCTGAATATAATCCACATAATGAGTAATTTGAATTTGATTCAATTTGTAAAATTGGTGGGGTGCCCCTCTACTTTGTGGCATTCCTTTTGGGGATGATGAACAAGAAAATCTGTGGGATGTCTTGAACGGCCACATCTGTCAGTGGAATTCTGCCTGCCCATTACATAAATCATGCACCCATATGTAACCCAAACTATTGGGGTGTGACAACTGAAATGATATTGGGACGCGGTAATAATCACAATCCATCTAATGGATCAGGCAGATCTAATCCTCACATAGTTAGAGTTGAGCAGGGTGCTGCTAAATCCACATGCAGCTGCCTAACAAACAATAACAGAAATGGAAGTCATTGTGGTGAGCTATCTTTTTATAATCCCCATCATGAGTGGAAGTGTAAGAGAAAGAGCTTTGCTATTGTAGGACAAAGCCTGATCTACATGGCAGTGGGGGTTGCTACACGTCAGTGTCAGATACCCCGTCATCCCTGCGGGAATTTGTATCAGCTTTTATCTCAAGCACCTTATAGCGCCAGCTAATCAAAGAGGTTTTACTTTTACCACAACAAATTTTCATCATATTTACATGGTGATCAAATTAACAATAGTTCCGCTGAATATCAGTTTTTAGTTACAACTATGAAATTAACTCTCTTTCACAGGCAAACACCATACATAAGGGTGGGCTGTAGAATATCTGTTCATCTTTATTAGACTTTGATAACAAAGCTGAGCGGTGTCAGATGTTGGATGGATTCTATGCTTGTACTTAATTTGCATGATTATCAAATGCAAAATCAAATTCCCTGTCTTTTTAAAACCTAACACATTTAATGTTTATACCTATCACTACAAACTAATGCCATGCAGCCAAACATTATTAAAACCTGCAGAACCTAATTTTTGATTCCAGAAGGTCCCAGAATTTTCGAAGTTTTAAGGCATGCAAGGTGAATCTTGGGAAAAAAATGTATTATACGATGCCTGAACAAAAATAAATATTTCCATTTAATGAAATGGTGCAGCAGTGGGTTTTACTGAGTGTGAACACCATATTGATTCAATAAAGAGTTGGAATAAGATAATACATAATATGATACTCTAATACAAAGTGGAAAAAGGATGATTTTAGCAAACTACTTAAATCTCGAGTCACTGTGACAATTTCCCTTTCTGTGAGGACCAAGTAAATTCTCCTAATGCCAATTTCTTATTCAGTTCATCCGCATCCTTCTTTATGTGTGAGTAACATTATGTTAAGCAAATTGACATGATCAATAATACAAGGACATTTTACCTGATTAAGCTAAAGGAGTTAACATAAAATTTAAACACAACACATCATGAACCCATCATGTAGGTTCAGGCCCAAGTTGGTTGGAACAGCAACTGCTTTAATTCTGTTTTTTTAAGCTGTACTTGAAGCTCAACTAAAATGGGATTGCATTATGTATGTGTGTGTGTGGGTGGGTGTGGGTGTGTGTGTGTGTGTGTGTGTGTGTGTGTGTGTGTGTGTGTGTGTGTGTGTGTGTTCCTTGAACTTAAACTCAGTGGTCGGAGTGGAACGAGCCATTAACAGAAGGTCTGGGTGCATTAACACATGCAGCAGCTTTAACTGCCATTGAAAAGAACCTGCATGGCTACTGTGCAGTCAGAAGCTGCAGAGGCTAACTGAGCTGACTCAAGGTTCCCAACCTTTTTTCCTTGGTGCCCCCCTACTTATGTTTAAGAAAAGCTGAACCCCCCTCCGAAACCGAAGTTGAGGTAATTCTCGAGATAGAGCCTTACTTTCTTTTTTGATACAGAGGAGTTATCAGCACTTTTTACGTTTCTCCGCCATGTTTCATTCATAAAATAGTGATGCCGTGGCGGCAGGAAAAATGAGGATGATAGCAGCTAGCAGCTGACCTGAAGACAGCAAGGGCCACAGGTTAAGAGGTCCCGGAGGTTTGGCCTACTAAATAGCCTGCCTACAATTTTAAGCGAGAATAAAAATATATAGTTTTTATACAGACTTTTGTATACATTATATATTCTAGTGTATTAGCATAATTGGTTTAACATGTGCAAATATTTTTTTTTTACCTCAAACTCAAACCAGATAAAGACTTGCGCACCCCCTGTGATCTTTGCCGCCCCCCTGAGGGGTCCCCGCACCCCAGGTTGGGAACCACTGCATAAATCCATTGTCACTCAGCATGTGAAACATGGATAAGCTCTCAGACTGAACAATGGACTGGGCCCCCTGTATAGGCATCTGACATGCTTTAGCTCAGATTAGTGTGTAAAATATAGGTTATCCTCTGATTTAGGTGACAAATGCGCTTCATGGAACTATGAACGGTGATGACTAAGTGCCATTGTTTTAAAGCTTCTATAATATTGCTGTCTAATGCTGTTTGTTTGTTTGTTTGGTGAACAATATGCAAATTATTGTGGCTGATATGTAGGATAGGGTCAGTCCAAATATCAAAAAACACATTTATTTTAAATGCATACATGTTTAGGCACATGAATTGTGATTTAAATGTATTGCAAAACTGAAAACATTAAAAAAATATATATTAATGGTCAGTGGGTCGAAGGTCAGAGCAATAGCAAATGCTTTAATAATCATCTTCATCACATTGATGAATAATTAGAATGGAGGAAAGTGGTTGGATAGAACACAATGGATTAATATCAGTGACTACAATAATGACTACAATAATGTAAATTAAAGCAACTGGACACGACAAGTAATTTAAGCCATTAATTGCTCAATAACTCAGTAACTGTACATATAATATTAGGCTGGGATGGAAGCTCTATTGTTTTACTACCCATTGCTTTTAATTCACACATTTGCATTTGTGATTGGGGGTAATTAGGATCTATTTATTATTCACACAATCCCTCATAAAAGGCTAATGAGCATTTGTTTTGATGACAGTAAAAATGCAAGAGAAAACGATTTATTTTTGTTAGCACTCACAGGTCATTATGCTGTAGCCATTTGTCAGGGGCGTAGCATCCTCTGCTTGATCTGAGTCGAGAAGAGCGCTCACTCTTCCACGCCTCCTCTCAGGATGGACTGATCTGCCTGACAATATGTGTCTTCCCACCAGGGGTCCATCTGTAATTGTAAGAGGTCTAATGTTTATTCATTTACTTTTCGTATGATTTTACACCTCACTTCCATCTCAGCAGTGCTTTTTGTGACATATTATTTATCAGTATTATTTACTGGTTGTTTATTTTGACAGTTGTTTTTTAAGTGGAAGTTTTTATTATTATATTATTATCTACCTTTTAATATGTATAATTATTTTCTGATGATGCTTGGTTTGGTTTTTGTTTTTTCCATTGATACTGTGAAATAAATTAACATTGATTTTTGTGTGCGGACCTCAGGAAGACTAGCAACCATTTTTTAGGAGCTAATAGGGATCTAAATAAAGAATGCTGTTTTTGGAGCCAGATCAAAATCATAATTTGTTCAAATTATGACAAATTATTTAAATCATTGGCTGAAAGCACTGTCAATCAAGCAGAAACTTCCCAACATGCATACTTTTAAATTACACAGTATTTCTATTTATTTTTTGACACCAAGTCATTTTGAAGCTAATATTTATGGCTACACCTTGCTATAAATGTAATCAAAAAAAGTTTGGGGGAGACTGGGTGAGGCTGAGGTGGAGCCATAGACTGTTACAGTCTATGGGTGGAGCAACCAGCAACTACGATAGCAACTAGATCCAACTGCTATAGGATAGGGGCCCTGTCAATCAAACATCACTCTCCTAAAACAAACTTTTATTTTAAATGAATTGTTGAAAAATTGTCACTGAGCCCATTTAATAAATGCAATTAGCCATTAGGATTAGGAACATATTTATAAAAATATATATAAAACATGGGGGAGTAAATCTGATCTAACAGTAGGGGGGGACAATAAACATAACATTTCTGAAGAGCAATTTTTGACGGGGACACAAATAATACAGCCACAATTATACTCGTAGAAGACGTGTACTCAGAGGAAAGCCTTAATACTATCATTAGTGTAGCATGGAGACTGTACCATTATCCTTCTTTTCAGTGTTTCTCTTGATTCAATGAAAAAGCTGACTAAATTGACCAAAATATTCTTCTATATAACCATGTATTTATTTCTAAGTTGTTTACAATCAAGCCACGACAATACCTTAAAACATAATGACTTATTTTGAAAAAGTGTCCCCATATAAAAGAAATACAATGCTTTTGTACACTTGTTAAATTAGCTGATCATAATATAAATTAGTGAGCTTCTGGTAAAGCTCATCTGCTCACCCTGACAGCTACACACCTCCAAAAATATTAACTAAGCTCAACACACCTGAGACTCTACACCTGACTGGCCCTGGTCTCCCTGTTCCTCAGTTCTTTCTGTCTCCTTTGCCTGTGACAGAGTGACGTTATTATTTCCATAAGCACCCATTCTTATAAAGATGTTACCAAATTGTCTTGATATGAGGACTCAATGTACTTACTTGGTGTTTTGGTGTAAGCCTACTGAAAAACGATCTTATGCCTGTTTTTCATTTCTATGTCATTTTATCTGAGCAACAACAACACACATCTTTAACATCAGATGTCTAAATATGAGTTAGTTTCATAGGTTCACCACGCGATCATATTATAATTATAAAATGATCTTGCGTCCTCCACATAAATATTAGGTTTCTTCTGGGACAGAGGATATATATTTAACTAATCTGCCACTTAACTTCATATTGAGCAAAACACAACTGTAGATCTTCAATATTAACCCTAATGTCAGTTCACACACATAACGTTAGGCTTATCGCCGTGGTAACGTTAGTTGTAGTGGGTGCATTTCTAACCAACAAGCTATTAAACAAGCTAGGCTACATTATATTACACTAACATAGCGAACTTTTTGTCATAACTAATTCATTAATTACTCAGCATCATTTCTATTTAAGAAAAGAAAAACTTTATCCGATGTTTAATGTGAATAAAACAGCCTTGAACCGCCTACTTACTACATACCTGTCACTACCGATGTGACTGTGAGTCTACAACCCTATGATCCTAACGTACAGCAGGCAGTGGACCAAACCACTGTGAGGCAAGGAAGAGGGAACTCAAAATGTTTCTAAAATTAAAAAGCATTTTTTGAGATTTGTATTGTTTTACTGCTTACACAGATATTTTAAGTATACATCATTATGTTATTTACAATACACAGCATTGTTTTAATGATATTTCTAGGGGGGGACAACCCTTAGATGGGGGGGGTCCCCGACCCCCCTGGGATTTACGCCCTTGATATAAAATGATGCTTTGTATTTTGCAGAAGTGGTTGCCACCAGTCACTTAATAGTTAAATAAAAAAGTCCCGCCCCCTCTGCTAGCTAGCTAAACCCTTGTGGTGTTAGCTGGAACTTTCTAGAAGCATCCATGCCCCAGACAGAGTAAAGACTGGTGGAAAAAGTGGGGAAAAGGGGGTAAGACAGAAATAAACGTATATTATGAAGCTAATACTATGGCCAGTCAAACAAACTATTTAGCTAGTTAGCCTGGCTAGGTTATTTAGACTAACTAACCTCAATATTTGTTTTGCTAGCTCAGCTTTAAGCTAGCCTGTAGCCACCTCAGTGACAACTAGTTTAGCTGGCTAAAATACCAGCCCGAATCACACATGCCATGGCTGTGTATGAATATAAATGCACTGCCATTTATCATTTTTAAATTTAGTTAACTTAGCTTGTATTAGCTAACTTGCACTTTGCCCATTAAAATAAGAATTGTAATTATTATTATTTTTTTAATAAAACCTCCTCGGTACAGTATGACAATCAATGGGGAAACAATTCATTGTGAAATGAAGTTGAGTTGGTAAATAATATGAAGCAAATATGTTTCAATTTGGGTAAAAAGCGTCATAATATTAAATGTGAAAGCACTATGGTATGGTTTACCTAACAATAGTTCTGAAAACAAGACATTTGGGCAATACACAGCATTTAAACCGATTAATATGTATTAGAATATTAGCTTCAATTCTAACTGTTTTGACCACAACAAAGGGGTGTGTGTGTGTGTGTGTGTGTGTGTGTGTGTGTGTGTGTGTGTGTGTGTGTGTGTGTGTGTGTGTGTGTGTGTGTGTGTTTGTTTGTCACTGAGCAAGGTTGAATAAGCGTCATCTAAACAAAAAATGGTGCTAAATGCCTGATTACACAGCTGCGATACTCCTAGTGCCTTGCTTGTAAGAACGGGACATATCAAAAAAGCTCTCCCTTCATGCAGAGCCGAGACATTAACGGCTCGAAGGTGAGAGGGTTGGTGAACTAGCATGTCTTCACTCTCCCGGAGGCCTGCTGGCCTTCACCTGTTCCCTGTCCTCTTCTCCTCCACCGAGTTTTCCCCCTGCCCCACAACAGACGTCTTATCAAACGTGACTGATTGCTGTAATCTGGACTGGAGCCATTAAGCAAATTACCTGAATCATTGTGAGGATTAGTCTCATTAACACATGATTAGCATCAAATTAAAATAATGAGTGTTTAACTTGTGATGTCTTCCAGTTGTTGGAACAGCTTGCCACCAGCCATCAGCCACGCCAGGCTTACGCAGGGGGCAGCCTCACTGTCAGGGATCCTGAGGTGGCAGAGGCCGACCCTGGTGCAGGGGTGGACTATCCAGTACCTGGCCTAGACTACTTATAGTCGACCAACCCAGGGTGAGTGTTCCGTACAAGGTTTTTCATGTCAAAATGTCAAGGTACTAACATGAGGGACCACAGAAGTTTCGTAAATTTTAAAGGTCAAGTTCTGCACCCGTTATGGAAAAATGGAATTGATCATGATTTTTGTATACACTCAGTTGCCAGTTTGTATACACCTAGCTAAAAGGAATAGACTCTAGTACAACATCCCAGCAATAAATCCTACATGACCGTTATAAAGTTCAGTTTTTGTTGAAACTGTATGCAACTGCATTTTGGAGGTGTGGTGCTGTTGAATTCTATTGCGTTATACTGACAGGTGTTTCTATTATTTTGTCCACTCTGTTTATATCAGTGAGTATAGGCTAAATAACAGAAACACCTCTCTACAAGGTGTTATGTAACATGGAATGGATCATGTCATTGTGAAAGCCTATGACTTATGATATGTTGCAATACTATATAGGATTTATTTTAAAATCATCCAGACACACATACAGTAGATTCAAGAAACTGGTATTGTCATTTTCTTTGACAACAACTTTGCAATTGCTTTTCCCCTCAGGTCCCATGGCACCAAGATATATTAAAATAACAATATTAAAGTACCAAATAACCGATAACAACTTTAACAAGAAATATAGCCATTAAACAAAAAGAAGGGACTAAGTAGCTAGTGCTGCCAAAAATCATTGTCATTCTTGCATAGAGAAAAGTATCTTTAACCTTGGCATACTTTTGCTTGTCTCCTGAAGCACCCAGTTTTACAAAGTATACTGCTGTTAAAGTATGGTTCTTGTTTAACAGTCATGTGATTGTGAAAACAAATGTGTGGGTGACTTATGAAGTGCTTCCTGCATTGTAAATGATTAAACCCCCCAAAAAGCAGTATGATATACAGAAACTAGAGATGCACCAAATGACCGGCTGGTGACCGGAATTGGCCGATTTTCACGTGATCGGCCACGACCGGCGACCGGCCGGTCAGTCTGACATATACCGATTTTATGCCGGTCAAATGCTGTAAATAAATAACATTGTAAAGGCTACCATACACAATGCATAGGAATTATATATAGGCTAGCAAATAATAACAATAAACCCACAATTAATTACATTATCCTGTCGAGTTATGAGGACTATGGTTAACAGCTCCCCAGGTCTCTGCAGGGTAAATCCAGACAGCTAGCTAGACTATCTGTCCAATCTGTTTTCTGTTGCACGACTAAAACAACTTTTTAATGTATACATGTTCCACCAAAAACAAGTTCCTTCCTGACCCTATTTTGCAGAGGGACCATCATTGTGTCAGGGCTTCCCGCATCCAAGACGATTGTGATTGGTTTAAAGAAATGCCAATAAACCAGAGCACGTTTTTCTCCCATCTCGGATTGCTGTGTGGACTAGTCAGACCCTCCTCCGCAGCGCTGTGGAGGAAGGTCTGGCAATGCGAGACTACCTTGAAACTGGTCTACAGTGCAGCACCTTGAGCATTGTCACAGATGTCAATCAAGACAGACTGTGTCCCCAGAAGATACCCTTTAGTGAGCATTTTCAAAAAGAAGGGAAGGACAAGATTTTTGGGCTGTTTTTATAGTGCAAATTTGCCTTAGTCATTGTTTTTGTGTGTTTTTTTCAAAATTCCTTCGGAAACCTTTTGGTTAGGAGCTCAAAAAATAATTTTCTCCTTCATTATTTTTTCAAATTAGCATGAAAAGCAGGGATGCTGTTCTCTGAAATCACCTACAACTTTCAAAGTATTTTTCTTTTTATCATTTTTAAAACCTAATTTTAATTTGTACATTTGGACTACCCTTTATAATTGTGCAGCTCTTGTGTTAGCTGAAATCATATTTTTTATTCATTTTAATACATACATTAAGTTGCATTGGAATATATTTATATAACCCAGATTTGTTCTCTTCTCAACTATTACTGGTTTGTCCTACTTCTGGCAACTTGCTGCTGTAATGACTCATTTTTATAGGGAACAATGGTGTTTAATTTAGAGCTATAGTGCGTAGTTTCTGTCGCCCCCATGAGGAATTCTAAGTTATGACAACAATGCGGCACATCCACATGATACAAGCCTTCCGTGATCGCGCACCAGCCCCACCCCTCCACCACGCAGTTGCTAGTAGCCAAGGTGGACACGGCCTCAGCGTCAGGAAGTATCGCGTGATATCGGGTCTCGCAATGTATCGAATTGCTTCACAGCACTGCACATATACGCCCGTTCAGGAACTGGCTGACAAGGTAGCGACAGTGTTTCCTTTAGGATTTTTTTAGCAGTGGGGGCACCCGACAGACCAGTCTTTTTGAGGAACTGTAGGTCTACAAAATGAATTTTACAAGAAATTGTTCATAGGGAAACCAAAACCCAAAGTAGGCTATAGTATGAAACCATTCATAAAAAAACTAATTGCATATTTGCCTCAGTGGCAAAGTTGGCAGCCTTGCTGTGTGCATTTGATTTTTCTTGGCTTTTGGAAAAATAACTCCAGGATTGTTTATAGGGGAATTCAGAAAGAGGTGGCCCATTATCTTTGCTAAATAAAAAAATACAATCCTGCTGGTACCTGACTTTTCCTGAAATAGTCTGTATTTTAATTTAAAATTGTTTGTATATACATTACACAAAAGGCAAAGAAAATACAATCACTTTTACCTATTTTGGCCATACACGGTCATATTGACCGCTCGGATTTTCACGGTTTTGTTTTTAATCTTTTGCGTGGTTGAAGATGCATCTTGGTTGCTTAGTAACTATCATAGTCTCTGTCAGAGAAACGTAACTAGCGGTCTCGAGTAACAAGTGTGGGCATCACCGATGGGCCGAAGGCAAAGCCAGAGTCGGTAACGTGGGCTACTACGGCGTGGATGGACTCTGTTCTGAATCAGAAGAAAAGCACCGGGCGCTCGCTCTGTGAAAGGCGCGGTACACGTAGATGGCCGGTAGCAGTCTACGTGTTCATATAACTTTATACATGCTACAACTGGCTGGAATCATTGCACACATCCTCTCCAAGGAGTGCACCAGCTGTAAAATGTCCCGGAGGAAGTTCATGCAGCAACTGGCAAAGTAGATGAGAGCGGAGTTTATGGAGGAAAAAGGGCAGCGGCGCACGGTCCGAGCAGAGCTGCGCAACACCAAAACGGAGGCAGTGCCAGGTTAGGTTATAAATGTTCAAATAACATACTTTTAATTGTTATTTGGCTGTGAATTATGTTGAATGAATTTCCCCCAATATGTTTCGGGACATGAATGTATGAAATAATCACGGTTTAGCCTACTATGCCATGATATGATATCAAGGGCGTTTTATTGAATCAACAGCCACGTGCAATTTAGCTAGCAGGTGAAGGTGAACTAAACATGTGGAAGAACTATAGATTAATACAGGCTTAAATTAACTGACAACATAAGTTATACAGCTTACAGTTCTCAAAGATGCACACATGCCATCTCAACGGGTTCCTCTTGCTCCATGGCTGTCTCTTTTTTCTTTCTCCCTTTTCTCCGAGTGGCACGCGTGTGCACTCGCGTTGTGAAGCCCGTGTCCGCGCTATTTTCCGACGTGCTTTCTAACAAACAATCACTGCTGATAGACGGCTTTTTGTACATTTCTGATACCGTGGCGGGAGAAATCTAACTGTGGCGGACCGCCACTTGCCAATCAACATAGAGGAAACACTGAGCGATGGAGTTTTTCCATACTATCGTCATGGCTGACCCGGCAAAAAAGAAGCAGAAAGCTAGGAAAGCATTGTCGGAGGATCAGAGAAAGAGGAAACGGCAGACTGACCGAGCGAGGAGTCAGACACAAGTAAACGTAGGAGCTGCCAAATATCTATTCTGAAGCTGTAGGGGGAGCTCTATAGAGAAACCTGCCAGCAAAAAGTGAGAAAACCGTGAAGAAATGGTTCAAAACTGCATAGCGCCTCTTTAATTAGCTTTGTATCAACTTATGTGGCAATGGCTTGAATGAAACGGATGTTCATTAATTTAAAAAAGTTATGCAATAAAGCTTTAAACCTCCATATTTAATGAAATAATGAAATGTATACCATAAATAAAGTCTGCACAGATATCTAAGAAGTTTCCATGCTGCCAAATGTGCTTGATGTCCATTTATAACCCGACTTGCTCAGTGTGTGGATAACAGGATTGGACAAGGCTTGCTACTGTTTTCTCAAATCCCAGACTCTGCAGACATTTAGTAACATCTGTCAAACCATAATTAATCAACATTCGCAGATGTTGCTTTCCTGCAACCTGTTGACATTTCCCCAAAAAGCCTTTGCAACAGAGAACATCTGATTACTTGAATAAATAGTAAAATGTTGCATTGTCATCTTCACAATCCACTATAACCCCCCCTACACACACACACACACACACACACACACACACACACACACACACACACACACACACACACACACACACACACACACTTTACAAAGTGAAGATGAACAAATGGCTGGAAGCAGCCAGGGAGTGTAGTGCACCTTCTGCTTTTATCTCAACAGGAGATTTATTTTAATACCACAAATGCATATTTAGCAACCGCTAAGTGTAGTTAAAAACTATAATGCTAACCTGCTGCTTGGAGATTATGGACCATGAATCACATGTTTTATAAGAGGGGTGGGGGAGAATGGATGTCAAGGGCTTGCCCAGCAGCACAATTTAATATCATACGCAGATAGTACAATTCCTTTTTGCACTAATGAAAACAATAGCAGCACTAAACACTCCAGCCTACATTTAATTTAATCTTTGAGGGATTATCTTCCTCGGCTAATGTCAGAGTGTAAGACGGCCTGTGAATATTAAATACATTTCCTCTGCAGATGCTCAGACAACATCGGCGGGATAATGTCAACAGATTTTTTTTCTGAGTTTCCTCATATGGGTGAAATTACTTCATGAAACATTTATGCGGAAGCGTTTGCCTTTGCCGAGTTTTCCATTATGCTTGAATGTCATGAGACAAAGAGGGTGGGGTTTGAGGATGAAATTTGTGTTAATGGCCTTGTGTTCCTTTGGCTTTGGCTGAATTAAAGGGCTTAGCAAATCCATCTTAACCGTGACTGTACTGCAAGGGCTGACGGGAGGAGAAACTCACTGCAGCATTGTGCAGAATATTATGTAAGTGTGGTCACTCATAAATATCTGACTCAGTGTGCATTATCAACAATTACAATAATGTTTAGTTTGACTAACTTTTACATTAATTTTAACCAAATTTATTTAGTTTAACCAAATTTATTTAGTTGCCAAAAATGGGAAGACTACTTTGACTAAAAACTTGGGTAAGTTTCGTTGCTCTAATTGGTTGTAGGTCTATTCAATCGCATGCAGAGGCATTTTGACTTCACCGTTGATATGAAATTGAAAATGATTTGAGAGATTCAATGCGTATTAGTCTGGTTATGCCAGGCTATAGGCCCACCAGTGTGCTGAAAAAAATCATTATCATAATCTTTCCCAAAACTGTGATCACTTGACTACCAAACATGGCAGGGGAGCATGTTTATAAGCTTTTGTGAATTGCTAAAGCGCAGTGTGGGATATGAAGCTGTCTCCTCTAAAATTCCGCAGCCAGCTGGAGTTTCAGAGTGTAAGTCAGCCTCAAAATGGTGTCTGTTATTTGCTGAAATCACTGATAGAGTAGACAAACTTTACAGCCACAGCCAAAATGCAGTAGCATTTGGTTTATGGCTGACGTTAATTTCCCCACATTGTTGCTACTTTATGTCTGTCTGAGCCCATCTGTGATCTCTGTAGCAACTGTATTTCTCACTGAGTACACTGTTGGCGCACAGTTTTCCCTTGCAAGTGAATGAAAAGTCATCCTAAGGACATAGCGGCACTGCCTAATTGCAGTTGATTAATAAAATACTAGCGCGGGCAGCAGTTGGCAACTCCATTATTATGTTTTTCAAACAGATTAATTGCAGTTAACAATATGAGCCTGCCACCAGTGATAGCGGGACTTTGGATACAAAGGCACTCATCAAGACTGAGCCCGGATCACATTAGTCATTTTAAATAGCTCACTCAGTGATTACTCTCATGGACAATTTCAGTCTGAGGTACAGGAATGTGCTGTTATGAGCTCACAGATGCTCAAACTACTGAAAGAAGTACAACTGATTGTACTTTATCGGTCCAAAACACATCAGTAAACTCACTTTAGTCAGTGTGAAAAGAATCAGATAAGATTGACTTATGTTAGTTGGACAGAATGTAATGTACTTTTCCCAAATACCTGTACATACAGACTCTCAACACTGCCTCTGCAGTTTGGGCTGGAGGCTCAGACTCTGGTAATGAACTTAAGTTGAGGGGAAAAAGGGCTCCCCTCCTCACGACAGCAAATAGCCAAGGGCAATAGCCGATAACTAATGTGTGGAATATTGCAATTAGCATGGCAAAGTACTTACAGGGATCAAATTAAAAAATTCATTAACGCTCGCACTTAATTAAGAAACACTTTTCGGTTTACATGATAAATTATGACACCTATTAAATCTTCCAGTACAAGCTGTAATGGCCTTCTTTGCTCCTGGGTATATACAGTGTTTCCTTTCAGGTTCAAGGAACTCTCCAAGGACCTGAAGTATTTATTAAAGAGTTTTATTAGGAATAATGTTTCCCTCCGAGGGATACAGGAGTAGCCATTTTAGGGATGATGAGCGGGTGTTTTTTTTTTCTCTTCTTTTGCTGCTGTTGCACCTCAGCATCTTGTCCGAACATGTCAACCTTAATTGAAACAAGATTGGAAATAGCCTTGAGTTGAATATGTTGGTAAGGGAAATTAAAATAATGAATTAAGCTGACTTAGATGAGAAAAGCAACTTGCATGTTAGAGATGTAGCTATTATACATATATTATAAGTCCTACAGCACTTTTCACTGCAAGCTTGTTGAGCTACTCTTGTCTGTTTGCTGAGAGGTTTAAAATGTTTTAACATTAACAATTAATTAATGAATTATTACCAGAGAGATGCTAGAAACAAATGTATAGGGTGTTAGAGGTTCATCAGTGGTTCTTCTCTAAAATGATCTGGTTATATATCATATCTGTTAAACGTCTGTTAAAGTGTCTTCTAAACTTTCATGGAAGTAAGGACCTCTATTCCAGTATTAAGCTCATGCATGTTTGAGTTTTAAAAGAGTTTCATCAACCCATGTGTTGCGGAACGTTGTGTCAATTAACACCCCAGTTGACGTGTCACACAGACAAAAGTTGTTTTTTAGTTAAAATGAATTAAATAAGCCAAATCCATTTGAACATGCCATCATGTAGTAACATGATGGCATGTTACTACATGATGGCATGTCAGCCACAGTGCTCAGCAACAGCGGCTCTGAGTCTTGGCCTTTAACAGTAGCAACGGGGGTCAAACAGGGGTGTATCAGAGCCAGGCATACTCGTTTCGAGTGACCGCAGATGAATCCATTTGGAGCTGCTGAATTGCTAAGGTCATGAGAATTTTGATTCAGAATTTTGATCAGAGAGAAGATGTGTTTGTGAGACTCGTCATCAGCCCAGCTTTTGTAAATGTTTCTCATACAGAGGAGCGTGTTGTTGTAAGTTAAAGATTATAAAACATAAAAAGTCACCTACATTGGACTCATGAGGCTTTCACCTGACAGAGACAATTACTGTATTGGAGGTTCATGGAAGTATTGCCAACGTGGATGAACCTTTGAAGAACTTTATAGTTGTAGTCAGAAGGAGCCTTTCTGCTGTTACACAGCATTGCTTACTTTTATTAGCTGCAGTTTTGATAACCAGTCCACTATTAATCCATGCAACGCAAACTAAACATTCATGTTCCTTTCAGTAACCCCTTTTAATTGTATCGTCATACAGTTCAAAACAATAATACAACTGTTTATAAAATAGTCCCACTGGTGTGGAGCACTAGCATATTTTTTTATTCTAAGTCACACATTAGCAAAGATGAATGTGCATCAGATGAACCTCTGCTATTTTTGATCTTAGACACAACACATCCAGTGTATTGATTTTAAAGGTTGTGTTTGCCTTTTCTTTTTCCCTCTTCCCTGTTTAACCATTTACATTTACACTTTGGATAAATGACCTATACATAGTATTCCGATGACGTCACGCGAACGCAATCCACCATATTGTATGGATAGAGCGCCAGCGTCGGTTAAGTGGCAGCAACTGCACGGCAGAGTCTAGGTTAATGAGTGATACAGTATATTAGCATTTCCCGAGTTAAAACGAAAACTATTTAATTTTAAGGAGGAAATGGTCACTACCTGTGTAATCTATAGCTGTCACAACAAGTCTAGTGATAGAAAAACTAGGCAATTAACCTTACGTTTTTACAAAATTCCAGTAGTGAGGGAAAACGAGGGAGATGCTACAAACGAAGTCAGCCAAGCTAGAAGAAATGTATGGTTAGCCCGAATCAACTGGAAGAATTTCAAACTTTCCCAGAACAGTAGGGTGTGTTCAGATCAGTTTATCCCAGGTAATAGCTAAAGACATCACTGTCAAGTTTAGTACAAATAAGAATTCGAGGTGAAACACCAGTGTATTGGTAACATTACATTATTTGGAGATAATGTTACAGTTAGCCTGCCATTAGACTTGTCAGTGGTTTTCAACCTTGGGTCCGAGGGTTCCAAGATGTCCCACACCCCAGCAAATTGATGAATTGTGAAACATCATCAATATTTCCTTTACAAAACATTAACATCATTAGAAAAGGAATAAGAATGACTTTTTTTGCTTCTGGTTTCTGGTCTCAGTCATCTCTTAGTCATGGAATTCAGGGTGAAATTTCTGACAATCAAAGAAAATATTTAAAATTTGGTTCAGTGAGACAACATCTCATTAAATGGGGATCTGTGACAGTTAACAAACTTTACAGTTTAAAACTGTGAAGTTTTGGTCATCATGTATCTTAACTCATGAACACTGTGACCCCCCCCTCCCCAGGCACACCCTGGAACACCACCTTCAGAATAGATATTTGGCAGCTCCTATGTTTACTTGTGTCTGACTCCTCGCTCGGTCAGTCTGCCGTTTCCTCTTTCTCTGTTCCTCCGACAATGCTTTCCTAGCTTTCTGCTTCTTTTTTGCCGGCTCAGCCATGACGATAGTTTGAAAAACTCTATTGCTTCCTTGTTAGCCGGTTCCTGAATGGGTGTATGTGTGCAGTGCCGTTAAGCAATTCGTTACATCGCGAGACCCGATATCACGCGATACTTCCTGACGCTGAGGCCGGGGGCTCATCGCCCGAAAGTTGCAAGGGTGGTTTTTCTGCTCACAGGCACCAGGGGGAAGCGAGACGACCACCATTCAACTCCAAAAAAGTCATATAACCATTCCAATGACTCTGAAGCTGTTCAGTTAAGGTAAATTAAGCTTAAAAAAACTGCATAGTTCCCCTTTAAAAGAAAAGTGTGACCACACTAAAATAACGGTGGACTCATGTAGGGATGATTTAAAAAAAAGTGAACTACTACACAGGTCTTCTAATGTTACTTACCTTCATCCAAGATGCTATTCCAGAGAGTTCAAAGAGTGTGACGACAAGATTTCAGAAATTCATATTAGTCTTGATGAAATGAAGACACAACGTTTGATCGAGGGGAGGCCAGAGTGACCAGAGTCCAGCCTAGTTGTTGCTCGTTTGTGTCTAACCCATCAACAAGGCTAATTTTGTCTTCGTAACGCCTACTTGTTAACGTGTCCAGCGTGTCAATATAAGTTGTGTTGTTTTTGGTTATGTTTCGATTGTGTCTTCCTGTCCACATCGGTGTAGTTTCAAACCGTCTATCCCTACCAAAGTTAAATGCGGTTAACTGAGGTTTGACCATACAATATGGCCGACGCCCCCTTCAAATGACGTCATTGAATACTATGTACAGTGCTGCTCATGAGTATAGGAACTAGGGGTGGCACGGTTCATGAAAAAACATCCGAACCGTTTGGTCCGCTTGTCTCGGTTTGGAGCGTGTGTGCGTTGCACGGTTCGACGCATGCGCAATGTAGCCTCATGCCCGTCAGGTCCCCGTATGTGACCTCAGACAGTGTGTTTCCCTTTCGGGCAAAAGAAGAGGTGTGGACAAGTTACCAACAAAACGTACAGCGAAAGACCGTGTAAAACATTTTAGACCGTCCTGCCAACCTGTAAACATTTCAACATCAATGTACGCTGCGTTTTTTCACTCTAAAGCCACTGAAGCGGCTGCTGTTTCAATCCTGTCGGCTCTCTGCAGCGGGTGGGGCTTCTGCTCACAGAGCCGTATGCTCTGGCTGCTCAGTTCCCCCTGCGACTGACGCGCGTACACACACAAACACACACGGTGGAAGCAGGAAAAACCGGAGATGAGACGTACAGGATGACCTAAATTGAGGACAGTTACGCTTGTTATTGTAAGTGCAATGATAAGTTACAGTCCAATAAGTACTTTATCAAACCGTATGAATGTGTGTCCCTGCCCAGGCCAGGATAAGAAATTAACTAACAATGTAAAGATCAACAAACCACTGACAGACATGTTCAAATTTGATTAATTCATAAAATATTATTTTTTGTCTTAAATCCACCAGCCATTTTCATATTATACCAACATTTGCAGCATCCTGAGCCTTTTTGATAAGATTACTAGGAAAACTCAGCCTAAAGTAATTTTATTCTCCCCAAAACAAGTTTGCTTTTTATTTTTAAATGACTATACAAAAGAAAATCTCAACTTTTTTATGTTTAACAAATTCTGACTTATTCAAGACGGAGACTTTAAGAGTTCCTCTCTTTTTCTTTTAAAGGATACAATTTTTGTAAGAGCTACACTGAAGTTGGCAGTTTGATAAATGCAAGTTATTTCAATTGATATTCTGTAATATTTCAATCTTCGTGTGCTCCTGTTCCTGTTCCTGTAGATGGCAATACACATTCTCTTTTTTTTGCCAAATAAATGAAAAGCTTGTTGAAATCATCAATGTCTTCCCTCTTGCTGTATTAAAATCTCCCCTAGCTTTCCTCAGAGATGGTCCCAATAATGTGCTTAAAGTCAAGTCAAATTCAGTTTGTGCATATTTACATGATATAACTATTTTTGTAATACTGTATCCTACATTGTGGATAATTAAGCTAAATATAATATGCTGAAGTATATTTCTGGAGTCTTGAAGATTAAAAGAAATATAACAATATAACATACAGAACCTTGGCCTTTGGAATTAAAATAGCCCCACATCATCACATCCCCTTCACCATACCTAGAGATTGGCATGGTTTTATTTCAGTTAGCCTAATAGCTGGTTTGATTTGTATTGAGAGATGATCTTATGGAACGTACCCCATGCCAATCTCTAGGTATGGAGAAGGGCATGTGATGATGTGGGGCTATTTTAATTCCAAAGGCCAAGGGAACTTTATCAGGATGCATAGTATCCTGGATCCATGAAATAACTGGCCTTTAAAAATAAAAATATGCCTGCCTCTATGGGACTTTAACATAGGGGTGTACTTACTTATGCCCCCTGTATTTTAAGGAAGAACATTTATTTATTTACGATACATTATTCATTCACAAAGAAAATTGGTGTTCTCAAAGGCTGGATTTTTCCTAATGTTTTTCAATTAAGGCATTAAGATCAATTTCCGAAATAGATGATTTTTTTTTATTCCTCTTTTAAGTCAACTTTAGCAGGGGTTCCTATACTCATGAGCAGCACTGTATACTGCAGAGACACATACATGAATCCTGAGTAGTGGATTATACCCTCTTATTCAAAATATTTTTTGTCATCTGCAGAGGTTTGTTAATCAGTGGTTTGACTGCAGGCTGCAGTATTTTCAAATTGAAATTATTGAATCTTTATGCAGACTCGCAGAGAAAAAGAAGCCAGCTGATAAGCACACAATGTACAATGTAGTCTCATGGTGGAGGCATTGCTGTGTTTGGAGGCCGCTTGTCAACTCCCTGAGCAGGGAAGCCCTGAGGCCTTAATCATCTCATTTATATACCAAGGATGATTCCACACACCAGTAAACATTATACTGATCATCTCACACAATAAATAAATCTCATTAGCAGAACAGTCATCCACAGATGTAAATGTTGGTACACAACAGAATATAAGGTAATTATATCAATGCAGGCACCTGCGGTGTCCTTAATGTGTTTCCTCACAACAGTCAAGAAGCTCTTGACAGGAGGCCTCTTGAACTTTGATTGGCTCAAGTGGCCATCCTAGACGGCCTCTCCATTTTAGTAATTTGAGCCTTCCAGGGTATCTAAAATGGCTTCTGAGCCTGGGTGCATACATATACAGTATACAGTATATCATTTGCTATGGCATAAATTCATTCACAACATAGATTATTTTCTAAAACCCTCCTTAATGCATTTATGCTTCCTAAGTATTGCTTTATTGAATATTGATAATATAGTTAAACTACTCTATACAGTACTATATAGGGGGATTTCCAGGGGCTAGTGCATCTGTTTGAAGTAACTCTTACTAACATTTCTTGTTTAAAAGTCATACGGCTTAGTCAAAAGTAAGGATATCTTTATTACATTTTACACCCAATCCTTTATTATGGAGTGCCTGCTAATACACGGTATAAACTAATATTGTTTTTATTGTATTTTCTGTTGTTTGTTGCCCAGTGAGTGCTGGGATAGCCTCCAGCCCCCCTGTGACCGTGCTAGAATAAATGGGTATAGATATGGATGAACTGATTGATATATTTTTCCCTACATAATATATTTGACATTGCATAATAGGCTACAGAAAGATTTGAGGAGTGTCAGTGTGGATTCAATATGACAAGTAGGTTTTGATAGGATTCAGACAGCCTTTCTTTATCTGAACAATATACTAAAGTTTAGACGCAGCTTTCAGCTAACAACAGAATAATATTATAACCTACAAAATACCATGGAAAATGACAGCTGGGCGACTGTTAGTGACATGGTGAGGGTAGGGGGTGGGAGGGTGCTCTGGTAGGTATAGGGAAGACCCTTAGCATGTGCCTGTTGTCTCATAATCAAGGTTATAATTGTTAACGAAAACGAACAAAATAACAAAAATTAGGTGGGAAAAAACTCATTAACTGAAATAAAAATAAAAACGAGGCATTACAAAAAAACGATTACTAAAACTGTAATGTCTGTTTGCAAAACTAACTAAAATAAAATAAAATTATCGAGTATATGTCCTTAGTTTTCGTCTTTGTCGATGTTTTTCATAGAGCAAATAATGTTATATCTTTCCGACCATGACGTTGCCCGTAGACATGTATAGTTTCTGACTGGGAACCCAGAAATCCTGACATTCCACGTCAAATTGAACACAACATGTCCATGCCCCTCGCCTGGCATCATAGCGGTACCGAAAGTCGGAAGAAAGCGGCACCTATTTGATTATGACTGTGTCAGATAAAAGCAAGTGCCTTGCAGTGGAAAGTGGTAAAATATGTGGACAATTTATTACAGGGAAAAATCCCACGAATTTGAAAGTATATTTGAGAAGCGCACACATGCTACGAGGCTAACCTAGCTTACCTTAAGGTAAAGGAGAACGCAAAGCCCCCTTTCCCCGAAACAAAAGCTAACCCTGGTAACGTTACGGGAATGGATGTATGGGTACAGGGCCAGGCAGCATGACAAAGACAACAGCAGGACAGAGAACTATAGGAGGGCTTTCACCGGCGACCCGATAGCTGCTGGTTAGTAAATATGCAGGAACACCAAAAAAACTAAACTAGTAAACCCGCTTTAAAAACTAATTAAAACTAAACTGAATTTGAAAACAAAAAGTCAAAACGAAATGAAAATAAAAACTAATGAAAAATGCAAAACTATAATAACCTTGCTCATAATCCATCCATCCAATATAACTTCACATCAATCATAAGTGCCGCAACTGCTTTATCAAGTATCTAGTGAAAGCTTGTGATATTTCTGTGGTTTTATTTGTAGCTTTTGAACAAGGTGACATCAGGAGAATTCAAAGTAAATCTTTACTAAATTGAGTAAATTGGTCATGCATTTTGCTCTTGGAAACAATTAAGATCTTGGGGGTTGAATATTAGTATTGGACAGACAGAGAATTCGGGGTTCAACAGTTTCCTTCTGCTGCTGCTTCTTGGATGATCTTATATCAGACATGATTATTTCAGCATTATATGGCTTTGCTACCTCTTTCTTCATCAACCCCTAGGGTTAATAATTGGCAAAGCGTGTGACAAAATGGCCGGTGGACAAGTCATGAGTGCGCAAATGTGCGGTTAATTTGAAGTCTTGAATCCGGCGCTGGCTCACTTCGGTTAGATTATTTCAAACAAGTGTCCACAGCCATGTGCCATGACTAAATTATTAACTGTGTATTTCATAATGTTACTGACAATATGTTAACGTGTTTTTTCACCTCCCCCTGCCGTGAACAGATGGGTCCTTTTACTTTATTTTCCACATCAAGTATGATTATTTCTTTGTGCCAAAAGCCACCTGCCGTTCCTTGGTCTCTGTTCTAATTATTTATGTTGGTAACACATAGCAGGACTTGTTATCAGTTGGATGGTATCTTAATAAAGGAAGGCACATCAACATATTGACATCATGTTCAAGGGGAAAATTTATCATCAGGCAAAAGCTGGCAGAGGGGGGGGGGGGTACCAGAGCGGCTCAGGCCATGTGCCAACACCTCAAAATCTGACCTCCTTTTGTTCCCCGACTCCTGAGTTCCCTCTCCAACGCACATCTGAGGAACCGTGTGATGATAATTAGGTGAAAGCCTATTAAAAAGTCAAATAAGAGAGAATACATTATCATTGAGGTACCAGGACCAGATGATTTTCAGTTGTGTGTGACAGAGAAGGACAAAGGGATCTAACTGCTGCTTGGAAAAGACAAAAGGTCACTACTTGTTGGTGGCACATAAAGGGTGTGATCACACCTGGTATTGTTTCTTTTGTCCAATCCACAGAGGAAAAGTTCACTGTGTTGCATTCTTGAATTTGTTATGTTACAGCTCACAAATACCTGTTAGAAAATAACTCGAGCTGGTAAACAAAAGTCACTTGAACTCACAAGTGGCTTGTTTATTGGGTTCTGGTACATCTCCATCAACAAGACTGGTAAATGTCAAAAGAAATCCAAGTCAAGTCTCTGTAATTTTGGCAAAGAATGAACAGATTCAACTAATAATGAGAGCAAAGGGGTGCATTCAACACAAAAACAAAAAAAGTTTTAACCCCCCTAAAGCTGATGAAAAACGTCAGTTTTGAACTGAGTGATAGGATTAGACACGGCAGAGCAAAAAAGCAGAGAAAAAAGCAGAGAAAAAAAGTTCCACCAATGCTTATTAGGACACAAGGGAAACATTACATCAGTGATTCCCCTCAGAGCTAGAGAATGGAGATTGAGTTAAAATATTGCAAATAAAAGTAGCAATTAAGTTAAGTAATAATGACATTTTAAAGCATCCTGTCGTGGGGATAGGTCACTCCTAATCAGGGCTCCACTGTTCTAAAATGTAGAACACTTACAATTAAACATACTCAATGCTTTAATCTCTGGGAGCTAAAAATGAATACACCATAATTACAATTTCACATGTACAGCTTCGCTTGTTTCTAATGTGACTGGAAATGGGTTTAAAAATATGTCATTGATGACGGTTGATGCATTATAATTACAGATTCCTCTATCCTTTCTAAGCTTTTCTATCCATCCCGGGCCAAATACAAAAGCCATCGTATTACCCCACAGGGAGAGTAAGCCATTGTAGCACTCCCATTACGAAGCCAGATTTAAAAGGGTTACAAAACCTTTATCTACCCAGTTAAGAACATATATGGGCTCACGGTATCCACAAGAGTGCAGTGAGGAAAAGCCATTGTGGAGCTCAGACAATGCAGTGACCATAAATCTATAATAGCCTTTAGGATTAAAGAATATGCTCCCTGAGTTTAATTACATATTGCTTCTGAGAGGTTTACCCCCACTGGGATGAAGAGGCACACTGCTGCTCCTGGCGACTGCAGATGAGGGACAGACGGCCAGAAAATTAACAGTAGGATTTATTTAATCTCAACTAGTGAAAGTTTTTGTGCGTTAAAAGCATCCACCTTGACTGCGATGTGGATAAAGTGAGAGTAAGAACAGGCCAACTTACAGTGTATCAGTATGAGGCAGACATACAGCACACACACATTTGTGCATGCACCCACGCAAACAACACATGACGTCAGACCCTCCTAATCTCACTACAGTGTACACTTATTTCTTGTTCCTGTTATTAAAGCAGGAATTGGAATTGTCATGCAAACAATTGTCCTGTTGTAATAAAATAATAGTGATTCAACATTTACATAGGTCATAAAAGTCATATTTGTTGTTTAAAACACTTAAGCTGTAGACTTTCTGTTTACTACAACCATAAAAATATGTGGATAGTGCAGCAGTTTTAATATTTGAAATTGGCAGCAGTAATGGCAGTAGTCAGAATTTGATGGGCATCCATTGGTGCACGCCTGGTGTCATCTCACATTGTAAACACAATATTAAAGTGCATTAATTGCATTAACTGTAAAACATTAACTGTAAAATAGTACAATGTAGGGCTGAAGCCTTTTTTCACAATATGTATCTGACATTGTTGATATGTAGGATGAGGGAGTATTCTGAGGAACTCTAACCCCAAATGTAAAACATTTTATAAAAAAGAAAATACATCATCATAGGGCTGGACAATGTGATCTTAAATCTAGGTCACAATAATCCCATTTATCTCAGTAGGAGCACATGTATCTTTTCTTTTTTATAAGGGTTTTCTTTTTAACATATGTTTTAATATATTTACAGTATTACCATTTGAAGATTCTGGACTTCTGGACTAGACTGGGCTGATTAGTTGGTTAAAAGTTTGGTCATTTGTCATTGGTTGTTGTAGTTATTCTCAGTTTAATGGGATTCAGATAATTTATTTATTGGAAACTAAGATGAGAGGACTCGGGTCGCTAAGCAATTCAGGGCCAGATGTACTAACGCTTTTGCGTCCACTTCAGGCGCATTTGTTTCGCAACGTGCGCGTAAAAGCATGGCGAGGTCTGTACAAACAGGCCGCACTGAGGTAAAAGCACAGACTGCCTGTCGCAGGAACTGAAAATGGCAAATTGTGCTTTTCCGTGTCATGCATATGCATTCATGGCATTGTATCTCCGACTCAGCGTTCACATTCTATTCCAGCAGTTGTTAAACTCCTCGCTACATTACAAATATTGGCATCAGGATCATTTCAAACAGTCATAGCATCAGCAGTGGGAATATCGCAGTCTGCACTCAGCCGTATCATAGCACAAGTACTTAACGCTTTGCTACAGCGCAATTTACAGTATAGTGGGCGGAGAAAGGCACTGATTACCCGATGAACTGCAGGTTTGGTAAATACGACGTAAGCTGAAGTATCACAGCGTGCGCTTTCTGCGGGTTAGACATGGCGGTGATAACCTTAACGTTCACAAATGTACGTACATCTGGCCCTCAGTGTTGGTAATTTGACAAATGTCCTGTCCTACAGCATTACAAAAGGAAGAGAAAGAGGGATCAAAATGTTCACAGCTCAGCCCTTGCAGGGCTCTTTTAACAGTCAAACATTTCCTACATTTAAGTATATATGTAGCATGAAACTGTGTGCTCTGGTGCATAGGAAGTGATGTGCTTTATACTGTATTTCCAGTTAGTATGAAGTTATCGTTAGCATGAGCAGTGATGGAACAGAATTCCATGAAGTGTATGTTATGTTAACATCATGCTGTACAAGATGGAGAAACACCATGTACAACATCAACAAAACAAAAGATTGTGACGTTCTATTGTCAAATTGTTATTTCCTCCTTTTCATCCCGTGATCAGGTGAGATTCAGTATCCTTGCAGGTGAATATTGCGTCTGCTGCTGAGCCTTTTGGAGGTGACAGGTTGTGTTTAGGAAACCGTCAAGGAGGGCCATATGTTCCCTCTAATCTAAAGGGACAATGCAATGCTGAATGTAGGTTAGCACCTGCTTCATCCATGTAATTTTTGAGTGAACTTCTTTTTAAAACTCCCATTGTGCTGCAGAACAGACACCTGAGTTTGCAGATGATTTGTTGGATCACTTTTTAACAAGCATTTTTTAGTGGCGAGTGTGCTTACTGAATACTGTCGAGTCTTCGGGTTAGACCATACTACCTGCAATGTCACTGGGAGGAATTCATTAAAAACCCTGTGAGTGGTTGTTTGATTTATGGCAGGTCTTGGATCCCTTCCTTTAGAATTATAAAGTCTTGCGATTAACAGATTGAAAGGACATTTAACCCTGTGTTGAGGGTGTGCCAGGAATTACAATGAATGACGCTGAAGTTTAGTAGCACGAAAGTTTAAAAGAACGAGAAAAGCTTACCCTGTCAAAGAAGCAAAGTTCCCCACAGTTCTCCAGTAGGACAGTGGGACAATAATTCAGTAGGTTGTAAGTAAAGGAAATGACTATCTATTGAGTACACTCTTTTGAAGAATATTGGTAAGATTATTACACCAGTTTAATTAGTATGCAAATTAATTTCTTTATGATCACTTTCTTTCTTCATTATATTTCATCTCTCTATTTATCCTTCAAGAAAGAGAAAGATTAAATTCACTTTGTCTTGTGTTAGAGTGCTAATTTATTGCTCTGTAATTAATTTCAAATATTACCCATTAATCAGACACATCTGTACAATTATATCCACAGAATTTCTTTTGAAATGGCTGAACTTACCTGTCCATTTTGCACTCTTGCACGTTTATTATCGAGTACATTTAATTTGACAACTCAGAGGAGGTCAAACAAGTATTTGAAGTGATATTTTACTTTGCTAAAGCGTTATTTTTTTTTTAGTGCACATTCAGTACTTTCAGAGTTCTTGAAATCAATTATCATCATTCACTTGCTTGTCTTTTGAAATTTGGGAATAAAACAAGACTGACTAAACTGGTAGTTCTCAAACTGGGATTCAACAGCACTGTCAGAGGTCACACAAGAAAATTTACCTTATTACTGATAAAATGTAGCAACATATATACAGTATACTACTTTACAGATATACTGTAGTATTTTGTTACTGTGGTAAGTACTTCATCCTGTGAAATGATCACTGTATTTGAGGCCCCAGGCTTCCACTATTGAATAGCCTTAGAAAATAAAAATGACTGCTGTCACAGTTTACCATACAGTACTTAAATAGAAAGGGTGGAAATGGCTGATTTTTAAAGGATGATGATAATCCAGAAGTATTGAATTAAAAACAATCTTTACTTTTCTGATGTTGAGAGGAGACTGTGCTGCCCAGCTCATGCATTCTCTAACTTTTTGTGGCCTGTGACCCCATATGAATTTCCCAAAATTCTTGTGAACCCATCAGTTAGAGTCAGAAGTTATGTTGTGTCGGATTATAGCGCAGAGTGTCTCTCCAGTCAGAGCATACACTTGTATAATGGCATTTGAAAAGCACAAGAAGTCCCCTCAATTCTCTGGCCTCGGTTTCCTATTGTATTGTGTTTATTGTCTGCCGTTATCACAGTGTATATTTGAGCATGCAAGTTCATTCTGGACCTTACAAATAGTGGTTTGACAAAATAATCTTAACTCAAAGTCCACATACTTGTTGACAATTGAGCAAACCTTGTTCGCTGATGAAGACTGTTGATAATGTTGGTGAAAAAACGACCCTGATTTAAGATGATTTTGTCAAAGTACATTTTGTTTTGATTTTAGCAGAGCAACCAAAAAGTGCAACTGTGTTGCGTTCCAGTGGTATCTCTATATTAGAAACCTGAAATGGCCAAATCTGCATATTGAGCAATTGAAAGCTTTGCCTTACATCTTGCCAGGCTATTGTCAGCTCATTTTGGAGAATTGTGGCAAGTTTAATTTCTCAACATGCATTTTTGGTGAATTAAGTATTTGCAGTGCCTAATCTTTCTTCACTGATTTACCTAAGATTAAATCCTGGAAAGTTGAGGAGGGCGGGGGAATACATTTTTGCTTGCCAAAATTTAACTTTTTTTCTTTTCACATTAACATCTGCAAGAGGGAGTCATGACTAGGCACCTGTTTGGTTTTGAATAAGTTTTAGATAAATAACTTCTGCACTTTCCAGTTAACCACCACTGGTGACACCTGCAGAAGCCCGTAGAGAAAGCTGTTCAGCAGAGGGTCTTGCCACGTTGTAGCTATAAAGCTTAACAGAGAGATCAGTCAGACCTTAATCTCTCCATAGCTGACCATGCATGCCCTTCTCTCCTCCTCTATTCTTATTCAGATAATGTTAAATTCTCATAATCCATGGGCCTGGCTATGGTCTGAATTAGTATAAGCCCATAGACTTCACAGCTAAATGAAACAAGACCCTATTGTTGTCACAACAACGTATACATATTACAGCAAGGAGGAGGAGGGGGGAGGGTTGATTAAATCGCCCCTTTCCTCTGCACTGCTATCAAAGCTTTGTTTTTTTAATCATTGCTGACTAATAAGACCCCACGGAGCATCCAGACCCGCAATGAACAAGATCACATTGTGGCAGATCACCTGCGCTAACCTTCTGTCGAGTTACAATGCCTGTGATGTACTATATGACTGCTTCAATCAAAGCAGCAGATTTGAATATCCACAAGACTTTCCAGTAACAGCCTCCATGTGAGATTTATGCCCTCTTTGAGAAAATTACATTCACTCCCTGTCCTCACTGTTTGGCATCCATTACAGTTAATTATTATCTTCTAAAGCCATACAGCTCTGTAATAAAAAGGAAAAAAAAAGAAAAACTGAAGTTTGTGCCTAGATTGAGGCATAAATTGTCCCGTCCCTGCTGTTGCGAAGCCATATCTAATTATTTTGTTTCTCCTCGGTCTGTCTGCCTGTAAGTCCAGGCATACGTGTTGACCAAAAGTTGTGCAGCCTGACTTAATATCGGACTTATTTTTAGCCACGCAAGCAGCGTGGCTCTAGCTTTGGTTGGTCCATCAATGTATGAAATGTCTTGACAAGTACCACATGCGTTGGCATTTTGACTTCCATTGTATTAACTTGAACTGCAATTATCTCCAAGAGAATTAGCATGCTAACTAGGGCTCGACCGAAATAACCCAGTATCAAGTACTATTGAAATTTCTCCAGTTAAATGATACATGCATTTGATCCTTTTTGTACCTAGATCTAGAATAAAATTACTATTTGTATGGTTTTAGACTTATGTGCAGCTACAACCCATACAGTCTGTGGTGTGGTGAAGTCGATTGAGGTGTATTTATTTTTTTAAGATTATTTTTTTGGGGCATTTCAGGCCTTTATTTGTATAGGACAGTTGAAGACATGAAGGGGGAGAGAGGGGGGAATGACATGCAGCAAAGGGCCACAGGTCAGAGTCGAACCCACGGCCGCTGCGTCAAGGAGTAAACCTCTATATATGGGCGTGCGCTCTACCAGGTGAGCTACCCAGGCGCCCGAGTGAGTGTATTTGGCGGAGTTGGCAGTTCAGCATGCACCGATGCTTCCATGTACATGATGGGTATAGAATGAACTAGAAGATAAACTTATCAAATCAAGTACTGGTATTGGGACGATACCCAGCCCTAATGCTAGCTTTGGTAGGATGAAATGCTGATTGTTAGCATATTAACGTGCTAACTGAAGCATACACATGTAAACATGCTATTGTTAGTTACAAAACATTACTGCATTGAAATGATTATATAGCCTAATTTACAGTGCTGGGATGAGGTTGAGGTTGCATTAAATTAATTTATTCTCACAACAGTTATAATTTGATGAATTATTCTAACTGTAACTGGATAGAACAAATGTTTCAGTTAACGTTTCTCTGCTCTAGTGACAAAGAGGAAAAATCCCTTTGCCCTTTGGAAAAATCAGTAGGCCTAGAGTTTGTTTTACATATGTGATTTTTAGTTTTTCCCCTTCCAAGATTAAATCCTCCAACTTCACGTTTTAAATTTCAAAAACAGGTCCAATGTTTGTTTTTCTCTCCAAGTAGGTTAGTCATTTAAGTTGTTACCATGGGCATAGAGGGACATTAAAACAAATGTTTTGTGGTAGCAGCTAGGCTAACAGCTGGGACAGCCAGGGGAGCAGGTGATGTTGGGGCATGAGCAAGGGCTGAGACTCCTGACACACACACACACAACCCCCCCCAACTCCAACGTGCTCGGTGAGGAGTCTTCATAAATAATCTTCGAGCAATCTGCCTCTCCCTCCACTCTCTTATTAATTACTTTTACGGCCAAAATCAAACATCTGTCATGCTAGAATATACAAATTAATTATGCAGCTTATCCCCATCAAGATCCATATAACATTGTTCCTCAGTGCCTCGCTGGCTTTAGAGGTAGCAGAACAGGAAATAGTTTGACTGTCTATATCTTCTGTATAATTTCTTCAAAAAGATCTGAGACTTGATTCAAGAGAAGTAAAAGAGAATGTATTGTTGTTTCACGAAAGCTTTTCACATTCACCGTACAGACAGATTTAAAGAGATTACCCGGACTCAGAGAGCTCAATGTGATTATGTTTTTTACCTTTTATTTAAGCAGGGAAAGTCAACTGTGCATGTTTGCTCTTGTACATAAACAATTCGCTTGATCTTTTAAATAGACAATTCAGTGGCTCATTTTTTTTATTCAATTCAGTTCCTGGCCCTTTTTTAGATATTTTACTCCTGAGACCAGATGCATTAACCCTTTTGTGCTTATGCATAATTTTAACATTATGATCCTTATAAGTCACACACCATAGCCTTGTTTACAGTGTACAGTAGGCCTTCCTGCACATTTCTGAGTTTGTGTTTATTTCCCATATTTATGGATCACAGCATTTCAGTTGCAGTGTGACTGTAACCCAAAATATCAGTGCTGATATTTTTTTGTACAGTCCTGTACATCCCTGGTTTTGCACCAAGGCTCCTGCTAAAGGACCGTGTGTGTGTGTGCAGAGAAAGATGATCTTCGAGATCCACGGGACCACTGACAGAAGACAGCTGTCTGCCCATCCTCCAGCTCGGCTCTGAGGTGTCCTGGGACACTGCCTGCTCGCAGGTCAGGACCCCAGAGGGGAGGCACCATTTGGTACCAGTTACTGAGCGGCAGGGGGGCGCCGGTGCCTTCCTCCCTCCTTTCAGTCAAGGTAAGGCTGGCCAGGCAAACTCGGGCAGTTCCTGGCTGGCTGGCTGCCTGGCACGGGCAGGAGCTACCCATCATGCCACAGTGGTGAAGGGCCCGGTGACCTTGAGACAGGCCGGGCTCCTTCCCCTCGCTGTGCTGCAGACTGCTTATGAGACGATGGATGGAGGCACATTTTGTGCGGCTTGTGACTGAACGAAACATGTGCTGCATGAGTGGCACTCACTGTGATGCATTTTTAACCAACCTTTATGGTGGGAGGGTCGACTGAGCAAATTGTTAGTGGGCTGGAAATGCTGGTTATCTGCAACACCCAGCATTAACAGTTGACAGTTAAGCCCCTGACACACCAACACGACGACCGACCGTTGGCAGAAAAGGCAGTCGGACTGATCAGTCAGCTCCCCGAGGTCCAAAAAGTGCCTCAGAACACACCGAAGCGACGCCGACTTGAGCGTACGTTCTGCGTGTGCGCGAGACGTAATACGTCTCCATAACAGCAGGCGGCGCTAATCTGTATTGTCGCCCAAAAAATGAAAACCAGCAGCTGATTGGACTAACGAATCATGTGGGTCTGGCTGCTCCCAGATTTTTTACCTGGGCATAATGGTGGCTTCGTTTGGAATACGAAGATAGTTCACTGAAACGTGTTTCTGAAAACATTTTAAGCGAGAAATAGGCCATGCAGCTGCTGAATCTGTCTTCATTTCAGATTGACTAAGGCCAGTTTAAAAGATTTTCGTAAGATTTTGAGAGGCTTAGTCACGCTCATCCCGCTCGTCATTTCCGGGTTAGCACTCCACCAATTAGATTGGTCATTGAGTCCGACTGCCCGCCCTCCAACCCAGCAAGTCAGGTCGGCCAAAATGAAGACAGACAGCTCCTCCAATGGACGACGGCACGGGACACACTGAAAAGACTTGAGTCGCTGACCTCGCCAGACTGTCCGACGGCCGATTATCGGGTTGTGTCAGGGCCATTAGGATGCATTTACACCAGGCATGTCTGAAAAGATTTGTTTGATACCAAGCAGTTAACGTACAGTCAGCTTGTCTGCCTGTGTTTTTTTTTTTTTTTTTAGCATTGATGAGAGCCATTAGACTCAACCACGCTGTCAAAAAAACAAAACTAGGTAAAAAGTTCCATAACGCCACAAAGTTGGGTGTTAATTATCAGCAATACATTCAGCAATAGAGAGACAATTGTCAATAGAGACAATTTCACATCAGAGTCACTTGATTCAATGTAAGTATTTAATAACAACGCAAAATATATTGCTTATGTTTTACATTGAGCTAAAGTTAAGTTACCAATTTGCTTACACAGGTTCATTAATTTCCATGATTGAGAGACGTACAGCACATACCTTTGATGTAAATATCTACGGAGGACACACTGTCATCTTAGGATGAATACAAAGGACTGCAATCTGAATAGAATAAGAATTAAGAGGAGTTAAGGTGGTTAAAAAATCCACTTACAAAACACCACAATGGAACCCCTAAAGGTTCCCTAAAGAGTAACTTCGAAATTGAAATTCTATTTGTTGAGGAAATGGACTCCTTATGTGAGAGAGATGTTATTGGGTGCTTAGAAAATATTAATTAAAGTAATGCATCTCCAAAAAGCCCCTTTTGAGCTTTTTAAATGCCTCTACAAATATCAAATACTGTTTATGGAATCCTAAAATGCTCTGATAAATCCCATCAGCTGTAAAGTCACCTGTGTGTACACATGTAAGTACGAACCTGCTGTTAGTATGGTAATCTTAGTGTAAAAGCATTTTGTCTTTGTCATTAAACACAAAACAAAACTTACCAGTCCAAACAATTTATGACTGTTAAGCATGGCAGCATATATTATGACAAACAACACATGCTCCATTATGCCAGCTGGTGTAATGATGTGGTAATGCCGGACTCATTAACTTCTGCACACAGTTTATGGTGGCCTTTTATGACAGAATTAATTGATTCACACATGAATTAAAACAAAAATAACTGGAATGAAAATGCAGTTGGATGCTGGCCTCTAATCTGTCATAAACACTTCTGGTGGCAAAGCGGGGTGACATTATTCATGTAAATGACAATGACATATATGCAATAAACAACCCCAAACAAGCCTTCAGTTTCACAGCTAGCTTTGCATTTCTCACCAAGCTAAACTCAAAATCTCCAACAACTATTAATTACTTTTAGATAGGGCTGGGCAATATATCGATATTATATCGATATCGTGATATGAGACTAAATATCGTCTTAGATTTTGGATATCGTAATATCATGATATGACATAAGTGGTGTCTTCTCCTGGTTTTAAAGGCTGCATTACAGTAAAGTGATGTCATTTTCTGAACTTACCAGACTGTTCTAGCTGTTCTATTATTTGCCTTTTCCCCATTTAGACATTATCTCCACATTACTGATGATTATTTATCTAAAATCTAAGTGTGAAGATATGTTGTTAAAGCACCAATTGTCAACCCTAGAATATCGCCGCAATATCGATATCGAGATATTTGGTCAAGAATATCGTGATATCTGATTTTCTCCATATCGCCCAGCCCTACTTTTAGACATGTTTAATAAATATGTGTTTATTCCCAAATTTCTTGAATCCTATAAATGTGTTTCTCTTCTCAAGGGATATTATTGTCAGTGGGGACATTTGTACTTGCAGTTTAGCTCTTGGTTTGTTGTTAAACCATGTATGCTGATTAAATCTTCATTCATTATTTGATTATGAGCCGTTTGATTTCAAACGAGCCATTAAATGGAGAGATTAATTTGTAAATTGTAATCACACACTTTCTAGACGCCTGGATTAGACACCACAGAATGTGGTCAGTGCTGCAGATATTATAGTCTTAATAACAATGCTGCATTACTTCTAAATTTAATTTATCCCTGAACCGGAAATAAGGCAATTAATTGATGTTTGAATGCTGGATTTGTAGATTGAAGTTGGAGATACGTTGGGATTCAGTACCTTCAAATGTTTTCTTCTACAAGTTTTCTTCTTCAGGAAGGAAAAGCCTCTTAAGTAGGGTTGGGTACCGAAACATAAGTTACACTATGGAACTGGTTCCTACGCAACCGGTAGGAATCGGACCGGATTAGAACGCAAATTTTGGTTCCTCATTTCGTTTCCACTTAATGTGTCGACTGAAATATTTTCCCTCTCTTGCTCCCAAAAGAACGTAAAAATCTCACACTTTCTCTGTAGTCTACCGTTAGCTAGCTACCGTAAATGTAGGCTACTTTTAAAATGCCATATTTTCCCTCTGGGCTCACCAAAACAGACGTAAAAGCATATTAATCATTCACTTTTCAGTTTTTCAAGAATCGGTTTAGGAATCGGAATCGTTTTAAAAGTAGCGGTTCCGCATCGGAATCGTAAAAATCCAAACGGTACCCAACCCTACTCTTAAGACAATGATGGGACATTAAAAGTCACAACAAAACTTTAAATTACAGTGAGGTAGAAAGGCAAAGCATTTCATGGGCTATTTCTTTGAATGCACTGCGGCACATTTTTCAACTAAATCAGAAATAAAAGCTTTTCTGTCAGTTGGTTTGTCGAATGCAACCTCCAAGATGATTTATTACAAGAATGGCAGCATTATGTCTGATGTCTTCACCATGGTCAGGTCAGATCTCTTTTTCTTTGAAAAGCCCAATAAGGAACCTCCAAGGGAAAAAATGGATTTTCTTCCAGCATGTGTGACAGTGGAAGTCTGACATTTAATCAAAGATGGAGCTTGCAAGCAAAAAATGAGAAAAGGCTCAGGCTTCTGCCTCAGATGACTCGCTACCGAGCCACTACCAACAATTTAAGCCATATGTTTAAGAATTCCCCTCATATCTCCGAGATGAAATGAAGAAAGTATTTAGCTGTGTTGAGGATCACATCAGAGCGGTCCCAGCACTCCATATTGAAGAAATGATTTTTATCTCTTGGCTTGGACTTAAATGTAATTGTATACAAGCTGTGCTCCGCTTCAAACCCATAATGAATTCCTTAATCCGAATGTCATTGTTATGAACCATGCAATTACTTACCCTGGGAGGAATAATCCATCTTTGAAGCTGGACAGATACTGTATTGGTTTTAGAAAAAGGACGCTCAATCAGTGGATTATCTGTGAATTGCTTTCGCTGTCATCTTTCACTCTCACTGGTCAAGTTTCTTTTTTTTTTTTACAGAAGGTGATATGTGCTGTTCAGGGACAACTTCTTACTTTTTCTAACACAAGAAAAATAAACCTGACAGTCATTATTTACAGATTATTCTGCCAACTGAAGGAAAGCTTTCATTGTATTTGATACAGTAGATCTAAAACTCTTGTGTGTTTTCTGTGGCAGAACATTGACACACTGTTTCTTTTTTTTCTTGGAACAAACATTACTTTTTTGTCAAAAAAAATAAATAAAACAAAACAATCATAAAAAGATGAGGTCACTAAAGTTACTAGCTTTTTCTGGAGCTTTCAACGGATCCTATGGTCTTCATTAGTGTATTGCTCAGTTGTCATGATATGGCTTAGTTGTTGTCATATGTACATGTATATACCATATGATGACAACTGTGAGCCATCTTCATCATCATCAAAATTGAGCAAACTCCATCTGCTGATGATCACGAGATGTGGTTGAAAGCTCTGGAAAAAGATGATGAGAGGACCTTGATTACAGTGTTGTTTCAAACTATCTACGTCAAGAATAACTTTCCACACTCAACTATAATTTTTAGTACTTTTGGGGTTTGGAAGATAAATGCTGACATGAATTTGTCAAGTAATCTTTTTTTTTATTCTTGGCAACTAATTCCATGTTCAAACTCATTTTAGTTTCTTTTGACATATTTCAAGTTCATTAGATCATCAACAAAATTAATTTGAATGACTTTGTGTCACTGACTACTTAACTTTGCTAAGTCAAGAAATGATACACTGTAAAATCTTTAGAATTCAGAATTTCTAGCCAGTTTGTCTTGCACAAAACAATGTAACAAAATATTGTGAATATGCATATATGCCAATGTTATTTTCTCTTAAGTATGCGCCGAAGTTGCACTGAATAAAGAGGCTTTTCCAAGTTTGGAGACTTGTGCAAGCAGACAAAGAATTTTTTTTCTCATTTTATTCCGAAGCTAAAACATTGCGTGGAGGTGCTTTATCGTTGTAGCTCAGAGTACAAGGAGCCTCGGCCACTGTGGCTCAACAGCCGCTCAAGATTTCATGTCTGGGGCAATCCTTGTCACAGCTTGTATCATCTCACCGACAGATGTCAGCGAAATCAGCGACAGCCGATCATGCTGATCCCCCCTGTAATCATGTGCGATGATCCTGCCGTGACACGGAGCTGTGGGAAATATGTCCGTCAATACCATCGCCGCAGGCAGATGCACCAGCATACCCCTGCCCATGCCTACCACCTGCCCCCCCTGTCCCTCCTTCCGTCACCCTCCTCCTTCCGCCTCCTTGCTCCTTCCTTCCTTCGTGAGCTGTTGCCTTTTCTCTTGATCTCTCCGTTAAGCCTCTTTACTCCTGGGTACTGTATGTTTAACTGGTTAAACATTTCACTTTGAGCCCTTTGAACCACTTGTTCCTCCTGGCTTGTCATTCTAGAGTAACAACATGAATGACATGGAGGTTTTATGAGACACAGACGTGTAATGCACATTACAGTAACATGAGGTAAAATTCAAAAAGAGCAGCATTGTTGGTATGTTTTTGCTTACCTTGTGTCTTTGGTCAGGTCATGCATGTCATAATGCACACAGAGGGCTGGACAGCTGCTGTCTCTGACCAGCCCTTCCTCCCCATGGCCAGAGTTGCAGCTCTGTGAAAAAGGCCACCACACAAACACAGCCTCCCTAAAACAGAATGTGGCATATGCTCAACTAAGGAAGCGGCATCAAACATTCTTGCAGAGCTCAGCTCTATGTGGCTCCTTTCCATGAAGGCCCTTCAAGGCAAAAGGTTTCCAAACAATTTCACATTTTCATGTTGAAACCTTGCACGTAAAAAAAAAAGAGGAAAAAAAACTAGGGGAGCTTTGCATATTCACACATGCCGCGGGCTAGCACAGTGGCTGCTGCTAGCCTCTGTGTTTCCAGCAAAACCTTGACAAAGGTCACAAACAATTTGCCGGATCCTGTTAATAAGAGAGCTTTAAAAAAGAAAAGAAAAAAACAGCACTGATGATCACTTTGCCCAGCAGCTAGCTTCATCATCTGTAGCCATTCCAACATATGCTTGCAAGATAATAAAAAATGTGGCATTAAACATGGCGGCAGATTGAATTTTGTTCCAGGCAACATATAGCAAGTCAATCCTTCCCTCTGGAAACCTATTAACTATAAGGTAGTTAATGCCACTAGTCATGATGGTGTTTCTTGCATAATATAATTTATAGTAGATAGAGGTTCATAAATGGGAGGCATTGTAAAATATTTCCATTATGTGGGGAATGTCAGTGGGTAATAAAGGCTTTCTTCTACTTTTAATGGCTCTCAATCTGTTGTTGTTCCCAGCAATTTTTAAATCTGTTAAAATTCAGTGAATATCTTAATGTGCGTGTTAAAAGCAGGAAATATCAGTGAGTCTTTTACAAAGTGACTCTTGGGGCGCGACTTTTTGACTGACTGGGCATAAAAAGACTGAATTGCAAGTCCAGTAAAGTGCATCAGCAAGACTCTTTTTTTATTACCTCAGCTTCTCTTTTTTTATGCAGAAATTATACATCTTTCTTTAACAGTGCTGTAAAGGTTACACAGTCATTTAAGCAGCAGTTCAGACAGATTGATGTTTATGTCATTACAGCAGTGAATGAAATGTGCCTCTCTTACTCCAACATAAAGGAGCTTCATCCATTGATGACATTGCAGATACATTAGAGTCAAAGTTGGGGAGAGGAAGACAATGGTTATTACCTGACAGTCTGGATGGGGGGGGGGGGGGGGGGGGGGGTAACCTGCTGCTGTTATAAGTACCTCATTCAGTCACTTTGACTGGTGGTGTTAGGACCCATTTTTCCATCATAGTAACAGAAACTATTTAGAATTACTTTTTTCTGATGTATTAAAAGGATATTCAGAAACTGATTATTATCTTTTAAAGTGCTCATATTATGCATATTTTCAGGTTCATAATTGTATTTAGAGGTTGTACCAGAATAGGTTTACATGGTTTAATTTTCAAAAAACACCATATTTTTGTTGTACTGCACATTGCTGCAGCTCCTCTTTTCACCCTGTGTGTTGAGCTCTCTGTTTTAGCTACAGAGTGAGACATCTCAACTTCTGTTCCATCTTTGTTGGGAGTTGCACATGCACAGTAGCTAGGTCAGCACTGCTAGCTAGTCAGTTGCAGAGTATGAGGGCGTGCTAGCAGCTAGGCGACCATTATAACGTGTGTTACAAAGTGATGAGCGTTTGTCTCTGAAGTAAAGGCTGGACTACAATAGAGCTGTTTGGAGCAGTTTGTGAACAGTGTTTTCTGTTGGAGATGGTAAGTTCCTTTGGGGTGGACTTTGGGCTTTTTCACTTTGTGAACCTATAATATGCACAAAAAAGATATATAACACAATAAAGGAAAGGCAAAAAAAACCAAAAAGCATAATATGAGCACTTTAAATAATTATCTGACAGTTTTCCTTTCAGATGATCAATGCTTCGTTGGTGTTAAAGCTGTGGTGCTCCAAGAACACTTGAGCTATAAGCTGAGAGAAAAGGGCTTCATAGTAACATTTTTATACACACTATGTTGAGCATAGCAATTATGTTTGGTGTAAAATGTACGTACTTTTTGTAGTACAAACAAGCCGACACATTAGCCAGTGCTGAGAAACTTTCATACTGTTAAATGTAGATTAGCTTGTTATGGGGTCGCGCCTGTCCTGGTTGATAATGACAATAAAGTCCATTCATGTGCTTACATAATTATGGTCTGTTCCACCGGCAGTAACGCATTTCACACCACATTGAAATCGAACATCACACGAATCAGCCTGTTGGGGCAGTTTTGCAAAGGCTGATTCAAATAAATGAGATACTTCAACAATTCACATTCTTCCACAATTAATCACCCTTCTTCTCTGTTGCCTCTCCTTGCTGCAGAGGACAAAAAATGTGTGGGAACATACAATAACATAATGTAGGCTACTATTTTAAACTATGGAGACCTCCCCAGGTACCATTTTCCAAGTTAACTTACAATATTAAAAAATATTCTACAGCTATAATATCTACAGAAGCTACTCACTATTTTTGAATATGCGGCTGCTTGACCTGACGTGCAGTTACTAAACTTTTCAAAACTAAACCTATAACATGTAAATTGTCAGCTTGCTCACTGTGAGTATGTAAAGTCTATAAGAGCGCACCGGAGCTAACAGTTGACCAAGTACCAGAGATGTTCACAAGTCATTTTTTTGGAAGTCAAAGTCAAATCTCAAGTCTTTTGCCACGAGTCAAAGTCAAGTCTCTGGCCATCTGATCTGTTCCTAACACTGTATTGTTAAATCTTATGAATTCAAACCATGTCCTGTAGCTTCCATCCATACAGTACATTATCAAAATCAGTTGTAGGATAACTTTATGGGGTCTACTTAACACATCCCTCTAGCCTTCAGACCTGGTGAAATATTAACCTAAGTCTGTCACATCATACAACTATAAATAGAGAGATCCGACTCAGAGGAGGAGAGGTTAGTGAGGCCAGCGTCTCCACGGCAGGTGATAGTGCGCATGGATCCGCTGCCCCATGCATGGATGAAATAATGAAATAGTAAATAGGACTACAGTAACAGAAATATGTGCAGAATTAAGACAGTCAAGATGGCCCAGTGTTTGGTGGACCACGTACACCTTGTTCACTTAATAGCATACAAATCATCCACGGGATCAATTACGCATCACATGAGTTTGCCCACCTGACACAGCGTTTTTTCATGGGGAGATGGATCCGTGCGTCCCGCCTCCTTTGCGCCATGGATGTCTGAGCCTCAGCAGCTACTAACTATAAAGATACAATTGGCCTATTCCCAGCATTAGCACAACACTTTGCGATGGTTACCTTGTTACATGTGACGATATATGCTAAATGTAACGTCTCTTTCACATTAGCAAGTGACTGACCTATCTGGGTGCGTTTGGAGATGCCTGATTAAGTTTGACGTTGTTGATCCGGCATCATTTATCTTGGTGCCACACACCTTGCATGTAACTGTTAGCTTACTGCCACTGTTTACGAAGTTATTGAAAGCAAAACTAATGACAAAAGGCACAACTCCGGGAGGACTTGGTGTCACCATCGTCAATGCATATTTTTATATGTGAGTGCGCGCACATAAGGCATAACGCATGTGATACGTTGCACATTTTGGCAAAGGGCAGGGGACATGCGGCTCGTCATACGTTTCCCCAACGTATATGCGCCAATAAAAGAAAATAGAAATACATGAATACATTTAGATTTAAAAAGCAATAATTGCATGAAAACAGGTTGTTGACGAGTCTCGAAGCTCAAATCGGAGTCAAGTCTGAAGTCTTTTGGGTCGAGTCGCAAGTCAAGTCTGAAGTCTTTGGGGTCGAGTCGCAAGTCAAGTCTAAAGTCTTTTGGGTCGAGTCCAAGTCAAGTCTGAAGTCAGCTGTTTGTGCGACTTAAGTGCGACTTGAGTCCGAGCCTCAGACTCGAGTCCCCATCTCTGCCAAGTACACATAGATTGCGCTTAATTGTTAGATTGATGTACACAGCAATTTTCTAAAAATAGTCGATTTCTGGCACTATGAATTGTAGAGACTAATTACAGTAGTTGTTGCTCCAGAGGCGTGCGACCTCTGACATATAGCAATTGTAAGTCATTTTGGATAAATGACATGTAATGTAATGTGAAATGATGAAGACGTGTCATTATAGTCTTTCTTCTGCGTGATTTACAGCTTTATTGCAGCTCTTTGTCTCCATCCCAGAAAGGAATTATTTGCAGATAACGGCTCTCATTTCAGTTTTCAGAGAGTACAAAAAAAAAGATCTGATAACATTTAATATTTCTTGTTATACTAATTTGGTTCTGCTTTGTCAAATTAAAGAGGATGGCCTGTAATTTTAATGCATGGCTGCATGGACCAAGCACACCACTAAACCCATAAAACAGCCCCAACAGTGATATCATAACACTATTGTATTCACTCAGCCAGAACATCCCCTATTGCTCTCATCACCGTGTGCCACCATACTGTAGATAACTCTCTCCCTCTGATGCACCATATCTGATTATGTACCAAGTGATCATAGAACAGAGGCTGCATCTGAGATTTTAATGTTATTCTTCTTCCTTCCTTGATTAATACAGACATAAACTTGACTCATTGAATCCTCTACTTTAGCATAATCAGCTTTCTGCAGATAGCTTAAGGCTCTTCGGGAACCCCTGCTCACTCCTCCCCCTACCATCCTGCTCCCCACCCCTCACCTCCATTACACTCAATGACATGTTTGTTTATTTATATTTTAAAATATCATCTGCCCACAAATGTCTGTCCATCCCTCCCCAAGAAAGTATAATCCACAAAATGAAAGTGTGTCTCAATACGTCTCAGTATGAGCTTAGCCTGTAAGACGCTGCAGCCTGTCCCTGAAAACTCATTCACATCAACCCGCCTACCCTCCCATCTCAAAAAAATACTTTCTAATAAATGCATGATTGCATGATATGAATCGCCTTGTTTTTTTTTTCGGATTTAAGGATCAGGCATCTGGTTACCACCTCTTTTAAAGTGTGGCAATATGCTCTGTGTAGTCTTTGGTGTTATAATCTTGGGGAACAAAGTGAAATCAGTGTGGCTGGAAGGTGACGAGCTGAAGATCTGCAGTGCTTTTTGACAACAGCTTGAGAGGCGGGACAGATTGTCATTTGCTTGGTTTTGGGCAGTTGGTGCATTCTGGTGGTTGGATTTTGGATCATTTGATATCTGATGTAGAATTGTTCTTGTGTGCATTTTGCATTAAGCGCCATGGATCATTTTTCTTGGAAGTTGGAATCATGTCATGGTATGAAGCACATGTTTCGTAGAATATATTTATCTTTATTTTTAGGGCAAAAACGTCAAAGTAAAAAAAGATTTGAACAATTACAAAACTATTAATCAAATTTTGAATTTCTCTAAAACATTTTGTCCAACTTCTGATAGCCAAGTCTTAGAATAAAAATTCTTCAGTATTAAAAAGTATCCACCAAGGTTGGATTTCTGCAATGTCTGTACCTACATGCCCTATCATGCCCACATACGTTAGTGTAAACTCTATGCAGATTGGACCCAATGTGTACTGCAGAAAAAGTTTTAAATACTGATATAATCATCATGCTAGAATGCAGCCATAAAGCACACTAGAGGCTAAACCTTGCCAGTGAAAACTTCTACATCCACACAAAAGCATAACAGCACTGAGAAAATCTTCTTTTTTTTAAATAACAAAAGTAGTTTGCCCTGAGGGCGACGATGGCTGAGCGGTCGTGCAACCTGGGGGGCTTTAGTGAGAGGAGGCGAGGGAACACAGGCAGGGAGGCAGGGACATCAGCGCGATCTGCAACACTAGTCACGGCAGATGGACATATCACAAGGCCCGGCGCGAAGTTGCTATAACACATAATGTTGTTTGTGCCATGTTTCCAGTTCTCAGAGCTGGGCAACCAGCACAAAGGCCTGGATCCTGAACTGAAACAGCTTGACTCGGTGTAATGAAATTGCCTGGATCCCAAGTGCATCCTCCTTTCTCTCGCATCACTGTATCGGAACAATCGCGTTGCCAGACACAATGAATTGGAAAACCTCAAGAGGGTGTTGAAGATGCTTCTCAGCGGTTTTTTTTTTTAGATTTGAAATGAGATGCGACTTTGTCAGTTTGTTGTAGTGGAAGTGCAGAAAAACACGCCAAGGCTCATAGCTACAATTTGGTGAATATTGGTCTCTTCCCCCCTCCCACCTGCTCATCATGGAGCCATGTTAAAATGATCCTCCCTATTGTCTGCTGACGGTCAAAATCCAACAAAGCGGGTTTCACTTACCTCGAGATGAAAAGATTATGAGCTCAAACATCACTTTAGTTATGGGTCAATAGCTTAGGGTTTTAATCTACCCCCCCCAAACTGCATCATCATCATCATCATCATCACTTTTGGCACAGATGTCTTTGGTTAATCTTTAGGGTGCAGAGAAACATGCAAAAGGCATGGACTGTACAAGCATACAGAGATGTGAGAAACTTTCACTGAGTAGTTTCCAACTCCTGACTCACTGAGTCATGTGTAAGGCAACAGAAAATGTTAGTGTGAAATTAACGTGTGCTTTGAGATATTATCCACTAATCTAATGCTTGTCGTGCTGTCGTTTGTTTTCACTCGATGTCCCGGCTCCCATCTGTAGCCAGTTTGCAGGAAACAATTTATAATAGTAATAGTAATGATAATATGAAGAAGGGTGGCCATAATAATTATTCAAAAACATAAAATTAACAATGGGAAATGCATAAACAGAGCAGAGTCATAAAAAGGAAAGTCAAAACAACAAAACAAAATGTCATTACATAAAAGGCAAGTCTATAAAAACATGTTTTAAGAGGTGGTTTAAAAGATAAAACAGATGTAGCAGCCAGAGCCTCAGACAGAACAGAAGTGTATGATTACAAATGTTGTTCAGTTCTTCTGGGGTTAAAGCAACGTCAGAAAAGTTATCGGCAAAGGCTTAAAAATGTGCGAGAAACAGCTGAAAACATGATCATTAGTGGTGATGAAATGAATCGATGCGGACCTGGACGATACTGCATTGATGCAGTGACAGTCAATAATCGATTGTCTACTGATGTTGCTTGTTGACTTTCCAGTCGCTGCTTCTTTTGTTTTTTCCTTTTGTCTGTTGTCTGCTGTGTTCAGACTCCGCTACATTCAGGAAGTGCTGTTTTTTAAGAGCAGATATAATAAAAAGGGGAGTTCATATCTGACTGCTTGAATTTATCGATGAAAACCATGTGTAGGTGATGCATCATGATATGGAATGGGTTTAAATCGTTGACAGGATAATCGTACTGTATCAAATTGTAAGAGTCACACCCCAAATGATCATGTCTTATTTTTGAATGAATATGTGATGCACTTAATTTGACTGGGGTAGCAAAATGGTGCTAATAATAGGGCCTATTCATGGATTTTTTATACATGAAGCGGTCTACTGTATGTCAGACTGCTCTGTAATGGGATGTCCTGAAAATAGATTTTGAATGCTCAAACTGGGCTGCACCTTGCTGTGTGTGCATTCTCTCAGTTAGAAACTGCTGTACATTGTTGATGGAAACATAATTTTGGAAACCCAATTCAATTTTTAAATCTTCAGAACAGTGGCCTCACTTGTTTAGGGAAGACATTCATTTTTATGACATTGTTTCTTGCATAGTTAATTGACATTTTGTATTTATGGAGTATTTTTTATGTTTTATAGTTTTACTATATTAACCACTTTCTTTTGTGTTAATGCATCAACTTATATATTGCTTACTGTGTTTTTAACGTTCTATTTTTACTTTAAAACAATTTCTTATTTCTGATTTTGAATAGTGCTATCCTAATAGTTATCATAACTTTTGTATGTACAGTAGATACAGAATAGTCACAGCATCCTGTTGACCAAATATCTGTTTGTAGAGGTTGTTGTGGGCTTATTCTCCATCATGGAAATCAAATGTACTTTTCTGGACTAATCTGTGCATTCTGTCACAGCGTACAAGTCAACTTCCTTCACTGCAGTGTCTGTACCTTCCAAACAAAGAAGAATCATAATGATTGGATTCATGGTGAACCAGATAATCCAATCTAAATACCACATTCGATCAATATTGCACAGAAAATATAAAAAAAAATGATGAACTTCCAGAAGGTCAAAAGTCATTGAAGATCATGTTGTTATATTGAATTTAAAAGGAGAAGTGCAAAAACCACAATCTGTGCTGGTGAGACAAAGACATATTAACCACAAAATATCCAATCGTGAACACAGTACAAACAAATCCAGTATGAGCTAATAAGAAAATGGCTGTAGTATAATATCTGACATCTTTTGACCCTGAATAGAAATAAGGTTACTGTCAGATTATAGAAATGCTGGTATATTGTCACAGATGCATAATACTCTAACCATATGCTGTATTCAGAGTAGTGTTTAAAGCTGCATGAGAAAGGATTTTTATGTTAATACTAGAGATGTCTTGAGCTGATTCTAAGGATAGGATAGTATGATAGATCGGTATCTGATTTAAAAAAAAAAAAACTGACGCAAGGGTTAGTAAACACATGGATACACAGATAGTTATCTTTAGCAACAAGCACTTTACAAACATTCAGGTAGCAGCTTTGCATAATTTTGATTAGTATGAGCTAAATGCATAAATTGCATTTTAATCAGGATTTAGTTAATGAATTCATTGCCTTATTGATTAAACATGAATCAGCCATCGGAGTTAAGTCTGTTTTGGGGTTGTGTCAGTTTCAAGGGGTCATTGTTAATATGTTATGAAATCAGAACAGAGGCTACATACAGTTTGATATAGTGGAGAAAGTACAGATATGTTATTCTCTGTATCTTGCCCAGGGAGTCCAGATGAAAATTAGCTTATAGCTAACTCTGGTACTGCTGAGGAGCTGTGTACTGCCGCTGTCAAATAAACAAATGTGAAATAGTGCAAAGGCACCGTGAGGTTGAGACGCGGTTTTATGATTTTTTAAACAAGGAATTTGATTTTAAAATGTAGAATGGCTGGAGAGAGGAGATCCAGAAGTGAATGAGAAAAGAGCAATAGATGCAAGAGTCTCCCTCACTGAACGTTCTCAAAGCTCCATTTACGATTTAAAGTGGGACATGCATATCCTATCACATATCCCCTGCAGGGCATGAAACACTTTAACAGTACCCTTTTTAACACTGTAGTGCTACAAAAGCTCCATGTGTAACAGCTGCTTTGGTAAGTGTCAAGTAAATGTAAAAAAAAATAAACTTGTCCCGTGATATCTTGAGCAGCAGAGAGATCTACAGTCAGAAAATTAAAAACGCCCAGGTGTGATTGATGTGGGACAGGAGTGAAGGTCTGGACCTCAAAGTATCTTTGACTCTGCCGTCTGCGAGGAGAGAGTGATTCTTTGCATGGCGATTAAACTTTGAAGTATAAGGCCACATTACCTTTTCTTCCAGTGATTTATTACCCAGTTCCCTTGACTGTGTCCGGGCGCTTTGGACACGTGGGTGTGATTTATTGCGTCTGATTCATTTAAGTTCTTGAATAAACATTGTGGGAAGTTTCATTAATATCCCGAAAGGTTAAACAAAAATGATACCTGTGCTGAAGTGAAGTTCTGCATCACTTTGTGTGTAAATATCTCCGACAGGCCAAGGTTAAATGCACTTACCAGATTAGATGGGAAATGACGGAACTGTTTAACAGCAATGTAAATTTGGAAGAAACATTTCCAGGCTTCTTTGGTTACTCTAATTATGTATTTATGTTGGTAAATCCCCACTACTAACCCATTAAAGTGCCCATATTATGAAAAAAAATCATTTTTTCTGGGATTTGGGGTGTTATTTTGTGTCTCTGGTACTTCCACACGCATACAAACTTTGAAAAAAAAAACATCCATGCTGTTTTGAGTGAGATACAGTTTCTGAATGTGTCTGCCTTCAGTCTCCGGGTGAGCTGTTCAAAATCTGCACGGCTTTCTACGTAACTAGCCGAGACGAGGGGCCTAGGGGGCTAACCGTTAGCATGCTAGCTCGTTCTCAATGGCAAAATACTGCTACAACACACACAAAATCACCCTATCTACAAAATAAATTGTATAGAACTACTTACATGTCCCTGCTCTGCAGGTATTCCACGCAAAGTTGGGAGTGCGCCCTCATTTAGAAGAAGTCTCCCGGCTAATCCTGCCTTGTACAGGCTGAAGTTGCAGAAACAGCTAGCTAGCTTGTGTAATCCTTACCTAGCTACTGCGCATGTGCGACTGACAACAGAGATGTTACAGAAGTTGAGAGGTCTCACTCTGTAGCTAAAACAGAGACCTGACACAGGGTGAAAAGAGGATCTGCAGCAATGGGCAGTACAACAAAAATATGGTGTTTTTTGAAAATTAAACCATGTAAACCTATTCTGGTACAATCTCAAATTATAATTATGAACTTGAAAATTATCATAATATGGGCACTTTAAATTAATTTGGGCTCCAGTTTTGTTTATGTTCAAGATAATCATATTTGCTATTCGCTCATACCGGTCATTTTGAAAGGAATTAACAAATTACCAATTTTGTAGTTTAGTTTGGAAGACTTATTGGGATAATCACTATGTAGCATGATTTAAACTTACATTTTATTTAAAATGTAGGGTTACTTGTTCTGAGTGTAAAGAATGATCTACTGTTGACTAAAGCTGAAATTATACTGCTGCAAAGATGCATGTAAACGTCTGCAAAGCTGCACAGAAAAGGTTGTTCTGGGTAACCACCATGCAGACCTGCACATGAAGCATGCTGACTGAGCAACTTTAGAATCTTTTAGATATTGGTTAATACCCTTTGTCTTTTTACAAAAATGGTTCCCCAGTTAGGCTGACACTAAACGTTTCTTGCTGTTGTACATGTATGCTCGTTTCTTTATCTGTGATTAATGATGTGATACCCTTCCCTTGACTTTTTAAAATCTTTTTAGATGGTTGCACTGTTCCTTCAGAAAGAAGTGTCAGCTGAGTAGCAGCAATGGTAGCCTGGAACCTAGAAGAAGCTAGCTTTCCACTTGACAAAAACTATATTCTGCTTGTTAAATCCATCTCAACAGTCTGAATGATACATCGCATTAGCGTGATGGGGATTTTAATTAACGCTAAAAACAAAAGGCATTTGCTGCTGCTCACTTTGACAGTGCAGATATGAAAAGTGAAGTCTGTGTCCATATGAAGTAGCTCATCCCGGTCTGTAATTCAGCTCAGGGATACTTCTTGGACGGCGTGCGGCTGGTGCTGCGCTCAGTGTGGTAAACAGCAGCCATTAATTCCATCATTAACATTCCTTTGTGTTGCACTGCTAGTACAGAAGGCATCTTTAATTAAATCAGAGAGAAGTGCAACAACAGTCGCCATAAGGCGTGTATTTGTCTATATGTTGTGCCTGCGGTCGCGTCCGTCCAAGCACGCAGTAGTGTGGTTGTAGGGCATGTTTTCACATTAAGCTCAAGGAAGAAACAGCTCCTCCTCATCACAACGAATCTGAGTACAGCTGCTTGTTTACTGTGTGATTCTTTGTGAGGGGACAACAGCAGCATTTCTTACATAGCCTGCATCTCTCGAGCTGTGTTGTCAGAACCCAAAGTGTTGTATGTGTAATAAAGCACTTTTCCAAACAGAGTTCTAAAACAACAGAGTGAAGTCATTTAATATATTAACATAATGTGATAAGACAAAAACAATAAAAGTCAAACAGAATAAAACTAAAATAATGAAGAATTGAAAGAAAAACACTAACTTGTAAAACTGAGGGAAGGATTTCTGATCATTATTTATATCAGTATTTGGCCAGATGCTAGAATTAAGAAAACATTTTTAAAAACACAACCACAGGATATAATTAAGGCACAGTAAAACAAAATAATATGATCAGAAGTATGAACTGGTGGAGGCTATGGGCAGATTTGAAATGAGATATTCAGCAATCACACATGAATGCAATGTTTGGGTTCCCGCATGTTTTTGGCCATGTATTGTATTGAACTACACCTACAGTGGGATAAACAGAGTTATGGTTCACGTTGATTGAATTAAATATCATAAATGTATCTATTAATGTGAAGTGTCATTTTTGGCATATTTTTAACTGTACTGAAACACAAAATTTTGTCCACATTTTTTTATTTTTATTTGTAAATTCAAATCCACTTTTCCCCCCAATTATTGAAGATGTGGTGTTTGTGTACTGTATGCATGAGTTTGTAAAATGTACAGCTGCTCTGTACATTTATCTTAAAGTTCTTTGTTTTATTCAAACCTTTTTTACCACACCTCAATGAATTTGTGTTTATATGGGGAAACGAGAAGCGTTTGCGTCTCCGCGCCCACTTGTCGTTGCATTTACATGTATGTGCATGCTTGCGGACGTGCATGCCTGCACACATGCCATTGCATCTGTGTTTATAATATGTGCATGTGCTCTCTGACAGAGTGGCAAGAGCACGGAAGGATTCCCCCAGCGTCCCAGGTGCCAGAGTGTGTGTTCAGTGAAGGGTGAGGACCATCTGCCGGGGCTGGGTGAAATCAGTGCAACATGCAGGTGCTGGGGTATTTACCCCAGCACGCAAGGTAAAAAAACAAAGCAGGGGGTCGGGGGGTCACGACCCACAGAGAGCAGGGTGTTTGGCCTAGAAAATTTAGACCTCATGGTCAAGTGCAGCATGCATAATTTAAAAGTCTAACACTTTTTTTCAAAATGAAACACTGGTGCTATGTATTTGAAGGTAGTAGTAGTATTAAAGTCCATATGCAGGCCATAGTTCCATTTAAATGACATTTTGCTATTGTCTATCACTGATGGTAAAAGCCCCCAAATAACTTAATCATAGCCAGTTAAAAATAAGAACATTTTAAATAATCTAAATCAAGTACATCTTTCCTGGGGAAACATCTCTGGGCCACAGGAAGATATGCGTTTCCAGTAGAGGTGTGAAGATTAACCAATATGTATCAGAAAACGTATTGGGTATATGGATACATAACCCCAGATCTGAACCAGCGTCACCAGTGATTTGAAAAACATGAAATTAAATTTGTGAAAAACATTACGGTAAATAACTAATACAATTGTGCTTGTTTCTTGTGGCACCTTTCAGAAACCACTAATGTATTTCTGTTGAGTTTTTAAGAGTTTCCCAGTATTAAAGTTCTTGTCTGGTGGTAGGGTTGCATCGCTCAATAGCTATAATATTATATATTAGGATAAAGTTAATGGCCACTGTGCAGAAATGATTTACAGTCCCCTCTTCAATGCCTACGAATGTGTTTGAAGGACTGCGAGTGGACTTAATTCTGCTTAGTACCCAAAAAGGCTTAGGCTGGCCATGTACTTGTTTTAGTTGCTAAAATAGGATCCACTTCAGTGTGTTCAACAGTTTCAGATTAATTTCTTGCAAAAAATCTTAAATACATGTATCACTGTCAGTGGCCCAGACCTCATTGAACTAAGGAGCTTAGCCTAACATGGAAAACAAGTTCTGTTAACAAATTAACCCATTTCTGTTTGACAACTTGCTTTGTTGTTGTTGTTTAACTTTTTTTCCTAGTTGTATTGATAACATTTTCTCTATTTAGTTTGTGTTGTCTGCATTAATATAAGCTGAACCTAAACCTTATAATTCCAGCCACCAGATCGAGATCATTCATCAAATTGGAAGCTGCAGTATATATGTCCAGTCCAGCATAGAGCAACAGCACACCAACGGTATGCCATCAATATATATAACACATGCTCATAGCATAAACCAATTAATTCTGCTTCTATTATTTATGATCTGCCTCAGTCATTGAGGACACTGGGATGTTGAAATACACACAGCTTAGACCCCTCCAGTCTGCCATACATAATTCTTTCTGATGAATTGTTGTACAGATGTTTGCATGTTCTGTCTGCAGAGTGCAGTACACGCGCTCAACAAAAGCAACCCTTAAACTGTAATCCTGCATGGAGGGAGGGTGGGTGGATAAAATTAAAGAGATATGCTTATCTAAATTATTTATTAAAGAACCATATCCGAGGTATAATCCTAATATGTTATCAAGAGCCAGGGGGATTTCGGACGTACGTGCAGCGTAGAAATCCAGGTGTACAGGGTCGTAAATCGGGGGATTAGCAGAAAGGTTATTGTAATTTTTTAAATAACACAAAAGCAGATTTCATTATTAAAAGGCTGAACGGACCATCTGGGGGGAGGAAAGTACTTTGGTTTCATCCACTGCGCTGTGCTATACTGTATTTCCATACACCAATTATTATTATTGTTTTTCATCAGACCACCAGGTCAGTTTAAATGAAAAGCATTTACAAAAGCATATCTGATCATGACTTGTAGTATGAGGACACCACAGTCTCTATGAATAGATTAACAGCCTGTACAAGTCTGAGTTATATCAGAATCACATTATTCACCATGTACTATGGTATTACAGTAGAAGTAGGCAGCTTAACCTCTACCAAAGGGCACACCGGTACAAACACCAGGATATGGATTGTGCTGTACCATTTTTATCGGTTTAACCTGGATTTTATTTGTCCCATCACTGCCTGCAGCAGTGCAATTCACTGTATGTTAACCAATGCATCTGTTGACCTGAAATGTCACTGATGAGAAATAAAAATACACAAGATAAATAAACTATGGTTAAGGTATGGTTATAATTGAATCGACGGAAATTTTTGTTTATGACCGAGGAAAGATCGTGGTTAAGGTTTAAAAGACTGTTAACATTAATTGGTGGTCTGTGACTAGCCTCAGGTCACCCACATCGATGTGGGTGACACCCATCCACCACCAGTCCACCACCCTGACTTCCACAACCTTTATTTATACAGGTAATCTCAATGGGAAACAGGGTCTCATTCTTAAAAGAGACCTGTTTGAGACAATACACAACATCAGTTACAGACAGACAAACAGATTACAATAGTATATACAAGATTTACAAAATAGTATTCCCAGATGCATTGAATTGCAGAGTGTACAACCGGAGCTGAGTGTCAAATGGATGGATCTGTTTTGCTGTTTGCTATTGCATAGGCCTACTAAGAAAACACAATAATGATTGGACTGATATCCAGTTATCAGTTTCTCCACTTGGTAGGTCGTTTGAGGCAAATCAGTCTTCAACATAAGTTCTACATAAAAGATAACAGGTATTGCAAGACCGCTCACGTTGTTTCAATGGTAACACCAAAAAAGCTATTCGTAAAAAAAGTGTATCAACAAATATGGAGGCAAATTACAAAACAAACAGGATCTTGTAGATTAGCACTCAAACAGAGTAGGACACATTTAGTCCACCTGTAAAACAAACCCCAAACACACTACAAAGTAGGGGAAAAAAGTCAGGATAAGGATGTGCTGACGGATACAGACTCGCTGTGTGCTGCGCTGCTGTGCTCATATTCGTCAACCACTCTCTTAGCAGACTCGTGTGACACCAGCCACCTCGTTTTTGAACTACGCTTGCAGCTTTCTGTGACAGGTACGCCAGTCGGCATCAACATATCCAGCCCCAACAGCCGCAACTCACGGCCCGGAGGTTCATCCGTTCTGACGGATATTTTCTGTTTGTTGCCTGAGGGATTACAGGCCCCGATGAAACAAAGGCACAAACATAATGTTTTGTGTTGGAGCTGCTCCTGTCTGCTGTAGAGACTATGCTGTAGAAAAAGAGATTCCCCCCCCAACCCTCTGATTTTCCTGTGTTGTTCTTGCTTAGATCTTGATCAAAGTGATATTCCTCCAACAGACTGGACATTTCCTACTTACAGCTTTGTGTATACACTGGATATGTAAAACATTTCCGAGCTTGTGGATGAGTATTTTAGCAATTAGTGCTTGCCCATCTGCTTTACTTCAGTCTTACAGTACTAGTAATTTAAAATTAAAATAAAACTGTCAATCCACCAGTTACATACAATTCACAGCAGCTTTAAAAACAAAGTGCACCAATTTGGACATCTGCAATCCCAGTATACCCAGGTTATAATGAGCTATATGAAGATGGAGAGCCTATATCTGACACCAAACCATCACCAAACCAAAGTACTTCAGTCTGGTAAACGTGCTTTTTTATAAATGTACTTAGGGACTGTTCGTTATTTATTTCAAGGGCCACCGGAGGAGTTTTAGGATCTTTAGTCAAAATAGACCTGACCCTCCCTTCACCAGCAATACATTTTAGATGACCCTCCAAAATGATTAGGATAAAAAGGGATGACCCTCCCCAACAATTTATTGAATCCTTCTGTACTGGTTTGTGCTTGGCAAAGATGTACAGATGCCCATTGTTTTTTTGCAGCCATGACATGCGTCATTAAACCTCTGCATTCTCATCTTATGCATCACATTCCTCTGTTATGGTGGCCATTTCAGTAGATTTACTCACTAACATTGTTGTGGAAACACAATAAGCATGGAAACTAAATGCACACTTCCTTCATTACTTCAAATACTAAGTTACTCCTCTAGTAAACTAGTATTCACATGAAATAAAACAATAAAACATTGAGACCATTCAGCAAAGCACACTGGGTAATAAGAAATAAACACTGGTTGCTATGGACTCGTTACTAGGCTTCCTCAGTCATTGCATATTTTAGCATATAGGTAAATCTGCTGAAGCTGAACATTATCCAAAACTTCATTCCTCAGATGAGTGTCATTTTGGGAGCTTGCATGCCACCACTCCTTCCTTCTCAAATGCCTTGAAAAGGCTGTCGTTTGCACAATTTCACAAATAATCACCGGGACCGAAAGGATATTTGGGTCGGGTATGGCTGCAGCCTGGAGACCTCCCGTCTCATGCCCTCCCGGCTGGTTCTGTCCGCGGCGTGAGCTTTGACTTTTCAAAATAAAAGCTTGCGTCTGGTCCGCTATGTTTTCGTACGGTGTTTTGGATGTTTTTGAACTAAACAGTACGGCAATCATGCTAATGAATACAATTATTTTTTCAGCAGACATCTTAGTTACAACACGATGGAGCTAGCAAAGCAGTTTTGTGTTTATATGTGCGAGCGGGATTTATTCAGTTTAGGAAATCCTACGGTCTCTAAAGCTACAGCTCAAATTGTCTGGCTGACTAAATAGGGAGGGACCCATCTGCTAGCGATAGGGGCCGAGACTGAGAGAGCTACATGGAGCTACATGGATAAATATGCACCAAACAAGCCACTTTGAAATTTTGCTGTTCTCATGAATACAAAAGTTAGGTGACCCTAAAATTGGATGACCCTCCCCTCAACAAAGAATAAAAAGACATGACCCTCCCCTATTTTCCTCCGGTGGTCCATTCCATAAATACTGAATGGTCCCTTAAACTATCTAAAACATATAAATGACTTCCAAACTATAATTTACAGTATGAAGGCAGATAAGAAGTTGTGAGTATACTTTGTTAAATATATAGTTTACATTAATGTTGAAACTGGACTGAAATATGTCCATGTTTGTCCTGTGGCTGCAGCTGTGTCACTAATTTAAAATAAGTTCAAATTTATTTTTTATTTTGCTACTCAGGAAATACAAACAGATACAAGTATGGCACCCATTAAAACTGTATATCTAAATCATTTTTTTACTGCACCTGATATCGCCATTGTAAAAAGTACAGCATTTTCTCCTACTCAAACCGAACTATAGCTTCAACTGGGACAGCTTTTTCCTTTACATTTTGTGATTTTAAAAGGCTGCTAGATTTGCTCTGAGCTTATTTTAGACATTCCAATCATGACATTATATGCATTTGTAATTTTAGTCATATTAGCTGATGACATTATTAGCTTGGTTTCAGGGGTCAGTGTGGTGCTCAGGGACACCTTGTCAGGACTCTTTGTCTGCAGAGCGGATAAGGCCCGTGACCTTCTGCCTACAGGACACACACGTCAACATTCGGGCCCAACCTGCCACCTCACAACATGATCAAATCTCCCAGACTGCTCATTTCATCACGGCAGCACAGACTGCTGGTATTTACAGCTGATGAGCACGCTCAGTAGGGGCCTGTACCTTGATGTATGTGGAGAGTCACAGTCATGCTTTAGTGGGGGTAAATTCAGAGCCATCGCACAGTTGGGGCTCTTAAAGTCACAGCATTGTTTAGAGCGAGAAGGAGGCTGGGGCAGAAGGTCAGCGTCTCCATACACAACACAATTACAGGAAGACACACTGGCGTGACTACAAATCAAATATCACAAAGGACATTTCCAGTAAAGGCTTATTAGAAAGATGGGCAAAATACACTACACTGAAAAAGGTACATTTTGGACTAAAAAGTACATTTTTCAGAGATGTAAGAAAATGTATCCCAGATTTATTGATCGTCCATAAACATACATGTAGTTTAAAGCAATATACTGTTCGCTGGAAGCTGTTGAAGGATTATGCTCTCGTCACAGTAGTGGCTACTAGTGTACTGCAGTTCCTTCTTTCAAACCCTATAACCAGTCAGAACATTGATGTTGGACAATTCTTAAACCACTGGACAATGCAGACCTTTTTGTAATTAAATATTCCTACAATATCCATATAAGATGTCATAGGTCAGACACAAACTCATGAACATGAATTGCCAGATACAACAATACTCTATTATTAATTCCTACAGGGTGACTGGTTGATCTTTCTTTAATCCCTATACTGTCTTTTGGCTGTAAATGTAAACTCAACACTTTTTTTTTCATCACTATTAATATGTAGTAAACGTGTAAAGAAAAAGGATTAATTGATCAAAAAAGTTACTTGTTTTGGAGATTAACATCTTTGATTGCAACAAATTAATTACTACAATGGACAGTGAATACTACAAATAAACAACAAAGACGCCACGCCAAGGAAACTGTTGGCAGTTTTTGTGTCAGCCTCCGGCTCACCTTCTCCGTGTGGCTTTATAAGGGTTGAAGAGTTTCACTTCACGACGTTTAGAGGGAATTCATACTTCCCATACTCAAAATATCAGAGCGAGACGCACATCTTTAATATTGCTTGGAAAACAGAATTAATTATCACCATAACAAATGTCTGCTGTCTACTTCTGTGGGTGTTTGTTTATAAGTGTGTTTTTGTACTTGTCCGCCTGTGAGATGCAGTTAGAGTTTCAAACATTTGGTGAGAGGACAGTTTTACATTGAATTCTCACATCTTCACGGCTGAAATGTATAACGTGAATTAATGTGTTGTATCTATCTTTATGGTTGAATGTACTGAGACATTAAAGAGTGGGGATTTACTGTGGCTGCAGATGCTCTTTGCTATTGTGAAATGTTTGGGTTTGTCAGGTCGCACCTGTCCTGTCGACAGTGCCAATGGTGTTAAACTTCATCTCTTCACTAAAGATGTTTGGATGAGTGGCCAGGTAAGCTCAGTTGGTAGAGCGGGTGCACATATGTAGAGGTTTATTCCTCGACGCAGAGGTCCAGGGTTTGAGTCCGACCTATGACGATTTCCTGCATGTCTCAGCTGTCCTATCCATTAAAGGCACAGAAAAATGCACAAGATGTTTGAATGAGATGAGGATATTTCCCTTCTCAAACATTCTAGATGCTTCATCTTTTTTTGTGTGCAGCAATGTGTTGCTGCTATAAATTAGGCTGGAGCTAAATTGAAGGATAGTTTACTATTTGGGTTAATAGCTCGGATTATAACTAGGATTGGGTTTGGGGTAAACTAAGGTTCTAAATGCAAATTTTAAGTGCATATTGCACCAGGAGTTTTTTTTATCCTTATGCCAGACTACACAATATTTTTATGAAATGGTCACTGTGTCGAATTACACCTGGGGCTTTCAAAGTGACCCACTCCACAGGAAAAACTTGCAATTAATGCTCTTAACAGTTTTTGTGACTCCCCACATCAAGACATTTGTTATGGTGATAATGAATTCTGTTTTCCAAGCAATATTAAAGATGTGCGTCTCGCTCTGATATTTTGAGTATGGGAAGTATGAATTCCCTCTAAACGTCGTGAAGTGAAACTCTTCAACCCTTATAAAGCCACACGGAGAAGGTGAGCCGGAGGCTGACACAAAAACTGCCAACAGTTTCCTTGGCGTGGCGTCTTTGTTGTTTATTTGTAGTATTCTCCGTCCATTGTAGTAATTAATTTGTTGCAATCAAAGATGTTAATCTCCAAAACAAGTAACTTTTTTGATCAATTAATCCTTTTTCTTTACACGTTTACTACATATTAATAGTGATGAAAAAAAAAAAGTGTTGATTTTACATTTACAGCCAAAAGACAGTATAGGGATTAAAGAAAGATCAACCAGTCACCCTGTAGGAATTAATAATAGAGTACGATTTTGGGAGGAAAGACTTTAATAGGCTATCTAGCCAGTGCCACTAAAGAATAGACAAAATAGAATAAAATAAAGGTTAAGTTTAGGTTAAGACTTTGGTTAAGGATAGTTTTATAGGATAGGTCTTGGGTTTAAGGATTAGGACTGTAGGATCAAAGGAAATGTTGGAGGTCTAAATGTAATCAACAGGAAGTCCTAAGAAGTCTGACAAATACAATGTGTGTGTGTGTGTGTGTGTGTGTGTGTGTGTGTGTGTGTGTGTGTGTGTGTGTGTGTGTGTGTCCGTGTCCCTCTCCCTCTTTGGGCTCTCCTCCTTGCTCTTCACAGATCACTAGCAGTCCTCCGGCCCCCGTCCTGATGATGTAATTATTTCCCAGTGGCACCTGGGAGCCACGGCCGCCATTCGGAGGCATCGCTCACAGCCAAGTATGCAGATGTTTCTAATTGCTTTCCATTACCAAGAATAACAGCTGTTTATATCTATCAGCAAATAATTCACAAGAGTTCCAGACTGTTAGGATAACATATCCCACCTGGTCACCATCACCAGTTGTCAACAGCCGAGGGCTGCGCTTGCCAGGCCTCTTGTTTACCGAATCTCCCGATAAACTCGGGCTTAGAGTCACCTTCAGCCATCTTTCTTTGCACCTCCCAGGATTTCCTATTTTATCTTACGAGTCAATCTTTTATTATCATCTCAAAAAAAGACGGAAAATTACATTTTATTTTTGTCATGATATCCTGTGCTGTTATTGTGCCCAGCTATGGCAAATATGCATTTCACATTATACCCTTAAAGCTCTACTAATTAGTAGTAAGTATTTGAATGACTACATGTAAGTGGAAAAGTGTCACTTAAACCCCCCAGAGTTTATGGAGATTAAACCATAGCAACAAGGAGTGAATATTGCACTTGCATTCAACAAGTAATGCTTACTGTATGTTACTCCGTGTCTGTTTGATGAGTTTATAGACAACTGTTTGCTAAGTTGTCATATGTTTCCTAATTTCATATGTCAGGCTTGTGTGTTACTCAAAACAATCTTCAAAATATGTAAATAAATGGAGCTTTTGAACCTAAAACTGTTGTCAGGGTAGTCAGGGCCTTTTTGCATAGCGGTTAAGCTTAAATAGCTAATTCTTTCTTTGGGATTGTTTGTAATTTTAGTGCACGAGTTACTAATTTAAGAGACAGATATTGTGGTTTTCTGGTGTTTATAGTCTTAAAATGTAAATACCTTGTCTATAACTTTATGAAAAACAGAAAAGTTTTAAGTTTAAACTCTTATGTCCAACATACATTATCATGTGCTATACCTTGGAGCTCACAATACTATTTTTGTAGTACTATAGTACTAAAGTTTTGGTCTATAGTTTTGTATGTTGCTGCAAACAAGTAGACAGTAAAAGACCCAATCTGACCTCCCCTTAAACATGCGCCTCTAGAGGTCTTTTTAAAGGGCAGCGTCATTTGTTATACAGAGTTGTTGAGTCTTACTACTGGAGCGAGCAGACTCACCATGTGTCCACAGAGCTGTTTTATTTCCAAAGTGATGACTTAGTCGCATGGTGCTTTAAATATTATTGGCCTTGCAGCTCCTCTTACATTCCTTTTCATGGGGCATCAACCTTAATTTGGTCCAGCAGTGAAATCAGGGAAGCTCATCATTGTCCCTCCCTTTCCCTTAACTGAACGAACTTCAGATCTACAATGTCTCTCTTTACGTTTCGATCGGATGGCCAAATACCATGAAGCATCCACCTGCATGTGTAACTTTTTATGTGCCACATTCATCCTCCATAACAAGTCTAAATATTAAGTTTGATGCTTATTTTTGTTTGTCTATATTTAGTGTTTATGTAGGATTAGGAATTGAAATCCGAAGCTAAAGAGAAACGTGTGTTGTCACATCTACTGTGGCTATTGAATTTCATTCCACTTGGCACTGGGGCTGTTTGATGAAGCTACAATTGTTTTCTGCCCTGTGTGCAGTACACGCTATGCAGGATGTTTAATATTGTTTGATTACAGTGTATGCTGGAGACTGTAGTTCTTATTCCATTAACAGTTTATGTTTACTGCTTAGACCGTAATTGCAATCTTTCTCAGAATTTAACAGTGTTTTACTTTTACTGTACCTTAACCATATTTTATTTGCCATAACCACATCCAAAACATTAGCCATAGTTGCCATGAGCAGAGAAAGAAATTGTGTTTAAAACATTGTGTAGCACATTGAAACAAGTTTTCACTGAAGGTAATCTGAGGTTTTACAGACTCATCCAATATCAGCCTTCTGTCTGGACATAGAGTTGTTTTCATGTCACCCTTAGGCTCATTGACAATGATGAAGATTGGAGACTTGACATCATTTCATCCATCATCTTCTCAATCTCAGTTTATGAAGTTAGAGTGCCATTTATTTCTCTGTTCAGCCATGATGGTTTTGATGATTTTGCTGCTCATACAAACTGGAAGTAAATGTGTCATAGAATTTGCATCTCTTCCTGTGTACCAGACATAGACTGTTAATAGTAATGGACAGAACATGTGTGATGTCACCCATGGGTTTGTGGCGATCTGCTATGAGTTGTCAAGTTTGCCGTTACGGGCGCAGCCATCCTGGTTGCGGATGTGACGACTTTAGACGAGAGGGAAGTTTCACTGGCAATCACATCATAGCCACGCCCTAAAACACCCCCTGCTTTATCACCGATTTTAAAATCAACGAGACCATAATTTAAAAAATTAACGTAATTCTGTGTTGCAGAAGACTTAAAACTAGCGATTGAGACCGTAAACTCATTATACAACGTGGTATCATGACTTTGCGTAAACATACACGCCAACTTTCTACATGTTATCGCGAGACTACGTCACACGTGGGTTTTAGGAAAACAACAAATGGACAAACGGTTGGGATTAGGAAAAGAAAACCAGGTTGGGTTTAGGAAAAGAAGAACGGGGTTGGGTTTAGGAAAAGAAGAAAGCGACGATTGAGTTTAGGAAAAGAACGGGTTTGGGGGTTGGCTTTAAGAAATGCCACACGCGGGACGCAAACCCCGCTCTCCTGGGTCAAACTCCTGTGTTTTACCCATCCACCACCCAACCAACCCCCCTGCGCGGCAATTTGCCCTTTCATACTACTCCCTACGGCGTCAATTCACACGCAATCTCAAGGTAATGTAACTCAATGGAGGCCAAACGACGTTGATAAACATGCTAAAAAGTGAGTATGCGTCTTGATAACACGCCAATAATGGCATACGAAATGTTTACTGAGGTAATAAATCAAATGAGAAGTTGGTCATTTTCTCATAGACTTCTACAGAAACCAAACTCCTTTTGCAACTGTACGTGTCGCCCCCTGCTGGAATTCAGATAGAATTCTGGTTTAAGGCACTTCCGCATTTGCAGCACTTCGCCGAACCAGATGCTTTGTCCATTAATATTAACAGTTTATGGTACCAGAGGATTTCCCACTGGTAATACCTGCACATCAGTTTGTTTACAACAGTAAAAAGCTTAAAATAAAAACATGAGAGACACGCGCAACAAAACGGTCTTGTATCAGAATGTCACAGATGATTACGTTAAAAGTAACATGCTGACTAGACTGAACACTGCGGCCTTCCAACAAATGAAGTCTGCCTTTCAAGCGCCATTCCCGTTTCTGGCGGCAAGGCCCAGCCCAGTATTGTGTGTGTGCTCTGTCTGACACGCTGGCTGTTGGGAATGAGCCATCTGACGGGGAGTGACTGCCAACAAGAGCAGAATGTCATTATGAGTGGAGGCTGCTGCGGGCCTGCCACCATCATAGGGAATTCATCACCACAAGTGATGATGATAATGGACTTTGCTGCAAATTACTTTGGATGAGCAGTGTTTTTGGCAAGCAGCACAGGGTCGACTGGAATTTTTTCTCCCTACCTCAGAAACAGAGAAGGCTTTCAGTGTCCCAGCTGGGCTGTGGGATGCCCCGTGGTTGTGGAATTGACATTGGGTAAATACTTTGTGTTTGTGCTGAATGTGGGCTGCCGGTTTGTTATCGTCAGTGTTGACTAGTCAGAAACAGTTTGATTAACTGTACTTTCTGAATTTGATAGACTAGATTAAATATTTAGTCATTCAGTCACGCACTGAATACATAATACAATAAACATCTATTTCGTCTATTGAAATTTCCAATAACCTCACAAACACTGCTGCTTTTTTTTTTCTTCTTTTTTTACAATTTAATAAATCACATTCTGTAATTGGCTGTTTCCGTCATGTTCGCTCCTCTGAAAGCCCAGGGATTCAAAAATAATTGTCCAACTTTGCCAGAGTGCTCAAAGCAAAACCTCATCAAGTGATAACTTTAACCGCCTAGTGTCGCCTCCACATGAGAACATAGCTATGGGGAGGTGACAAAACTGTGACAACTCTATTATGATCTACAGGAAAAGGAAAGCTAACAAGGCCGAGGCTCATTATGAAGAGTGACAAACAACAGTTAGTTGGGATCGGGGAGATTTTATCACTATTCTTTGACAGAATCCCTTTCAGTGATTATGAAATGCCTCATTAAAGCAGCACACTTGAAAGCGTACACGATTCGATGTGAGATAAAAATCCAGAAGAGAATTCATGTGCGAATTAAAATAGAAGGTAAAACAGCTCAGTGATAGACTGTTGACCACATAATTAGCAGTTTCAACCCTTTTTTTTTTTTTTGTTGCATAAATGCAACATTCTGTCATGCATATTCAAATATGCGCCCTGCTCTGACATTTTAATTGGTTAAAGAGTTTTAACAGACAACAGAGAGGAGAGGATGGCGGCTCTTTTCGGCGACGCTCTGGCCTCGCCTGAAAGAGCCGTCACTCTGTCATGCAAAACATCTTTCGGGGTTTGTTTACCAGGCATGTAGCAGAGTGAGTACTCTCTGGCTGCTAATGTGACAGTTGCACTCTGGCTTTCAGTTCAATGGACATGTTGTTTTGGAGAGAAAGCAGGAGGATGGTACCCAACTTATCTGATTACCGATGATGTACATCACACATCCCCGACCGACTTTGCACCGAGACAGCCAAGCAAGAAGGAAAGGATGTTGGATATCTGTAAACAAGTCTTGACTGACATTGCGGCAGACGATTTGTGAGGCTCAGCTGAAGATCCGTGCCACATGCATGCCACTGAACTGAAGGATATCAAGACACTGTGGGTCAAATCGGCAGTCATAGGACACCTGATGAACAGCTTCATATGCAGCTTTATGGCACATTCCTGACTGCTGACTCAACCCTTGTATTTATTAGTGTATTCTAAAGTAAAAGTCCCAATTAATGCTGATCTAACGTGTATTGCATGTGTAACATGTATGTAAATTTGTTTCCATTCACCCATTTTAATGCACATTTTAAATACATCTGAAACTACCTGAATTTTATTTTAAATTCAGAATTCATGGCCAATATTTGTGGGGTTCCGGTGTAGCCAGCGGATAAGCAGCCAAGACTTCCTCTTCTGTGTGCATGGGCCATGCTGCTATTACAGCCTCCACTCTTCTGGGAATTCTTTTGCCAAGAGTTTGACTTGGCTGCAGGGATTTGCTCCCATTCAACCCATTCAAACACAAGCATTAGTAAGGTCCAACACTGATGTTGGGTGATCAGGTCTGGGTGTTGGATGGGGATTGAGGTCAGGACTCTGTGCAGGCCAGTAAAGTTCTTCCACACCAAACTGGGAAAACGATTTCTTCACGGACCTGGCTTTGTGCACAGGGGCATTGTCGTGTTGAATCAGGAATGGGACAAACAAACACGTTGCCTTAAAGTTGGAAGCACACTATTGTCTGAAATATTATTGTATTCAGTAGCTTTGAAAGTTGTTCATTTCTTATTGACTCTCTCCCAGCGTTCTGTGTTACTACATGATCTCGAAACCAAACGACAGAAGTACCGTGAGTCTTTGCGAATGTCAAACCATATGGAATCATTGACAACTCCTGTGGCCTATATCTTTAACGTGCAGTCAACAAGCCACCTGATGTTTAGGTAAATAGCTGCTTGAAACACACAAACAGTGCACAGACCCTGAATTCATTTGGTTTTCAATCATATGGCAGATGTGTTTTTTCCATATTACTAAGCATACGGTCATCTCCCTAACCTTTTTTTACTGTAATTATTTCATCCATGAGTAGCTCATGATTCTTTCGGCAACATGTACTCTTATTTTTGTTATGGCTAAATGCAACAGGGACCTGTGCTAACTTTAACTAGCCGTAATTTCAATTTGCAATGCATATGTTTCAGAAAAGAGCCCCACGGTTAGTACACAAAACACCCCATGAGCACCGAGGCAGTGACTGCTGTGGCAGAGGTCCATTAATATGCATAGCATTGCTAAAAGCTCCAAAGTGACCTACATGACAAGGTTCAGTATACACTCCAACTGTGTGCTACACTTGTGGGACTTAGCCGCCCATGTTACCTTAATTAGTGTCTTCTTGCCACAGACAGCTTTTTTCTGGAGAGGCTGTTGAACTTACCCGCACACTTGTATGCTGGGGTCACCTCGGTCATTCCAAATGCCTGGCCCTCGACAGCTCGGGCACCTCTCCACAGCCAACAAAAGGGTTGCCATTAGCCTGTAGAGGACGACCGCTAACATCCCCATTAGATGCACTTTAAACTCCTGCAGTGTGTCACAGCCATCCGACGATGACACTCCAGCTCTTCCAGGTAATCCTCGAGGCCCTTCACTGACGGGATGTATCAATTAACAGATTTGTTTGCTTTCCTCTCCTCCGACCTCATTTGCATAGCAGCCGGCTAACGCACCGCTCAAGTTCAAGAGCACTGTTGACACTGTTTTTTTGTTTTTCTTTATCCTCTACAACAGGCAGCAGAGGGGCCAAAAAATGAAAAATTACCATACATATTACAACTCAGCTGCTGTGTTTATGTAAAAGTATCCAACAGAAGTGGTTCGGAGCACAGAAAGTTACAAGATGTTAGCAACCACTCCAGGGTGAAGCATTGTTGACACTCATTCCTGTTCGGTCTTCATCAAAGGAGAACTTAGCATTTCCAATGCTAAAGGACAGCTGTTGCTGGCAGGCCTCTTTCTCACTGGCGGAGGCACCACTGTTTAGGGCGGTAATCTGTCAGCGCAGTGGTGTTGCCAATGTGCTCTACCCCTAGGTGGAAGCAGAGAAATGTGGCTCGGGGCTCTATGCATAGCAATGAGGCCAGACAGATGTAAAAATCCACTGTGGTTTTGCAGCCTCAGTGCTCTCTCTGGGTGTTAGCCTGAATCCTCCTCATCAACCTTTTGAACACATCCATTCCCATGATGCAACACTGTTGCAAGGACATATTCATCCTGTCTGAGTGGAGGCCTTCACCGTAATCCAGACAATTAGTATATTCCCTGGCATGATAGTTTTACATTTGTGGAAACCGCACATCAGAATAACCAGACACAACTACTGTAAACTGTATTTTTATATCATGAATTCTTATTCGTAGATGTGATTATTATTAATGCCTCCTAAACCTACAGTGGCCTTTTACAGTCGAGGATGATTAGCATTCTGCACTAACATGCATTTGAGAAATACCCCCCCCCCCCCCCCCACACACACACACACACACACACACACACACACACTTAAACTCCCTCAGATAATTATCAATACCACTTGCATACTGTTTTTTGATTAGATGTCAAAGTTCAGTATTCGATAATGTTCGTCACCACACATCATTTTCTGGCTGTACAATTTGTGGTTTGTTGGGGAATCGGTGCACTCAGGCCCTATAGATTTAGAAATGTCAATAAGAATGAATGAGCGGGGAAACGAAATGGAAACACTGAGAGAGTATTTCTGACACTACACATAAGGATGCAAGGGGAATTAGCCAGAAAGCGATGCTGTAAATCCAGCTGCTTAATTTATCTAAATATGCTAAGGTCTTCTTAATTGTTACCACAGCAATTTCCATCACTGCTACTGCTGGTTTAACTGTTGCATCCTGCAAATCAGTAAATTGCACAACTTTTCTTATCCCACACAAGCCTGCAACTATACTGATTTCTATAATTAACATGTATGTTTTTCTAATCAGACAGAATGTCTTGAACAACAACAAACAGGCCTCATAGCTGTATTACGAAATGTATAGAAATCCTTTTCCTTCCTCTGCTTCAGTATTCTTTGTTTGTGCTTTTATCCTACAGACAGCTTGTTGTTGTGCCTATATCATTTGTACTGATTAAAACCTGCAGTATTCTTAACTTTTTAGACACAAAAACTTTTTATGTTTTTATCACCTCAGCTGTAAATGACTACAGTTTAACTTGCATATGTTTGACTCAACAGCTGACGAGAAAACATGTACATATAAAGGTAATTTAATTTTAAGGGTTGGGGACTTTAATTGTTTTGTAAGTACTCAATGTATGCAGTACATATGGACTCTTTGAATTTCATCCATTATATTTCTGAGCAGGTGTTTATTAGCTGAAATGCTGCTGCTACCTTGCTTTTCAATACAATATCATCCTCACAGAAAATTACTGTATCGTACATTCCCTCCCAACTGGAGCCTCTGGTAGGGGAGGAAAAGATCAAATACAGCAGCTTTTAAAAAAGCAACAATTTCTTCTACAAAATGTATAAATATGCTATCAATTATGTTTGCTAAATATGTTTATATTCACTTGCAATTTTGTTTTCTAATCCAGGAAATGGTATATTGTTATAACATTGTCATAACCAACACAAAAAAACAAAGGTTATTCAGCTGTCATTCTTGTAACTTTTAGACTAAAAAATGATTAAAATTTAAATTTACAGTAAAGTGAAGTTCTAAAAGATAGAGAAACTGGAATCAGATTAGTTATGATTCTGTGGAATAACGGTATTTACAAACTTTTTAATAATTAAAAGGCTTGTTCATTCATGCGACTCTAGTTTGTTTGTAGTTGGGCAGCGTGATCCTAAAGGCCCGGACACACAGAGACGATATTCGGCCGTTGGATAGTCTGGCGAGGTCAGTGACTCGAGGCTGTTTGATATGACATGTATAATCGGCGGGGCGGGCACTACGGGCAGTCGGACTCAAATGACCCATCTGATTGGTAGAGTGCTAACCTGGAAACGGGGAGCAGAATGAGCATGACTAGAGTCTCTAAAAATCTGACGAAAATCTTTTAAACTGACCTTCAGCAACTGCATGGCCTATTTCTCGCTTAAAATGTTTTCAGAAACACGTTTCGGTGAACTATTTTAGTACAATATGAGATTGTATTCTGAACAAGCCGCCATGACAGTCTGTCTTTGAATTTCTGGAGAAACCAGACCCTGTCCAATCAGCTGCCGGTTTAAATTTTTTGGCGACAATACAGATTAGCACCGCCTGCTGTTATGGAGACGTATTACGTCTTATCGCTTTGGTGTGTTCCGAGGCACTTTTTTGACAAATTTGGGGACACTGATTAGCCAACTTCCTTTTCTGCCGACATTTGGCTGTCGGCTCTGTGTGTCTGGGCCTTAAAACAAACAAATACAAAAAAACATAGAAACTTTTTCTGCAGTTTGGATAGAAAAAAGTGACTGTAAGTGAGGCTACACCTGTACAAAACCATTTCCGTTTTCTCGTCTGAACAGAACTCATTAGAAACCCATAGCATTAAATGAAGATGGCTTACAGTAAGTGACAATGTGAATCATAGCAGCATATAAAGCAGCCTCTCAGCCAAATGCTAATGATTAATGAGGCACATGGGTAAACCTAGTTGCAGATCCCGTCTTCTCCCACATGCACTTGTCATCTGCAATAAAGTTTGCTCCTTCAGTTTGAAAAATAAAAAAAAAATACATTTAGGTTGACATCCCTCCGTGTGAGGTCAAGTTTTAGAACTTCAAACTAACAAGCAGGCGTCATCAACGATAAAATGTAGAAGAGCTTTAAGAAAACTTTAAATCCCTACTTGTAAAATAAAGACATTATTGCATTTAGAGATTCATGTGTTTAAATAACCCTAAGGTGCATATTGAGTCCCTCTGGATCTTGGCTGAATCCCCAGTGAACTAGTTTTTATGGTGCACATCACACGTGGTATGTTTTCAAGCCTCTTATCAACACTTCAGATTAGCAGGCCTGCAGTTCACACATTTTAGTTCTTGGCCTGTTAGGATCCACAGAAACATGGTACTTTGGACATGGTCACACTGCCAACAGATGGTGAGAGCATCTTTAGGCTTAGCGGATGGAGACAGACAGCAGATAGCTGAGTGCTTTGGTTAAAGAGACCCTACCCCACAAACAGAAACTCTTCATGGCGGTGACACGAAATGTATGTTCCCCTGAGGCATAATTAATGTCTGTTTTTAAACTTTTGTAACCACTCGGGGAATGTGGTGGAGATGAAGTTCTCATCAGTAACTAAAGGAAAGCTGAGACATAGGAAGGCAGGCTTAGTGACAGTTAGTCAGGTTTAGCACAAAAGGGGGTTAAGATAACACTTGAAGATATGATGCAGGATAAAGAGGGCACTTCATGACACTAAACTCTGTATGTTTTTTTTTTTTAGTTTATCCAACATGTTTATTTTAACATGTTTGTTAAAAAATCATGTTAGTTCGAAAATAACATGTCTGATAGTACTGAACTGTTATTGGATTAAGCTGCGTCTGTAAGAAGGTAAAAATTACTATTGATTTTAGGGAAAAAGGTATTTTGTATCTCTAATACATCACAATGGCCAAATATATCAGATTTTTAGTGCAGATTTATTACTTTGTTTGCAACCCTGTCTCCTAAAAACTGTTCATATACAACTCATTTGCAACAGTGAACTCGATTTGAGGAAACTTTTTAATGAATGTGTCTGTGAGTTGCAAAATGTTTATGCCGAACATATCTGCAATATGATCACTGTCGTGCAGAATTGATTTGTTTTCCTACACTATCTGCTTGTGGCCACTTGGCATGATTTAGTTTTTTTATGGTTATGTTTAGGCAATTTATAGCACACTGTAAACACTGTAGTTAAATATGGTGATTTTGTTGGTATGTAATTAAGGATGAAAACATATCTCACTCCAGTTCCTATAACTATTATAGAAGACTGCACAATTTGCTGTAAATTACCTTTGGACCTATTGAGTATACCAGTAACAAAGAAAGATTCTGATGCTTTCATACAAACAGTATTTATTTTACTTATACTTATGCAGATTAGATTTTCATTTAAATAACTGTCAATTGTCAACTGTTAATTTAGTCACTATGGCAGAAGGGGGTAATACAATTATGATTGAGCCTATGGCCCACTGATAAAAGTATTGCAATATTCATATATTTGCAGAATTACCAACTGGGTGTCTGGCGTGACATTCCTGGAAAAAATGCTAATGTATTACAGTTTTTCTCTATTGTATACACACACAAAATGGAACCATACACACAATTCTGAAGACTTGAAGCTTATGTAAGAACAAGGTTTGCGTTCGGAATCGCATACTATGCACTACATACTCAATACAGTATGTATGCTATCGTTCAACATACTTTTGTGTAAATTAACAGTAGTCTGTATCTTTTCGAAACTCTGCAACTCAACTGGGGAAATTTGGGCTAAAGTGCTTTGCTCGATAGAAAGTCAGCGTTAGGTGTTAATGAAAACAAAAGAGTTTTTTTCAAATGTTCTTGCTTGCTCAGATTTTTCAGGCCTGGGTTTGTTTTGACAGCTCACAGGGAAACATTACCAGACTGAAACATGATGCAGTTTCTTAATTATCTCCAATTAAGACACACTAAAGTAAAAGGATACATTGTATGTCATGTTCACCTTAAGAAAGAGATAAAGAGCAGTACAACAAATGACAACGGTCAGACAATGTAAAAAAAAAACTAACATGATACCAGTCTGTCTGTTTTGGTCAAAGAGCACATGGACTAGGGTTTATCTGCACATCCCGATCATAAACTCTCTGCAGCTGAATAATGCTTGTTTATAAGAGAAGCTAGTTAAAGACGAGCAAGTGTTTCCTTTAGTCGTCTCACAATATGTCTAATGAGGCATCAGGATAAAGTAGTTTGTTGTCTCGCATAACCAGATGGATGTAGGCTGTGATTAAAACCAATTAACTCTCCCCGAGATCTAAACAACTTTTCTGTCATTAATGCACATATTTTACACCTCATTAGAGGCACGGTGATTGGAGGTAGAAAAAAATATATAAAAAAAGAAAGGAGATGGGGAAAAAAGATGGAGTCATTTGCATTTTAGATTTACAATATGCTTAGGATGGGAAAACAGGATATGTATGCAGGGAGGAGAGAGAGAGGGATGATGGAAAGTGGCTTAAAACACTCCAGGCCACATCTGTGTGTGCTGAACGAGCTTCAGGAGGTGACACATGACTTCTTCTAATTAACTGTAAGGTTTTTTTTTTTTTTTGGTTGTTGGTGTAATGTGAATGGCCGTTGCCATCATTTTCCTCCTCCCCCTCCTGCGCTGAAATGTGCATCGTGGGGTGAAACGGGCAAGATGTTAACTAATTTTATTTTTAATCTTCCCTTTTGCCGCCGAGCGTGTCGTTCGGGCATCGCGTCTTCTGAAATTTCCTCGCCTCTTTCACGGAAACATATTGGGGCAGAATTCGCCAGCTGTCGGCCTCCTCTCCCTTCTGCTGCCATTATCCTCAGGCCCCACCCCGCCTTATGGCCGGCCAGCCTGCCAGGAACAGGGCCCGTCCAAAATCAAAAGGTGGTTCTTTTTAATTCAGGCCATCGTCACACGTCCCCAAACCGTAACCCCCACCCCCACCCCTTACCCTACACCCTGCACCCATCCACCACCTATGTATACAACCTACAGTAGACGCTTCATAAACACGTAATCCATGTTTCTTGCCACGGTGCATATCATACACAAGGCAAGGCTTTGGCTCTCCAACTCGTGATAGTGCCTCTCATGTGACCATATGCCAACCCTTCCATAACCCCCACCCCACATCCCCTCCTCCTCCTACTACTATACCACCCTAACCAACTATCATCACCCCTCAACATGTTCATCTCAGCATCAGGATGCACATAAGCTATAGAAGAAGGTTTTACAAGTAAAACACCCTCCAGGTTTTATTTCTTGCTCCTTTAGTATGTTTAGTCTCATTAACACAAATCTGGACTTTCTCTTTCACAAACTTGATCTGTGAACAGTTTTGCTAAATAGGATTTGGTAACATAAGATATATAAAACGAAATTAAAAATAAGACGAATGTAGTACATACAATACAATGGACTTTGGCTTAGTCCATTAAAAACAAAGAAGCAGTGTAAAGACACATCACTAATACATCAGTCATACATCATGAGGATTTTCATATTACCAAGCACCTAGAGTCTCTGCCCTTCCCATGTTTTTCAATAGCCTTTATTTCAAAAGAAACTGTTGTGTTAAATGAATATAACCGTACACAATTTTTTTAACAATCAAAACACAGCCACAAATCTTTGATCCATGTCGTTTATAATTGGACTTTTTAACAATAGGCCATTAACTTTGTCTGTATGCTACACAGCACAACGAAGTAGGAAATAACAACAATAAACACATCTCAAACAGACAAAATAGAAACAATTAACTATGTGGACTATAGTTGTATGGTAAAGGCACAAATAGCCAGGAACGAAGGACTGAACAAAACTGCGGCACATTTGCGTCCGGTGGAATCCTTGCGTTACCATCTTGTTGCTAAGTGCTGATTGCTGTGGTGTTTCTGCTCAGCACTTCCCATAAATCAGTAAATTAAACTTTCTTTTTTTTTTAATAATTTGACTTTCTGTATGTTGCACTGATTTGTTTTTTAAAACCATGATTGATATTACTGCTAATAAGTGGCCAATTCTAAACATTGGAAAAATGGAAAGTATATGACATTTTTTTTGTAAATTTTCATAATTAATCTATCAATCAATAGTACATTTGACCAAAACAAAAGGACAAATGCTGATTAGAAATTGATTCAAATGTCTTTTGTGTGATAAACAGCCAAAAGATCTTGTTATGTAATGGAAAACGTAAAGTCAAGAGGCTGTGACAACTTAATCACTTATTATAACTCTTATCCATTGCTGTTCTGTTGATTGCAGAATCAATTACTCAACTTCAGCTCTAGTCTGAATTTGTTGTCGGCCTTTAGAAGTCACTTATTAAGTCATTATTATTATTAGTGGTATCACTGCTGCAGTGGACTGTCCTTAATATCTGCCCCACATTAAGTGAGTCTGTCTCCTGTGAAGCTCGTCCAGTGGATTAAGTAAGGCTGAGTTACTTCTTCTGCCCTCAGGCTCTGTGTCATATGCTGCTTTAGGATCTGGGGGACTGAGGGGCCCCGTCCCTGTTGTTTTCTAATGGAATCCAGCTTCCACAAAGATCTTTGAGACGTCTGCAAGCAATTCTATCGCTCGCCACTTTTGGGCCTTGTCTTGAATCCACAAAGCCTTGTCAGAGTGATATAAGGAGAGTGTGATGTGTCTGGGTGGGACAGTGGTTGTCAAAATGGGGTTTGGGCACTTCCAGGGATCCCTGAAGTGACTCCTGAGGATCCCCAGTATGTCAGTGTAGTGATCCAACTGAGTGAAAGTATTCAGGTATTCTTTAATATTTTCTGTTTCTATTTTGATTTTAACCATCCAAAAAGTTGTTGACTCGGTTTATGTGGTTTGTTTTTAGTTTCTCATTGTCCACTTGCAACCAAACCAGAATTTACAGATTGAAAACATAAATTAATGTCTAATTTCATCTACTATAAATAGAGAAATTGGAACATATGTGTCCTGAATATGTAAATGCTTGGCTCATACAAAAGTTTATTTATTATTAGAATTATTAGGTGTTTTTTCTGTAAGTGCATTCAGGAAAACCTATTAGATATAATCTGAGTCTATGTCCTCTACTCAACACATACATAACATATCCTGTAGTTGGCCCTGTGTTTGCTTTGGTTTCCCCTTTATGATCACTAAAGTCCGGTTCAAAATAGAATGTTTGTTTGTTTCTGAGGGACTAGTCACAACGGATGTACAATTCTGGGATAAAGTCTGACATACAGTGTGTGATGTTCCTCCCATTTCCCTATCTCCCCTATCTATTTAGCAAGGGTACCGTCACTGCATCCGGGGCTTAGCGCTGTCCAGGACGGTTATTATTGGTTTAAAGAAATACAAACAAGCCAGAGTGTTTTTTCCCCTATCCCAGAATAGCTAGGTGGTGTTGCCAGACCATGCTCCAGCGCTGCGATTGACAGAAATTACTGAAACAAAATGGAACAACAAAATTGTAGCTTTAGTCCTGTTTTGAAACCCAATACAACACTAAAATGTAAATCCATATCACTGATGCACAACGTTTAGGCTGTTTTACCTCTGAACAAACTCTTGATCCACAAACACATTAAGGATTAGTACTAAACGTGTAGAAAGTACTAAGCATGCTGGTGTTTACGTTAGAGGTCAGTTAGAATTTTTGCTGCAGCTTGGGTTGGTCCCTGTCAAGGCCAGCTATCTGGTGTGGTTGGAACAACGGAACATGGCTGGCATTTCCTCATTAGGATATTCGTTAGCCTCATTTTGGGGCTGTCACAGCCAATCTCCGTTACATCTCTCCACCTACATCATTTCAGAGGGGGAGAAAGACAAGTGGAGAATCCATCTGAATATCTCAATAAATACTGTCCTCTATTCAAGGGCTCAGGGCTCATTAGTAGAATGAGGTGATTGTAAAAGGAGGCTCAGGTGGTTTGGGTAGAAGAAGACGGTGTAAAGACATTTTAATGTACCAGAAAATATTACCAAAACAGACACGACTGATGTATTTACAGCATTCTTAAACATTAAAACTTTGATTTCAGGTATGTTTATAGCAGGTCCATTATTTACTTTTGGATCATGAATTGTGCCTTTAAGTCCTGGTAGAATATCCTGGCTGTTGAATAAAATGGTTTAATTATGAATCAGGTGTATTTTTAGATTATTGTTTTACTGTAATGATGTTGTTGAAGTGTTTAAAATGTAGGAGTCTCATGTTGCATCTACTGCAGGGCTCAAATGGCACTTTAAAAAACTATATCACTGTTGAATTTGACAAATCTAACATATTTAAGGGGACATTATTAATTTTCGGTCTGGGTTAGTCTGTCAGCCAGACAGTCGTGTGTGTGTGTGTGTGTGTGTGTGTGTGTGTGTGTGTGTGTGTGTGTGTGTGTGTGTGTGTGTGTGTGTGTGTGTGTGTGTGTGTGTGTGTGTGTGTGTGTGTGTGTTAGTGTGTGTGTGTGTGTGTCACAAAACAAATGCGACGCTCAGCCTCCTTTATTTATTTATTTATTTATTATTTTGCTTGTGTACCGGCGTTAATTCGGTCTAACGAAAGCGCTCATTAGTTCTAATAAATGCTGTGACTTTGCCTTGTTCCACTGGAGCCTGACCTTTCTCCGTGCACTGCCCATAACATCTCCTGCTAGGATTTTCACTGTTTGATGCCTCCGTTAATTGGGAATGATTTGAGCTTTTTCTTCTGCTTTTGTTGCCGGTCGAATTCAGCATGGAGCTAATGGCAAATGTCACTGTGAATTGGCGGCTACATTAGCTGCGAGAGCGCTCTCGAACCCCCCACCCAACCACCCACCCTCCCAGACGATGTGCGTACATCACTAAAACGGACCCTCAGAAGGCTGTCATCCTCATTAATAGGGGGCTTCCTTGAAAGCGAGCTACGCAACAGTTGTGTGGGCATCATGTGGAATCATCAGAAACAACAGGATTATTTCAACCTTGTCATTAGCCTGTGCCCTCTACATCTTAAACACTGCTAATGAACAACAGCGATTTTGCGATGCAAAAAAAAAAATTGGCCGTGCACAGATTAGAAAGTAACTGGGATGATCAGATCTAATTATGCTTGTACACCTCAAACAGCATGGCATTTGGCTGAAAGGTCAAGAGAAATCCCCAGCCTTAATCTGCCGAACCTGTGCCTTCTAGCCCTCTCGGATATATCAGCTAATAGCAGCCAGCAAGAAATGAAACTGAAACTTAACCCCTGAAAGAGAGAAGCTAAACTTTGCTCAGAGCGTTCGCTTTCTTTAAGAAAAGGTAGCAGCTATTGTTTGGCTTTGTGACAAATGCACTGTGATGAATTGTAGGGGCAATGATGTGTGTAAAGCTGTTGTCAGTGCCTTATTACAATATAATCAAGTGTGCTGTACACTTGCATTTCCAATGTAAATGCATGATACAATTACTGAAATTAAAAAACACACTTGACAGTGTGAGACACATCCTCAGTGGAAGCAGTAATTAGTTCCACTTATTAGTGGCAACTTGTCCTTAGTCACAGACACACTGCAGACTTCTAACTTTATTCTTCTGCTCAACCAAATAATGTGCCTATGTCCTTATCTGTATATTCCGTTCCTCCCTCAAATTGTATTTTGTTAACAAATGTGAAAAATAGCAGGCATCAGATTGCAGCAATTCGGTCCCACACACACCCTTGAGACTGTGTCCTCTCTGCTGATATTGCCTTCCATCCCAGCGGATCTATTTGGAGATTGAGGATAGGGACGGGCCATTTTCAAAATGCTATATTCACCCATCATGTGCTAAAAACATAGTCTGTCATAAAACTGATTATATTTTTTTGCTGTAATGTGCATTGTGGGGAAAAAAAACGATGGCAGGCAGTGAGATGGAGGGAATGAGTGGGGGATGATAGGAAGAACCTTGATTAAAGTAAGATGCATGCGGCTCTATGAATCAGAATATATAAATCAAGAGTCAATGTAGCAGTGTGGATCTCGGCAGGCGGCGAGTAAACAGCCCATTAGATTTTACTGAGCATCATCACGCTCCAAAGTGTCTCTCTTCTCTCTCGTTTTGTAAAAGCTTTCTTTTCTGCATCTACTGATTCTGATTCCTTAATGCTTCACCAAACTGACTTTCTGCTTGACTTCTATAAATGTGTTGCACTAAACATGTTGCGTTATACATCCCGCGAGTTTCCTCGAGGAGAGAAAAAATGTGTTTGTCGACATGGTAAATAACTGCAGTCTGACAGACTGTGCCGTGACTGAGTTCCCGTCTGTGTTGGGTGTTTCTTTGGCGTCCTGTCTCCTTTAACATGATTCACCAGAGCAATAATGGGTCACTTAAGCATGTTCCAGTTTCTGCTTTTGCCCACATCATCATCACGCATGGACTTTGTCGCACCCTCTGCACATCGGGCACTAGGGCAGCAAAGGTCTGTTTCAGCCGCAGCAGCAGCTGGACGATAGCAGATGCACTTCTCCGATAAAGAGAAGCAAGCGTAAGACATGGCAGAAATATGGGGGAATGGGGCGAAAATGCGGCGTAAGGGCCCGGTTCATCTCTGCTGCTTGTCTTGTCTCATCGAGCGTATGTGTCGTCCTCCTTGCTTCTTACAGGCAGCAGCTGAGCCAGTGGGGGCTGTGTACTCCCCACTCCACTCAGCCTGGCGTCCGCCGGCTCGGGTGCTGACATTTCCAGAGGTGCTAAGTCACTCAGCATCTTGTTACTCCCTCTGACAAGTCAGGCTGTATCATAGCGAGCGCCAGCAGACTTGAGCCATGGCCAGGAGGAGAGGCCTCTTTCACACAAGTCACTGATCTTCCCTGCTGGAGGTGCCCAGATCTCAAGGTGTTTACAGAAGATCGGGCGAGGTGTCAATCACACTTTTGGCCCAGGCATGCTACCCCTGGTGCCAGTCAGGTGTGAGGAGTGGTGCGAGATCGAGGCAAGGGATTGGTTGATGGAGGGGAAGGGCATCGCAGTGACAGCTCCGCGGTGTCAGCGGTCAGATTGCCCAAAACCAAACTTCATGGCTGATTTTCTTTGGTTCAGTGGTCGAGAGTGACACAAGTTCCCCACCCTGAGGTAAAAATAGAAGCTTGATTCACTTGTCATTTTGCACTGAGTGCAGTCGCAACACACCATGAAGGAGTCCTGGATCATCTGCTCATTCGGCCTGTCAGCCGGAGAGTTATTGGAGAGTTTAGAGAAAAGGTCACTCTACTGCTGAACTGACTGTTCACTCTGTTAGTGAAGGAGAGATGTGCAGAGGAGTCCAGTCATTACGGAGTGATGCTGCTGCACTACATCCACAGATTCAACTAATTTCCCAAGAAAAAAGATTTTTAAAAATCAGGTTTATCAGCTGTTCAGACATTATGCAAAGTAGATGTTAGATGCAAAAAAAATGGTTTTGCAATTATTAAATATCAAAGATTACATTTTCTCACGCATGAAAGATGTACAGTATATTGACAGAAACTGCCTCAGTGGGATCTAATGTAGAAAGACAGAGAGAAATCCTTCCGACTTCCGACTTTTTCACAAACTCGTTGACTTGTTCATCTCAGCCTTTCACTGCATTAGAGACAATCCAAGTGATATGGTCCACTTTCCTGTTTGAACAAAGTAACACAACAGATGTAATTTGATGGCTCCATTTCTAATTCCTCTGAAGTCAGACAACGAGGGGAGGCAGAGAACCAATGTTCTATTATGCATGTGTTGCCATTACCCAGTGAAGAGCTCGGCCTGACAAGGTGGTGTATCCCATCATGAATTAATCACCCTGCACTATTCATCAGAGGTGACTTTGAAATTTTGAACGTCGCCAGTTTTAAAACAGCCAGACTGATTTTTTTTGTTGGCATAATTTATTCAACTTTACGTTTACACAGTGCATTATCAGCCATGCCTTGGCGTCCAATTGTCAAAATGTTCCTCTGAAGGATTCAATACTCAGCACACAAAGATTAGCAATAGAACAATTACTGTTAATAAGAGAAGAAAGACAAATGGAAATGTTCATTTTTAGTCTCCTGTGGTATACAGAGTGGATCCAGAGTGTTTAACTTCCATTCTGATAATAGTTGCCTTCCTTTCAGATAACTTCACACCAGCATTTTACTAAATGCTATCTCTACACAGGACAAGGAAGGCCTGCTTGATGAGCTTCGCTCTCAAATTAATCTATTGGAAAAGAGGAATATTTGGCTATCAGCTCTAATTGTAACATGTTCCGCAAGGCTGATAGTAGTGCATGTGGTGTGGACTACTAATAGAGACGATGGGGACAAAGGGAGCGTGCACAATAAAAATAAGTGCAATGAGAGAGATAGCCAGAGTGAAAGGAAAGGAGATAAAAAAATATATATAATTGTATTTTTTTCTCTTGCTTTGTGTGGTCTATAGTAATACCCTCGCTTATTCTCGGCCAATTTTATTATATCTCAGGTACTTGCTCCCTTTTTAAAAGTATGTACAGTATATGACAGAAATAAAAGTGTTAAATGCTGTTTTAGGTGTCTCCCTTGCATTGTGTACACATTGTGTTAATATGAAGCCTACAATCACTTACCACTTACTATAAAAATCCCTGATACACTCCAAAACAGATGCAAAAGAGCACAGTAGTACATACAGTGGATGCACAAGCATTTTTTACCTGCTGTCTGTGTATGTGGCTGAATTCCACACGTGGGCAGTTGGTGGGTACAGTCCGCGTAGGCTTAGATTTTGGGCCGCACATGGTTAGCACAGATGTTTGCATGGACTGTCGCCAACGTGAGCTGCTGACATCATGGACCCTCGTAGCTACACAGAAGCAGATGTTATACATTGCCCATGAGGTATGCTAAAGTGTTAGCAATGAACCTGCTATCACCTATTATAGCTTTTGCTAGCATTAGCTCACAGTCCGCTACTCATATTGTCTACCAAAGTGTTAACTGTAGATTACTAAGTAATAGCAAGGAGCCTGCAACTAATAAGTAAAGTTGGGTAAAGTGTTAGCATGATACTAGTTTCACTCAGCATGCTGAAGCATTTGCAAGCATGCTTATGTCAACATAGTTTTTAGGGAGTCATCACTATGTTACCTCAGCCCTATGTTCCATCATTTCTATGAGATTTCTTCCCCATCAAAATAGGCCCTTTGTTCCCTCAGCCCTATGTTCCCTCATATCTATTACATTTCCCTCGCATCAAAATTAGGCCCTGTTCCCTCAGCCCATATACCCAACCATAGGGTTGAGGGAAAAAAGGACTGAGGGAACATAGACATGCTCCCGTTTTTAGCTACTTTTTAGTGTTAGCTCGTGGACTAATATCAGTCAATAAGGCATCTACTGAAATGTTTACATGCAGCCTACTGGCTCTCAGCAAAGAGTTAGCATGCAGACTATTGTCAACATAGTGTATTCCAAAGTGTTAGCTTGTACTGTAGACTGCTATCAGTGAACAAGGCATTTGCTTGTGTTTGCATGGGACACCTGTGTGAACAGTTTAGTAGGATGGTTTTGTTGTCTATGTTCTCAGTTAGGAGCTAAGTTGGCTAATGGGATCATTACTTAGTAACAGTCCTGTGACATTTTGTGTCCTCTATTAGTTGGCAGTTATTCAGGTCTCCTTTCTCTTCTTTGTCTCTCAATGTTTGCACTTTCTCTGTCTCTCTGTCCTTTTCTTACCTTCTCTCTCTCTCTCTCTCTCTCTCTCTCTCTCTCTCTCTCTCTTTCTCTCTCTCTCTCTCTATCTATCTATCTATCTCTCTCTCTCTCTCTCTCTCTCAGTCTCTCTCCCCCCATCTCTCTCAGTCTCTGAGAGAGGTTCAGTTTGGGGAGAGGATGTGGGGAACAGCTGGGCCCCATCACTTCTCGTTGCGGGCCTGGGAGAGACGTAGCTGACAGAGTGATGCACAGAGCCTGTCCTTGCTAATGACTGCGCCATTCTCCATCATTATCACCATCATTAGGAAATTAGGGGGACAGAAGGTATTTACTGTAAACCTGCCACCTCCCAAGGAGAGATAAATAGAAACTGATAAATGTGATCGTGTGATGCTGCCTGTCTATTAACCTTCCCATTTTCCAGCTCCAGCATATGCATATTTAACAATCATTAATATTCTCTAATTGGGCCAGATTTTAGTTGAGGAAAAAGACTCTTGAAGAAGGACTGTTCGTAGCACTTGCAGATACTGTTTCGTGTTATTAGTGTAGAACGGTGGCACCCTGAACACACCAGTGCAGTACGCTTTGGAAAGATCCTGCTGTCAAACTGTTAACTGTGGAAATTCAGATTTATGTTATAGACAATTAAATAGCGTTGCAATGCTTTTCCTCGGTCACCTGCTTCCAAAGAATGATGGTACTTTGTCTCCCTTAACCGTGTCTTTTATTCATATTTATTACACAGTGAAGGTCACACTATACAAATATCCCACATTTCACTTTAAAACCAAAAAACACACAAACATTCACAATTTTGTTTGTGCAACCTAAATCGCAAAAAAAAGAGAGAAAAGAAATAGTTTATATGTGCAAAACATCCGTTCTTGCATTAAGAACTTAATTTGCATTTATGCCTGATATCTAGGTTGCAGGGACACACCAGGGTTTTGTGTTACATTTGACCAATTTAGCTCTGCTGTGTGACAGACTATGTGCTAATTTACATCTTGCTAACTGCTTGGCAGCACTACAAAGGCTGATTGTTCAGTGTTTGACTGTGTTACAGCTGGATAACAGCAGGTCAGGATTGCTGTCAAGGGCACACACACAAAAAAACACACATGCACCCAGTACTTGTCGGTCTAGGGGAAGATCGGCTTGCTCAGCATATACTTACAGTTTGTACAGTATGCTCTATGTGGATGCTTACTATATGAGCCCCATACATACACACACACACACACACACACACACACACACACACACAGACACAGACAAAGACGCAGAATGAGCTTGGGGCAAGGAGACTTGGTCGATTGGAGGATAAAGGAATTGCAATTGTTGAGCTTTTGTGTTTCCAGAGTGACGTGTAACCTCGATCCTGTGTGGAAAGCAGTGTGTTTGGTTGTTTGATCGGTGCCGCTTAATCTCACTTTCACTGCATGTGGTCTGATTTTAATAATTTAACACCATTTAATGTGTCCATTAAGCTTGATGTTTTTGCCCCCCGTTCTTTTGGGTTGAGCCATGTTGTCACTTAGTTTATCGTGATTCTTTTGTATGTTGCTTTCATTTTCTTTCTCCATCTCACCTGCAGAGTTTGTGCAGTGTTGTTCTTTCTCCCATAAGTATTCTATGAAGTTATCTAAACCCAGGCAAGTTTTAGGGCACATTGCAATCAATCCAACATACCAAATATCTTATGTTGTCTAACACCCAGGTTGAGAAGCACTGATCTTGTGGATTCTATGTTGTCTTGAAGAGAAAAATATAAATGATGATTCTTGTACATTAGGGTATCCTTTACCATCCTCACCATTGTCTGATCTGAAAAGGTACAGAGCCATCACCACAATGAATGCAGACATTACCACTGAGTGGACTTTATTAGCCATTCAATGGACACAGCTACCATTCCCACTGATTCATAAGTCATCCAAACGAGAATGTTGTCAGCCTGTGTGTACTGCATTGGGATTGCATTGTGTTTATGATGTGTATCAACAAAAGAGAGGGATTTTGGGGCCCCCATCTGACAGACATCTCATCACATGTTCATTAACTGGCTGTACGGTGATCTGAGATTGTGTGAGGAGGCTGACGAGGGAGGAAAATGATCCTCCTCAAATCACCGACAAGACCTTAGTGGACGCCGTCAATGCAGCTGATGAAATTAGATAACACAAGTGTAATTTTATAATGAAAAACAAAAACGCTGATGTGCATTTGATGCAGCAATTAGTGGGGTCTCTAATGATGATAATTTGAGTTTTAATTCTGAACCCACTAGTGACTGGCAGAGTCTATCAATTACTGCATTAAAACAGGCCCCAGCTGCAGCAGCCACGGCAGCCGCCTCCCAAATTGTCGTCTAAACTGCTGTCGTCTCCTCTCCCATCGCTCGCCGTGGTAATTGCAGCTTAACCAGTTCATCATAATCACACAACAGTTTCCACTCCCGGTAGAACAGGGATGTGATTTTCACTTCAGAGTGTGTGCCATGAAGTGTGTTTGTGTCTACAGATGGCTGTTTCCAGACATGTGCGAGTGTATGTGTGTGTGTTGTGTGTTTTACAGACTGAAAAAAAAGTATTCAATATAAGTCATTTCTATGACTCATGTTTGCAAACATGTTTACGTTCGTCATGAGGTTAAAAAATAGCATAGTTCATTAAAAATAATTCTGGTATTTATTCAATTCAAGACTACAGTATGTCCTCAGAGTCAGGGCATTAAAATACTAAACTCTGTACAGGGTTTTGTATATATATTATTCATAGCCCTATTTATAGAACATATTGTACCTAACATTGTCTGTGGAGAAAATGAAGATGGGACTTCAATGTCAAGTAATCTGGACATCCAAAATACCTGCTCTACTCTATTTAAATCAGGTAAACCGAGGCTGTCTACTTCAAATGCTGTATGACTAGTGATCATTTTAGAGAGGGTAGCCAATCCCTACCAAGTTTAGCTGTGATGCATAATTAGTCTGTAAAAGCTGTCTTATTAAAACAAAACCATCCTTATACCCAATCAGTATACACGTTATCATTGGTGTATACATAGAGACATGATTAAAATCTAAAAATAGGGCTTCTATAACTCCTCTCATTTGGAAAGTCTCGCATTCCCCCCTTGTCTATTATTTCTCTTTGAAAGAGCAAAAGCAAATTTCAATGTCGAACAACTCGAGCGTGTTTTTCTGCATCCCAGCCACATGCCACTTAGCATGATCAGCACTTCCACCGCCAGCTGCAGGCTGGACGACAAACAGGGCGAGTGTGTCATACCGAATAAAAACCAAGGCGAGCGTGAGCATTGCACTCTTCGCTTATTGGCCGCTCCTAGTGTTGGTGATCTGTAAGATGAAGCTCATTCTGCTGTTTCAGTTCATCAAAAATCACCGTGAATAGAGGCAGCAGCTGAATGCCTACAGAGCCAAAATGCTTCTGTTCAGCTGAGAGGGGGAAAAAACCAAGAAGTCTAGCCACTGTGCACACATTAGCAATTTATTAATGATAAACAAGTGGAGAAAGGGTGGAGCCCATTTTACATCCTGTGACGTGTCCTGCGTATGTTGGGAGACCAAAGGAACCAATGGGAATATTCAAGAGATCCAGCAGATGGTTTAGCAGTGCTACATGTAACATTTTAATATCAGCAAAATGTTCATCAATCTCATCACCCTTATTTGATAGCTCCTCGGCTCCTCTGTCCTCGGCTGGACCGGAAGTTGTTCTGTCCCTCCTCGGTGAAGGCCGTCTCATAGCTCTTATTTCTGACCCGAGGAGCGAGCATCGAGGAGGGATTATCGAGGAGCTATAGCCGAGGATACACGAGAGCAGCCTTCCCGGAAGCTGTGCAGCTGAAAGACTCGCTAACTCCGCCCATACAGCTGACGAATTCATGTGACGCTTCAGAGGAAAGGACGTCTCATCCCGCTAAAATCACATTTGCTCATTTCCTCTCTCCTCCTATGATTTCCTCGCGTCTCTCCCGTGCCTCCTCAGTGGAAGGGACTAAGACGCGAGGAAGGGAGGCAAGTGGAGGACTCGAGGAGGCAATTTAAGCGACATGAGATGCAGCGCATGTTCATCTCTAGTGCCCTCCATTCTGCATTTTATAATGTGTTTGGAGAGAAATATATGCAAGATCCTTTTTATGGCACAAAACGGTTGGAGGGCGCCTTTCTGCTAGAGCAAAGGTTTTGCAAAATGTGCAGGGTTGTATTCTGGGTTGATTCTTCCACCAATACATCTCTGATAGAAAATTGTCAGTGTTTTTTATGTTGTGTCTTGTTAGCCACCAGCACATTCAAGAATCCTTTCAGTTTGATTTAGAGTTGTGAAAGTATTTAAAGCAGAGATGCTTTGTGGGGTCACTGGGACCAGGTGTTGTTGGTCAGCAATTAGTCTGGCTTAACGGATGTACATTGCTAAGACAGAGCCTAACATCTTGCATGTAATGTCCCTCCCCTTTCCGCTATCTCAGCTATCTGTTTGGCAAGGGCACTGTTGCAGCTGAGGGCGGTTTTGATTGGTTTAAAGAAGCCCAACCAAGCCAGAGTGTTTTTTCCCCCTATCCCAGAAAAGATAGGTGGTGCGCCAGACCATACTCCAGCGCTGACACAGTGCTGCGGAGATGGAGAGGTCTGGCAATGCGAGACTAGTCAGCAATATATCTCCAATAAATAAGCTAACTGTCCCAATTCCCAAATAGTGCCCAGGGTCTTCATTTACTTCCACTACAGAGAAGCAGCTCTTTATTTAGAGGAGGTTCTATTCGCGGCAGGATTTTCCCCTTTTTTCTCCTCTGCACCCATTGTAAATTGTTGTGTATGCTGTTGTAATACTGTTCTGTTGATAACGTCAGTATAATTGACATTTCCGCAGCACTTACAGTATTGAATCTGAATCTGAATATTGAAACAACAGAGTCATGTCATACACACCACTGAGTTTCTCTTTTAATAGAAATACTGGTTTTATTCTCTGACTATTTCCAGTTGTTTTCACTTAGCTGCCTTTTTTAAAATATTTTTTTAAGCTACTGTCAATGTAACACATTTCTTTTTCATTTCCTTTACATTCTTTTTCCCATTTGAAGCCTATATTAGTAACCAGCCTTTATTTAAAATTTGACCATTATTTGAATACCACCTTTTATTTGAGAATTGACTGTATATTGTTATTTCAAGACACAGATACAAATTGTAAATGAGACAGCTTTGGAGTTGAAAGGACCTTAAAATGAGCTAGGCCGGAGTTACCTTTTTACTGAAATCACAGAGATGCAATTGATATGGATCGTTTCATTTAACTTTCAGTTTCGAAAGGAAACACTTCCCAACATGTCCTATTCCTTTAAATACAAGCAGATGCAGTAGGAAGATGCACACTGTCCTAACCGTTCACTCAATGTGTCATTCGTCCCACATAATCACACTATCTGATCTCACACCACACATCCAAAATTATCTCTTTCTCTCTCTCTCTCTCTCTCTCTCTATCTCTCTCTCTCTCTCTCTCTATCTCTCTCTCTCTCTATCTCTCTCTCTCTCTATCTCTCTCTCTCTCTCTCTCTCTCACACTGTCCAGCAGACCCATGAAACTCGATCAGTGATGTTGCGCTCGCGTCCAAAAGTTTCCAGAAGAGCAGATGAAGAAAGAAGTCGGGAGGCTGGATCAGCTGGCCTGTGATCTCCTGTGCGAGCCAAGCTGTCTGATTGGCTGGAGGGCTGGAGGGCCATCTTGTCTCCCTGGCAGGCAAGTGGCTCAAGCAGTGTGGTTGAGGAGGTGTGTGTGTGTGTGTGTGTGTGTGTGTGTGTGTGTGTGTGTGTGTGTGTGTGTGTGTGTGTGTGTGTGTGTGTGTGTGTGTGTGTGTGTGTGTGTGTGTGTGTGTGTGTGTGTGCACGTGCATGGGGTAAGAACTTGGAAAAGCAGAGGGTGAAAATGTGTGGGTGTTAGTGTTGGTAGGGGAGGGTTTCATGACTGTGACCTGTGAAGATGACGAATGACTGGCGTGTGTGCATTGCAGCATATGTGTGTTTGACTGTATGTGTGTGTGTGTGTGTGTGTGTGTGTGTGTGTATGCGCAGAGGGTATCTGCAGGTCCTTAAAAATCTAAAAATGTCTGAAATGGGCTTATTCAAAGCCTGAAAAACACAAAACAAATAGTTAAAATCTTTATTTTTTCGAATCGTAATGATGATGCATTGACTGATTTCTTTGAGCTGTATGTTGACTTATAAATTAATCCAGAATGGGTTATAAGTAATGTCTGTGGGCGGTTTACTAAACATAGCTGACGTAATTTCCTCTGGTCTTTTTTCTTACTTTGCATATTTGTGCAACTTTCGTTTCAACTTTCAACTTTCGATTCATTTACTCCTGTAAACAAAAAAACTGGCCCTAGAGGTTTTGTATTTATATTAGCTATATTTAGTTGGTTCAGTTATAAAGTTTGCCTGAAACTAAAACTTCAGAGAAAATTAGCTTTAAAGGTCTCACAGTCTTTCACTGACTTTCAGATACCTCGATGTATGAATGACTGCAGACTTATGTCTGTTTAAGTTTATTTGGATTTACTCGCTCCCAATGAGTAACAGATAAAACAGAAGGAGCAGCATATAGCACACAGCACAGTAACATGACACTTGCAGGACTCCAGATGCAAGAGACACACTGTATGCATCATCAAAAAGTAGTTACACTCTTGTTTTTAAAACATTTGATCATGTAGCCACACTAGTGATTTAGTGTATTATTTTCTTGATTATTTTCTTACTTACTTTTAATGGCCAAACGTATGTGGACAGAGTGTGTTTGTGGGTGTATGATGTAGCATTAAGATTTACCTTCACGGGAACTGAAGCATCTAAACAATGAAAGAAGGGAGTATTTTGAATGTAGCCCATTCCCCTTTTAAATTTAAAACAAAATGTAAAATTGCATCAGATAAATGTAATCCAGTACGTATATCTCCATCTTTTGTCTTTCATGTAGGGGAAAAAAAAACACATCTTAATTTGAGTATACATCTCCTAACCACACATGAAGATGTTTGTTTGTGGACAGTGAACGATTTGCAGCTCATGGTGTATTATTGTGCAGCACATTTGCAAATTTTCAAACCTCAGATAGTGAAGCCGAGCCTGTGGATGGGCGGGTCAGAGCGTAGCAGCAGGCCAGTGTTGGCTCTGCTCTGGGCTGTAGCAGAGACACAGTACAGGCTGAAATGTTGAACCAAGGTCCTTTGTGTTATTGCTGACATTATGTTTCATTCCCTAATTCCCCCCCGGCGTGCACTTTTTGATGATCGTACATCACACGCAGACACTGAGTGGGCATAGTGGAGTAGGACAGATAATGACCAGTACTTGTATCGTAATAGCCGCTAACACCAGAACAGCGGAGGGCTTTAACCCTCCCACTTCAGCTTCCGTGTCCTCATCTTAAAGGACATTGCTGTCTTTCCCCAAGTCATTTTACAGTGCATGTGGATTATAGTTTTACTTTTGAAGACTTACTGTCTCTCTGTGGAATAAGGAATCCTAACAAAACAAAATGATCTTTATGTCGTACTAAATATTGAACGCACCCCAAAGATGACAGGCTGATGGCCATGGACAAGTCCAATGTCTATGTGAGAGGAAATATCTAGTCAGTAACCTGTATTCACAATCTAAAAAACGTCATGGAAAGACATTGACAACAAGCAAACCTACTGTACCATTTTCACTCTACTGGGAATTAGGACTGGGCGATATGTTTTTGTCCCGATACGATTCTTTCACGATCGTATCGCGATTTTCATTTATTGTGATTCTAGAAGTATTCCGATTTGATAGAATTGAGTATTGCGATTTTCTTTTCCTTTTTTAACGAAAACAAAAGTTGAATAATACACTTCTAGAGACAATATTTCATGAGACATTTCTAAAAAATAATTATTTTCTAAAAGTAAATCTCTAAACATGGGTGCCCTGACTCTACCAACTGAGCTATCCGGGCACCCTTGTCACATTGTTTTTTATAAAAAATATCAATTATAGCTACTTTAACCCTGACTAGAACACAATTTGCTTTAATTGCCCAAACTTAATGTCAGCTGTTTCAGAGTTCATGTGTAATTCATTAAATGTCAAATATGAGTGTTTTTAAAATAACCCATAAACACTAATGGATAAACTAGACACTTTTATCCATTTCACACCTGCCTTGTAGAGCAGATCAGTTTGAACTCTAATCAATGCAGTTGTCCACATCAGCCACATAACAGCTTGTCCTTTAGCCACGTACTATAACTGCGACCCAAAGTGTGTTTTTAGGCATGCTATCTGTTTTCTCCTGGCTTTAACGTCGGCATGTGGCCAGTGTAATAAAACGTTTAGGACCCAGACATTGGACACATTAACATGAACACTTGCACATCGTGTTGCAATCAAACACACACGATAACAATTACCACAGAGGACTTCAGTCAAAACCATTGCTAGTTAATAACAATTTAACTTTAACCTTAACCCTTTATAATCTCCAGTGGTGGTATCAGCCTCCGTGTGTGTGTGTGTGTGTGTGTGTGTGTGTGTGTGTGTGTGTATGTGTGTGTGCGTGTGTGTTCTTGTTTAACTACATTCGTGGGGTCCAAAAAACGGGAATACTGTATACTTGTGGGGTCCGACCAACTTTGTGGGGCCAAAATGCTGTACCCCACAACTTTAAAGGGCTGTTTGAGGGTTAAGACTTGGTTTTAGGATTAGGGTTAGAATTAGGTTATGGTTAGGGTGAGGGTAAGGGTTAAGGTTAGGCATTTAGTTGTGATGGTTAAGGTTAGAGTAAGGGGCTAGGGAATGCATTATGTCAATGACGGGTCCCCACAAAGATAGTGAAATGCACTTTGTGCACTGTGTGTGTGTGTGTGTGTGTGTGTGTGTGTGTGTGGTATGACATCATCCAGTGAGGTGCTTTGTTGCTGTGACACCCATGGCCTTCTAGAGCCCAGACACCCCCTGTGGAGACCAGAGAGACGTGTCACCTTGATCACTGTGTCCCCGGGAGACTGCCACACACACACACACACCCACACACACACACACAAATTTAAATTACTATGCTTGTGGGGACTTCCACAACCCCCCCTCCAATCTTGACATTAACCTGTTACTATAAACCCTAAATCTAACCAACTAACGGAGTTCCCTCATCTTTCCATACTTGTAAGGACACCTTCTTACCATCTGTTTGTATTTAGTCACATCTTCAGTCATACTGTGAAGCACAGATTGGATATTAAAGTAACTGCATTTTCTATTTCAAATATTATCACAGAGCCGTATTTTTAATTACCATAATAACTGAAGATTATTTATTAGACTGAAGAACAGGGTTGATTCAAAGTTTAACATGACGTTAATGTTGTACAATTTGGTAGAAGGTTAAGAAAGCACTGTTTCGTTAGTGGACACAAAAAAGAGAAAATGAAAGAAACTGCACATTTAATGTGTCAGGTTCAATCTCTTCACATTTTTTCATGTACAGCATAGAGGAAAAAAAAGTGTTTCTAATAATTTTCCCTCAAGTGTTTTTTAAGGCATTAAAATATATTTCAGTGATATGTGTGGATTTTATTTCAGTAATTATCAAGATAATACCACATTATCTTTTTAGCCAAGATGATTCAACTGTAAATATTGAAACAGATTAGATAAGTATCCCTTTGAGTACATTTTCTCATTGCAGCAGTAAACATTTGAAAGATTCTAGAGGTAAAGTAATAAAATGGGAATAAAAAAAATGATGTTATGATATCAACAAGTTGTGTGTTGTAGACATGGGTAGTCGGGCTGTACTGTATATGTCACTTCCTGTACATTGCGTCCAGCAGTGGGGTTTGCACATATGGATGGATATATAAAGAGGCAGCTTCTAGCTTTACATGATCAAGATGATTTCACAGCCCTCAAATCAATTAGGAGCCAGAAGACAATATGGATGTCGGCTGGCCAGCGGCCGCAGCCTCCCACTGGGGAAATCTTCGTCTTCTCTTTCCAAGCACGACTTCCAAGGACGGGTGTGATGTCTCGCGAGTGGAGGGAGGGAGGGGAGGGAGGGGGGGGAGTGGTGGCTGCAGGGAGCAGTGCTCTCCAGAGCAGCCGGTGTCTCTCGTGTGACAGGTGATAAAGTTTGAAATGCCAACCCAGTGCACTCCAGGCGCAGGTGTGGAGAATATGTCCAGGAATAGCCAAACCCTCTGTTCACAAGTCTCTTGACACCGCTGCGACAAATATTGCCCCCGCTGAACAACCGCCGGACTGGAGACAATGATACGTGTCACCTTGGGTTCTGTGCACTTCCTGCTGCAGTATTTAGTTTGGATGTTTGCATCAGGCCAGTAGTTATTTGTTCACCTTTACACATTTCATTTGAATAATGTTACAGATTACAGAGTTCAGTTTTAGTACATCTTAGGTTTGACATTAAAGAGCCCCCATTATGCTTTTTTGGATTTTTCCCATCTTTAGTGTGTTATATAGTTTTTGGTGTTCAATATGTAATAGATGTGTATAAAGTACAAAAAAGCAAATGTCACTCCAAATGGAGCTTTCTCTCCCACAGACAACACTGCCTAAAAACGGCTCGCCCACATTGCTGTTTGAAATTCCTCAATTAATGATGTCATTGATTGAGAAAACCAGCCCAGTTTTTCATATGTGCTGCCCATAGGTGCTGCCTCAGCAAACGCAGCCCACCCAGTGGCTTGTGTGAATTTAGTTGACCATTCACAACAGAGTGGGCCAGCAGACCAATCAGAGCAGACTGGGCGTTTCATGAAGGCAGGCCAAGAGCTCAGACAGCGTTTCAGGTGGAGGCACTGCAGCATTGGGCATTTGTTTTTTGAACATCAAGGCATGTAAACCTATTCTCGGTGATTGTAAGAGTATACATGTGACGCTGAAAAGGAGTATGATCTTTAATTATTGACCTCCATATTTGTCAGCAGGGGTAGATTTCGGTTTTGATTGGCTTGTTCCATTTAAGTAACATCATCTTTGGTCCAAGTAAAGCCTCAGCAGGTTCCACATGCTCAGGCAGACAATGGCCTTTTGAATGTTACTGTAGACCCAAATAAATGCATTGTAGCATGCAGTTCTTTCTAATTTCGGACAGCTGTTGTTCTTATCGCAGCTCATTTTACCATTTACTCCGATGTTTTACTATCCTCACATTAGCCTCCTGACCATAGTTCTTGTGTTGCGACAGGGGCTTCAAGATGTTTTCAAATCTCTGCTGCTAATGTCTTGCTGGGGGTGGCCATCTGTTTTTGCATCTCCCACCGAAGCTGTGCCGGGGACGGGCTCCTGGCTCCCGCCTTCACTCGGCTTCTGTTGGGGGTAATAATGTGTGCTGGTTCTGGGAGCCCAACTGGTGTCCATGAGTTTGTCCTTTACCGCCACTCATCCTTGTCCCAGTCACGCCACAGCGAGGGCAGAAAGCCATACCGTGATGGAGTGGACTTCAGGGGGCTGCTTTTCATCGCTGAGAGGGGATTCTGGGATAGCCAAAGTGGAGTCACTCTCTCCACACTGCAGCATCTCCCCTCCGTAGCATGTTATTACAGTAGCATCTTATCTCACATTGTAATGTTACATTTTAGGCTCTTATCACTACACTCTCATCCAAAGGGACATATTCAGATCATGATTGCAGAGAGTCTACTAAGCTTTATGGACATTAACACAGTGAACAATGTTTTAGTGAGTTGCAGGTATAAACATGTCAATGCTTCTGGCTAAATAACTATCCACTTGGAAGATGGAAGTTTTTTTTATTTTGTTTTTTAATCATTTACCTTGTTGACCTTGTTGTTTTATCGTATTTTTTAAGTAACATCTTCAATGTCTGGCAGCCGTCTTTCTGTAACCATTTGCATGTGGTGAAAATAATGATTATATGCAATCTTGCAACTTGTAGACATACTGTATACAAAACAGTAAGATGTCATTTCAATTCCAAATCACAAAAACACAGTTCACTCTAATGTAACTAGCGTTAGGGTTATATCCGTGACATGTTGTTTTCTGGTGTGTTAGCATCACAGCTTTGTAGGCCCACTTCGTGAAGCTATATTGTAATCTTATTTTCTTGTAATCATATTCAGAATCCTTCCTCGCTAATCACAAGTAACTAATAGAGAGCAGTGCATGACAGTTGTAGACAAACATCCCTGTGACCTTTTAAATTATGATGTTTGATGAAGAGCAATAAAAAAAATAAAACTGTAAAAAATACCTAATTGAATGAGTAAAAAAAACTGTTTAATTTTAGACAGTAAAGGAGCAAATACAGGGAGAGAAAGTAAAGAAGTGATTCAGGTTTTCATCTCATTCTCCACTTAGTTTTATAGTTGTATTAACCACCATCAGTCTAATAATTAGGCCATTATTACAAACATGACGTTTGTAAAGGAGACTGTATAGACTTTTATTTCTTTTTATTATCAGTCAAGTTATTTGGTTTGCCCTTAACTTCTCATCATCTGGCCAGTCACATAACGGAAAAGTAGTTCCCAAATCAATCAAGCCATCAGTGGAGCAAAGTCAGGACTTCCTCTCAGGCCCTTGCGTCTGCAAATGTGCTGATTTTGACACTGAACCATTAATGGGGTGACTTGAGCCATAGATCAGGGTAATTGTGGCATTAGGCAGCAAATTGGAGCTAAAATAACCAGATGCAGGGGTAGATAGCCACGTCCCACTCCAGAGACGCTTATCCCAAGTTCAAGGAGAGTTCAAGCATAGAGAAAGTACTGTAACCCCACCGGTTCCGAGCACGCAGACTCCTCTAGAAATTATCTTCACAAATATACGATTTCCGAAGGGTGTAATTGTCTTCACGCTTATGGTCATTCATGCCTCATTTCATTTTCCATAAGTCTATATTTTCCTTGGCCTATTATGAGGGTATGATGCACCTAAGGCTGGAAGATGAGCTCTTTTTTTTTTCCTTTCCTGCGCTTTGGGAAGCTTTTCTCTGAAAACTCCTGTCAATATGGATTGTAAGAGATGGCGGTCGTGTAAACTTTTATGGCTGCAATAAAGAGCCCCAGCACCGCCCATCATCAACCCTCCCCCCCCCCCTTCTCCCGACTCCCATTTCCCATCCAATCCCACATCCCTGCACCTCAGCCTTAACAGAGAGAGAAACATGAGATGTGACACTGGCCATTAGGAGACTGTTGTCCAATGGTTTTCACCTCTGACATCAATCTTTACTATTTTCTGGTGTGTACGTGTGTTTTTTTTAAACACGACCTCTGACAGGAAATCATTGCAACATGTATTACAGCGTGTTACTGCCAGGGTAAGGACTCAGTCATTTTATAATGAAAGGTGCTTTTGTTGTTTGGGGGAAGTAAGTAGTTTACTATACTAAGCTTGGTGTTAAAGGTGCATGCAGAAAAAAAATACTAATAAGTAAGATAAGATGAAATCTTATCTTACTTTTTTTTGTTTTATTTATTATTTCCACAACACACATTTTGCCAGCCAGTTATCCAAGTTTATGCAATACTATCACTTTAAAAACAATCGCAATTCCTCATTTTGTGCTTCAGTTGTCCCTTTTTTTTTAACAATTCAGAATGTAGGAATACAATTTAGAAAAACAACTAAATGTGGGGAGAAAATCCTTACATGCAGTTTGTAGTTATTTCTGCAAGATAAATGAGCTTGGTGCCAGGGTGCACTAAATAAGTACCTTTAGTATTATCCATCAGAATTATGAGAATTTGTTTTCATTTTATGCTTGATTTAATTTTTCAAACTGGTGGATGTGTCATTTTGCAACAAATCTCATGTTTTCACATAATTATTGTTATTCATATCAAATGTATAATGCTACAAGCTGCTGAATTACTTTAAAGACAATAGCAAATAATCATCCTCTCAGTTGCATCACTTCATTAGCTTCTACAATAGGACAATGACTCCAATTACCCAGAATCCCCATTCCTGCTCTCTATGGCTCCATCTCTGACCGTCTGCGGGGGCTGGCTCGTTGCCAGGGTGCATTCAGCGTGCTCTGATTCACCATAGTTATCGAAAATGTTCATTATTTTGCAATGTATTCAGACGGTGTGACAGCGTTTAAGTTCTGCCCAGTTTTCTCAAATTCAGATGAGGCCGGAGGCAGAATGGCTAAATGAATGCTCTTACTGATCTGCTAATATGGAAATGTGGTAGCAATTAAAGAATATGTTGTGAGGTTAAAAGGAAGAAGAGATATTTTTATGGCAGCGTAAATTTAAATATTAGAATAAAAACATATAATTGTCCCAACCACAAGACTAACAACAACTGTTTCCCACATAAAAAAGAAGATGTGCTGCCATCAAAACAAAACAATAGCCATCTTGTCATCAGCCTGACAAACTTTATACATGTGGGTGGGAAGGAGGGGGTTAGAGGGGTTGGGGTGAAGAGGGTGAGGGCGATGGGGGGTCCGTGGCTTTAGGCAATGACTAAAACACAATCAACCTTCTCCCCATCTCCTCGCGCTGCCGTGGCCCACAGCCCCCCGCTAATTAAAGTGATACAACATCTCACAGGCCAGTGCGCACATCTAATGGGCTGGGTGAGGCCCTCCTGCCTCATATACTCTCACTCTATAGCTGTGACCACACACACACACACACACACACACGCGCGCTATCCTCCCGCCTCCACAGATCATGAACCCAGCATGGTAGCACCGATCAAAGCCTCTTATCCTGACCCCAAAATCTAATGTGTAGCTGACCTTAAACAGGGGCCTTGTCATGTCTTTAGGCTCACATCAGTCTATGACACTGATACAGAGAACAGGGTGCATGTAGGTAATAGAGTACATGATGTCTTCTGCGTGAGACAGAGGGGAGCAAAACGAGAGAAATAAAAAGAAAGGATCTGTTTAATTTCAGAATAACGGAGCAAGTTCAAGAGGAAGACGTAAAACATTCAGTTTTGTAATGTTTATAAATTGGAAATGTTTTCAGGAGCCAAGAAAAACAGTCATGTTTTCAACTTTGCGACAATGCATTTTGCAGATAATCCAATGGTTTATATAGCTGAAGAAGTAGGGGAACACAGTTTACCTTCAGGTAATCATTTAGTTTCAAGAAAAGAAAGCAGGAAAAGTTATATGGTTGCTGTCCGGGTCCAAAAATTAGTACCATCTACTAGCCACATTCTGGTAAAATATGCAAGTGGCAGATAATTTTGCTTCACTCACCAGCCAAATAAACAATGGTTATATATTAAGTGGCTGGTAAAATATGAACATTCACTAGCCATTTGGCTGGTTGACAAAAAAGTTCATTTTGGAACCTGGTTGCTGTTATATGGAAACCGGGAACTGCAAACATTGCTGTTAAAATTAACGGTGATTTAAATTTTTGGTTTAATTAATCTGTTTTCCCTATAATCCAATCCTTAGAGGAGCATGTACACCTTCAGCTGAGGTTAAAATGCAGAATGACAAGGCTTTTACACTACAAAAGGGACTGCAGTAATATTCCACTCAATCTGGACAGCCAGGATCATGTGTTGTGAAATACTCTAAAAGACAAAATCAAGACTAGAGAGAAGAAACAAAAGTAGAAAAAGACAAACTAATGGACGGACAGACTGACATTATTAACAGTAGGAGAAACTAAGAAAAAAAAACAAAAGACAGAGAATATAAAAGAAAGACAAACACTATAAATACAAAGAGAAAAACACTGTACTTAGTGATTAAAAGGAAGACAAGACAGAAGAGAGGAAGGACTAAAGCAAGACCAACAAAAAAAGAAAAAAAAAGATATAGACAACAAAACTGACGACAAAAACAATTAGAGAAACACAAAGACAAAAATGTAATTGAACGCTATGGGGATGGACATTATAAAGAACGAGAAAGACAGGCACAGACAGACAACACTAAGAGAAAGTACGATCTTAAAGTAGAAGACAAACAAAACAAGACAGAAAATAGCAGGAGAGAAAATACATAGAAATGCTTCTTAAACGAAGAGAAAAACAACAGCCAGGACAGACAGAAATATCAATATCAAAACAAAGAAGGAGAAGAAATAAAGGGAATGAAAGATAAACAGAGATACAATGATGGACTTCTGAGAAGGAGATGGAGAGAAAACAAAGAAGAGGCGAAGCAAACACTCATCAAGCAGCCTGTGTTTGGTCATTTGGAAACTCTTCTTCTTGGATGATGTTTCCTTGAACCCTGTGTGTGTGTGTGTGTGTGTGTGTGTGTGTGTGTGTGTGTGTGTGTGTGTGTGTGTGTGTGTGTGTGTGTGTGTGTGTGTGTGTGTGTGTGTGTGTGTGTGTGTGTGTGTGTGTGTGTGTGTGTGTGTGTGTGTTTATGCGCCCTCATGCACACACACACATTGGCTGCCACTGCTTCTGAGTTTCGCCTGCCAACATCAAAAATGAAGTGGTCAGCGGACAGCTTGGCTTGTCACAGGAAGCAGTAGGCAGCCATGCCACATGTAGCTCAGAGGACAGGCCAAGGAGGGGCGGGGGGAGAAGGGAGGGGGTTTCTGAGAGGAAAATAAAGGGGATGGGGCTGTAAGGAAGCATCTTCGAACACCCCCTAACCTGATCTCATCACACCACATCTGCTGATGTGAACCCGTGAGGCGGGTAGGTGTCGCCATCCATATTTGATGAGTGTTACAGGTTTTCTGTGTATGGCTTAAATTTTACATTGGTTTGAACTATAAGCCTGACTCCAGTCACCTCCTCCCTCTACATTAATAATCACCACTAAGCTTTTTGACTTTGTTAACTTGGACTTTACTTGGCAGAGTTGGTCACACTTTACAAAGGCAGCATTCCAGTGTTTTATCCAAGCAGCAAGCCCCGAGGCTGAATGTTGGAAGTGCTCGATGCTGCTGTTCTTCTAATGGCCACTAGTTGCTGCCTCCATAATATGATCAATAATATTAAAATGTATTTATAGAGCACTGTTCTTTAAAAAAAATGACAAAGTGCAGTAAAACATAAAACCACAGCAGACATCCACAATTGCGTAATAAAATACAGGATAAAAAAACAACTGGATGAAATAAGAGGAAGCCAAATGAACTGAAATCAGTGTAAGCTCCACAATAGAATTGTGATTTGAGAAGCAATTTTAAAAAAGGTACGGACTCGGACATGATTTTCTTGTGTCAAAGCTAGCCAACCAACCAAAAGATATTTCAATAGCAGATATGTGATTTTAGAATAACTCTCCTAAATAATTCATAAAATGATCCAAGATTATTTGGTAACAATGTTAACATGTATGCGTACACTACCAGCACATGAGTGATGTATGTGGGATTTCAGAGGGATCGGCTACAAAGAAAGTGGAACATCTAGCAGCTATATGCCTGATGCTAACGTAAATGTTAATGTGTAAAGAGACAATTATTTGCTAACACTTTAGCCTTAACAACTTAATAAGGTGTCAGGAGATACGTATATGTTGACGTGTATACAGCTTGTTCTACTGTCCCCGAGTACAGTTTACAGAGTTGTCTTCATAACATACCTGCCATCTAACCATGTACTCACAATAACTTCTGCAGGGTAAAACTAAAATCTGACCACTGCAATAAGAAAATATCTGTTACCAACCCTTAATCTTTCAAATGTACCAATATACAATATGTGCATTTCCACTGAGGCTTGCTGTATTTACTTTAACAAGAACTGTTGTACTTTTTAAACCTATGTAACTTTTCTATATAACTCTTGTATCAGCCTTTGTAAAAGTTGTTCTTCATCCATTTATATTGCATACGTTCATTACTACTATTTATTCTCCAGTGTTATTCAGCAGAACCACATTTGGGTTTATTTTGACTAAACACAAATAAAAACCAGTTACTTTCCGAACAAGACACCTTGGAACATCTTCTAAGTTACTTTTTTTTTTTAAACATTGGTGTCGCAAAAGTGCAGCAGCTATTGAATTAAAAAAAGGCTGTATCTGCATTTAGACTTCTGTATTATATTATGTGACTGTTGTAGCAGCAGGAGCAAAGCAGCCTGCCCCTGTCTATACGTTGAGGTGGCATTCAGACTCAGAGGGCTCCTGTAATTGGGGAGACAAAGAAAGAAGAGCTAGCGAGGTTTTAACAATCCCACATCAGCAGGGCTCCATCAGCCGTGAAACAAAAGGGACCCAGTGATTTATCCAGCAAAAGGAAGGGGGGGTAGGGGGTGGGAGCGAAGGCAGCGAGGAATTATCCGGAAAGGTCATCCTCAATTTCTGTCCAGAAATGATCTTTTCCCACTATGTAATAAACATTTATCTGATCCCTTTATTGGCTTTATTAGATCTGACAGTTTAGTTAAGCCATTTGCAGCCACCGCCGCGGGTCGTGACAGTTAACGTTGCACAAAAAGTTCCATTGCCTAGGTTTGTATTCACAGCACTGAGGGGGCAAGGACAGTAGATCTGGGCCTGGCATTATTACCACTGTGAAACAAAGGCTCTGCAGAACTGCTCATGCACATTAAGATGCCCATAAATATCCCTCCAGCACATGGCAGAGCAGAACATCCAGACACTGGGGCTGACTGGGTGTTGTGTTTAAGAGAACATCTGAATGTCAGTTGGGTGTCATTATTGTAAAAGCTACACTAATGTGGTATATGGGTTTGACAAAATAATGTAAACAGCTCATGACAAAGGACCTTTTAAAGTGATTTAAGATAGATGTAATTTTAAACACACCTACAAATGTGGCTCATATTTGTTGAATTGCAACTGCAATTGACCGCCATAGTTTTACAATCACTACTTTCATGAAATTGTATATATATATTTTATACCAAGACATACGTATCTGAACAATAAATGCAGGCACGGGATGGAAACCAGAAAATGTATTTTTATTTCATTGTCGTAAATACTGTCCCGCCGCTGCAATAATGTTTGCAATGTGATTTTGCAACTTTAAAGACCTTCATCACGACCTACTATACAGTGGGGCAAAAAGTATTTAGTCAGCCACCAATTGTGCAAGTTCTCCCACTTAAAAAGATGAGAGAGGCCTGTAATTTTCATCATAGGTACACTTCAACTATGAGAGACAAAATGAGAAAAAAAAATCCAGAAAACAAAAAACCATTGTAGGATTTTCAATGAATTTATTGATAAATTACGGTGGAAAATAAGTATTTGGTCAATAACAAAAGTTCATCTCAATACTTTGTTATATACCCTTTGTTGGCAATGACAGAGGTCATTGTTCTGTAAGTCTTCACAAGGTTTTCACACACTGTTGCTGGTATTTTGGCCCAATCCTCCATGCAGATCTCCTCTAGAGCAGTGATGTTTTGAGGCTGTTGCTGGGCAACACAGACTTTCAACTCCCTCCAAAGATTTTCTATGGGGTTGAGATCTGGAGACTGGCTAGGCCACTCCAGGACCTTGAAATGCTTCTTACGAAGCCACTCCTTCGTTGCCCGGGTGGTGTGTTTGGGATCATTGTCATGCTGAAACACCCAACCATGTTTCATCTTCAATGCCCTTGCTGATGGAAGGAGGTTTTCACTCAAAATCTCATTCTTTCCTTTACACAGATCAGTCGTCCTGGTCCCTTTGCAGAAAAACAGCCCCAAAGCATGATGTTTCCACCCGCATGCTTCACAGTAGGTATGGTGTTCTTTGGATGCAACTCAGCATTCTTTCTCCTCTAAACACGACGAGTTGAGTTTTTACCAAAAATTTCTATTTTGGTTTCATCTGACCATATGACATTCTCCCAATCCTCTTCTGGATCATCCAAATGCTCTCTAGCAAACCTCAGACAGGCCTGGACATGTACTGGCTTAAGCAGGGGGCCATATCTGGCACTGCAGGATTTGAGTCTCTGGCGTCGTAGTGTGTTACTGATGGTAGCCTTTGTTACTTTGGTCCCAGCTCTCTGCAGGTCATTCACTAGGTCCCCCCGTGTGGTTCTGGGATTTTTGCTCACCGTTCTTGTGATCATTTTGACCCCACGGGGTGAGATCTTGCATGGAGCCCCGGATCGAGGGAGATTAACAGTGGTCTTGTATATCTTCCATTTCCTTATAATTGCTCCCACAGTCAATTTTTGCATATTCAGCCTTCCCAGCCTGGTGCAGGTCTACAATTTTGTTTCTGGTGTCCTTTGAAAGCTCTTTGGTCTCGGCCATAGTGGAGTTTGGAGTGTGACTGTTTGAGGTTGTGGACAGGTGTCTTTTATACTGATAACAAGTTCAAACAGGTGCCATTAATACAGGTAACAAGTGGAGGTCAGAGGAGCCTCTTAAAGAAGAGGTTACAGGTCTGTGAGAGCCAGAAATCTTGCTTGTTTCTAGGTGACCAAATACTTATTTTACCGAGGAATTTACCAATAAATTCATTAAAAATCCTACAATGTGATTTTCTGGGGTTTTTTTTCTCATTTTGTCTCTCATAGTTGAAGTGTACCTATGATGAAAATTACAGGCCTCTCTCATCTTTTTAAGTGGGAGAACGTGCACAATTAGTGGCTGACTAAATACTTTTTTGCCCCACTGTATGTCTAAAAAATACAAAGAAAACATAGTCTTTGGAATTATATTGTGAAAAGAATGGAGAGACCATGTCTGAATGTTAGACGCCCGCAGGCCAATATGATGATGGAAGTGATGAAAGAAACCTGCCATCTAGTGATTAGCAGGTTACAAATCCTTTAGAAACGCTGATAAATGTTGCTTTAAGACGCTCTGCCGTCCTTCTGTAATGATAGCCAATCCTGCTGTTGGTGCTTGCATCAGTATGCAGCGATAATGGTGCGGTTGCAGAAGCAGTTGTGGTTGTAAACAACGTCTGTCATTCAGTTTAATGGACTTGGGGGCATTGTAATAGCTTTGTACCGCTTTCACATTCACTGCACCAAATGTGTAAAGTAAAGCGCCAGAAGATCATTTTACCCTGAAAATAGATTAAATAAACCTTTCATCTCTTTCATAGCTCTATCTTCAAGGACACTGCCCCCCTCCCCCCCCCCCCCCCCCCCCCCCCCCCCCCCCACTAATGCCTCACCCCCCTCCCTCCTCACTACACACAATATATTCTGTCTCTATTTCAATCATTTGTGCAGGCAAATGACAAAAGGTCTTTGAAATGAATTTGAATTTGTCTGTTTGAATGTTTCTGTGTTTACTCAGCTGTCACCGGGTGAAATACAGCCCGTCTCCGCCACATTACCAGCCGCCTCCTTCCCCAATTTAACTGATAAGAACACCACATACAGTATTCTCAATCCTCTTCCAAATAATGACTGGCCTGTGTGCCCATGTTCCTCCTATTTGAGAAAGTGCTTCTTATTAGTGAGATTTATGAGGCCTCGCCACTCTTGTGGTGGACCAGCCACCTCAGAATTTGTCATTGGCATCCCAAGGTTAATTAGGTTGATCATGTCTTTAAATAGCAGGATCATCATTGCTCTTCTCTTTCGCCTGCCTCTCTACTCCCCCTGGTTCCCTCTGCCGGATTGCAGCAAGACTGCTCATCGGCTGGGCTCCCATTCAGGAGCTGTCAGGGGTTTTTTTCTCCAATTTTTTTATTTTTTCAACCAAATCCTGGCTCCCAATGTGGGGCAGGCGGGCTAAGTTAGCGCGAAAGTGAAGTTGTCACTCAGAGACAGAGGAGGTGCGGTGCAGTGTGGGCCGGAGGAACGGTTTGCCTGCGCCTCGCCTCCAATCCAGACCATCTGTGGCCCCAGCTGGAGTGCCAGCGATGGTCTGGCACTTGTACCGCGCCATATTTACAGATCTAAACACAAATGGCTACTGCCTGATTGTTTCACGATTCATTAGTCAGACAAGCTCGGCTCTCGCGCCAGCCCAGCTGTTACAGAGTAAACCTTTGTCACTTAATAGGGCTGCTTATTGCCTCCCCATCAAACGTATTGATCTGTGGCCTCCTCCTTTTAAGGTGAGGTGACTGGGACAGACAGGAGGAGGAGACTGTGACATGGTGGGGTCAAGAGGATGTACAGAGGGTTTATTAAAACATGATCCACCAGGAGAGATATGAATGAGAACGGAGAAAATCTACAATTGATTTTAAGCACATGGTGTCGTTATTTCCCTATGTTCTCAAAGGAACTTCACAGTTCACCCTGTACAAGATTTTACTTCCAACCAAACAGCTGATTTCATTTTACTCTTGATTTTGGTTAAAGTTGTGTGAAATCAACTCTTGTAGTGTTTGATAGAAATACATTTGTACATACCTGCAGGCCCCAGGCTATGATGGCATATTTTGTGATTTTTTATAATTTGTTTTGTTTTTCAGTAGGGTTTACTTTCCAACCATATCTGGACTTTGCACTTGCCGTTATATCCAAGTTAGTTGGATGCCAACATTGTGACGCAAATACAGCTCATATAGGAGCCTGAAGTCTATTTATTAAGCGGCTTTGTATAAAGTTAATTTAGCACGTTATACAATATGGCCAAAAGTATGTGTACACCCCTGTCCAAAGAAACTTTATGCTTTGGGTTTGTTTATGGTTCCAATGAAGGGAAATCTTAGTGCTGCATCGTAAAATGATAATTTAGTGTATATAATAGTGTGCTTCCAACTTTATAGAAACTTTTTCAGCATGACAATGTCTGCATGCACAAAGCCAGCTCCATAAAGAAATGGTTTTCTCAGTTTAGTGTGGAAGAACAAATTACAAATTGACCTTTGAGGCACTTTGGTATGTGCTTTACCCTAGTCTCGCATTGACAGACCTTCCTCCACAGTGCTGGGGAGGAGGGTCTGTCTAGTCCACACAGCATTCTGGTATGGGAGAATAACGTGCTTTGGTCATAGGCTCTGGTTTATTGGCATTTCATTAAACCAATCATAATCGTCTTGGGCTCTGCTAAGCGCAAAATAGACTCGGAAAGGAACTTGTTTTGGTGTAACGTGTACATTCAAAAGTAGTTTTAGTCGTGCAACAGAAAACTCAGATTGGACAGATAGTCTAGCTAGCTGTCTTAATTTACCCTGCAGAGATCTGAGGAGCAGTTCACCATAGTCCTCATAAATCCACCAGAGTTTAAAATTACTACACAAAGAAAGTGGAATGTCCGAAAAGAGTGACGTCCGGTGGATTTTCCGGCAGCATAGGAGCAAGCCTGGAAGTGGAACTTTGTGGATATAGACTAGCTTTACCCTTTTTTTTTGTTGTTGAGGTGAAAGTCATGTGATAGTCCGACCTGTAAGGTTGGTGTAAGGTTGAGCCCAGAGTAGCCAAAGCCCTACAGCGCCTGATATAACAGGAACAGCAGTCTGAGCAATATGTGTATCGCCACAAAATGAAAAGCTGTCCTCAAACTTACGGACCAATTCCTTTTAGAAGACAAAGAGAGGGGAAAAAACAAAGAAGGGCAATCCTCAGGTCAAGCGTTTTACACTGGTAAGTGGAAGAAGGTGTATTGATTTCACATTAAGAGCACCGGGACGGGCGCCACACTATGAAAGTAATTCACGGATCTGGACCTCAAAGACAAGCTCAGCTATTGGCTTTCTGCCATTTTCCATCCTGCTCAATAGAATCTATGAACGTCAGCGCGAGCGTGCGGCGTATGGTGTCCTAAATGCCGACATTGATCCAAAAGCATTTTTTGTGTGTAAATGTGTCACAGCTGATCACAAGGGAGAAGAAATTAGACTTGTTAAGGGTTCGATGTGGGTGGGTTCAGGGGTCAGGTGGAGGGGGGGATAACAATGGTGTAAAGAGGGAAACCCCAATGGAGCGATGAGGGTCGGATTTATCCAACACCGTGACATTTGTATTGACTCGCTGTCGTCCCTAATACAACATGCATGTCATACTGTCTCTCCCTCTCTCTCACTACAGTAAATGACATGTGTACGGTAGAATAAGCATTACACGTCTCAGAACTTTAAATACCTGATTTAATTAACACGTTATTAGCTAATTAGCGCATGTTGATTAATGCTCTATTAATTCTCCACAGACCCAATTGAATCCTCAATGGCTACGTTGGACATTAACGGTGTAATTAGTCGCCCAGGCTGTAGTGGGTTTGCAGATGTGTGGAGTTAAAATGATTTACAAATCAAACCCAAATTTCTTATTGTGATGTTCTTCTGGTTGTATCTTTGTTTATTTGCCGTTTGTTTGTTTGTTTAATGAACTTATTGTGTCTTAATGGGTCTTCCTATGTGTGCGTGCATGCTTTATATTGTTTTAGAAGTAGTGGAACAAGTATTCAAATCATTGCCTTAAGTAACAATAACAATACCACATTATCAAAGTACTCAAATACTCAAAGTTTTACTCAAGTAAAAGTACATGAGTATTAGCAACTTAAAGTGTCAAAACTAAAGTACTTATTGGGCAGAATGCAATTATTATACAGTATATTATTATCATTATTATTATTATTATTATTATTATTATTATTATTATTATTATTTGTATAATACAATATATTATTACATTTTATTATATTTCATTTATTTAATTAGATCATTATTCATCATGCGTTAACACGTAAGCAGTAGGACCCAATTTTAGAAAATAAAAAAGTATAATCTGAAATGTAGGGGAGTATAAAGTAGATTATTAATTCTCAAGTAAAGTACCTCAAAATTGCTCACAAGTACTGTACTTGGGTAAATACTTAGTTACATTCCCCCACTTGTTATTAATTTTCCTACATATGTACGTGTAATATGTGTGTCAGTATGTGTGTATAAGACAAGGTGTTTATGCAAATGTTGGTTTGCATATTTGCAGGTGTTTGCACATGCATCCCTGGGAGTTGAGGTGTGTGTGTGTGTGTGTGTGTGTGTGTGTGTGTGTGTGTGTGTGTGTGTGTGTGTGTGTGTGTGTGTGTGTGTGTGTGTGTGTGAGACATACACACACACACACACACACACACACATACAGACAGCTTAGGCTTTGTACAGCTGCCGACCCTCAGAGAGGCGTGCTGGGGCAGCGTGAGCCTCCAGTGCATCTATCATCACGCTGACAGGGCCGCCGTCCCCACACACTGTTCAAAGTGAGATCTTCAGTATGGCTGCTTAGCAAATAATTGATGGGGTGCTTCCCGGTTTTTAAGGAGAGGAGCGGTTAGACGGCAGGCCAGCGACAAGCACTTTTAAAGTGATGCGTGAATCACTCTTTCATGACCCATAAAGCCATCTGGAATAACAAAGCACCCGGCTACCGTTTGGGTCTTTATTCTGAGTTTCCGAGACTCACCGCTGGAGTGGCTCTTTTTTTATTTTAAACAACAATGCTCTGTCCCTGACTCCCTGGTTGTTTAATTTGTCTTTCCACTTTATCCTTGGAAGGCATCTTGTCATATGTCTGTGAATAAGGTTAGAAATAGGATATGGTTTTACTTCTATCTATTTGTCTGTTAGCAAAATATCTATAAATACAGTTAGTGTCTGTAAATGAAAGATATCGAAAAGCTGGTGGACAAGTAGCTGTGCAACTTTGAGGTTTCTGCTACTAGATGCTTTTTGTATTTTTGACCAATAGTTTCTCCAGTTTGTTTCAGTACAGCTTGGAAAGTCTATGATCTACATACAAGTCTTCCAGTTTAATTGCCAGCTGTCATTGCATTTCAATGCTCGTTGATCAGAAAGACAAACAAACATTTATAAAACAAATGTAAATCAACACAATCTTTTCAGAGGTCCTAATCGGACTTCATTAATCCAAAATGAAATATAAAAGCATGAGGAGACAGGAGCCAAGAAGAAAACAATGAAGTTAAAGTTCTGTAACATGTTAAATGTAAAACCTACGAAAACCACAGCTATAAAAAAGTGCAGCTGTCACACTTTGCCTGCAGGTGGCGAAAGAGTCGTGGAGAAGCATTTACTTTCTTTGCCTGTAGATGGCAACATCAGCATGACTACGTCTGTAGATCTAAACTACTGCTGCTGCTATTATTTCCCTCTCCTTTAGGGGGTACCAAAGTCCGTCTCCGGAAAGCCATTTCACTCCCTATTTAGCCCCATTGTACCGAATTTGGTTGCAGTTCCACCATAGTTCCACTGGGGGTGATCGCAGGTGAGTGCAAAATGAATGGGACTCTATGGAGCTAGATGGCTAAATTTGTCTCTTTCGCCTGACTGTCGTTCAGAAATCTCAGATTTGATTGTAGTTTTTGCAAGTTCAACATGGATTATAGGTCGAGAGTTGAATGAACGAGTACTTATGTCCTTTCGATTTCTTACAGGTTGAGTCAATGTTGCCCATAACACGCTAGCACTCTGTTAATGAATGCTGATTGGTCAGTGAAGGACTGATTGCGACCAGAGATGCCACTTGATGACATCCGAAGCAGAACCAGAATGTCAGAGTGAATATTTCGGCGTGGTGTTTAAAACATTAGCAAACCTCTTTCTAGCACGTGTGTTGACAGGGAGAGCCTAACCTGTCAGCTGTGTTGTCGATGCCTCGAGAGAAAAAAGGAAGCAACTCAGAGCTTGTTGTAAAGCAGTATCTCCGGCCGTATATGTGTATGACGTCATTGACATTTTAAAAGGCTTTTTAGAACAAACAAAAAACACTTTAAAAAAATCTAACACCCAGCAGTGTATATTTTCTTAGCCTCTCCTTTCGAATGCAACATTCAAATTATTAGACAAAAAATTTTGAGGGGTATAGCTCCATAGTGTCCCATTGGTTCTGCACTCGCCTGTGAGCGCGAGTTCCCAAGTGGAACTCTGGTGGAACTGCAGCCAGTTCAGAAGCCGGAAGTATCGAGAGAGTGTAACTTCTTCCCTTATTAGAAATTCTTTGGGGGTACAGGTTGACAGGTGTAGAAATGATCTGACAGCAATGAACAGCCCCTCCCCTTGTGGGGAATCTTAACACAGTTTCGACTTTAAAGTATTTACTGGTAAGAAAATCAATAGATCTAAACTATCACAAGTTGCAACATACAGAACCAAAAAAGTTTGTTGTGTCCTGTTTCAGAAAAAAAGAATCCTCTTGGCCTGTATTGACAGAACATAGTGAACCGTGAAGTGTGATGCCTGCAACGTCTGCGTGCTGTCTTTTCACTTCCTGTTATTGTCCAGCATGTTTGAATGGCGTCTGGAGCCCACTGCACCTTCTCAGCAGATGGACTGCAAATATGGCCTCTGATTTATCTGGCCACTGATTAACTGTGAGAAAACAACACTCCACCAAATGTGTATGTGTATGTGTGTGGTGGGTGGCGGTGGTGGGGCGGACGCTAATATATTCATGAAAATGTATTCATAAAAAATGATAATTGTGATCGAAACCCCTCCGTGGCTCAGAAGATGAGTCAATAAAAAGCAGGCGAAATTGACAGGCGCCTGTTATATGGACAGCACTTGCAATAACAGATGGGGGGGCAGAGGGATGGACTGTGCACGGGAGCCTGATTGATCACACCAAAGTGGGTGAGTGTTAAAATGTTACGCAACAAGCTTTTATTTCCTTCCTTTGCACTACTTCATCATACATGATTCTTCTACTGTGAGAGGAATATTTTGTTAAATCTATTTTCAGGATGTTAACAACTCAGATCTTAACACTTTATATCATTATTCTATTGTTAAAGGGTTAATCTGAGCTAATTCCACTCACTTTAAGTGGCAGCTTGTTAGAAAAAACTAAACGACTCTTCTTGTTGTCTGTTAATATTAAACTGTTTGCATGATGGAAGCCATAATACTGCTGACAAACTCCTGGGAGCCACTTCCTGACCTCGTGGGAGAGAACATCAACTTTTGTATTATGACCTCAGTTTTGCTTAGGAAAAGCTGCTGTAGAAGGCTTTCGTCAGTCATTTCTGTACTTTGCTGTAAGTGCTGTAACTGACTCTACTTGCAAGTAAACAAACTTGAGACAATTTCAGTGATTCTGTCCATCTCTTGATAAATACAACTTCAGCTCAAAATGTAAATATTAACATGTATAAACTGACACAGGTTCATACTTGGAGATGAGTTTGGACTCTCTTTTTTTTTTTCTCGTCAGACTTCAGCTCCCTCATTGTGTGAGCGTTAAGCGGCGAGTTGGACAAGACTCAGACATAGATGAATGTCAGCCATTATCGCGGGCGGCCATTTGTGCTGGTATTTGACTCACTAATGATCGTCTTCCAGGCAGGGTTCATCAGCTTCAACGCAGACACACACACACACACACACACACACACACACACTCACTCACACTCTCAGACTCAAACTTGGGGCTAATTTGTCCCTCTAGTTTATCATTTCACGATAACAATCAGCTCATCCACGAATGCACACCCTCCCACTTTGCCTTTTAAAGCACTCAGTCAGTATATGTGTTTTGTGGAGGAAGTTGGCTACAGGTTTTGCAGTGCGGGAGGTAGATCAGTCCTGGTGGACTCCTGGCCTAGTCAGACTCCCTGTTGGTCCGTGGCAGCCTAGTGTGTTGGCAGGCCCACCTGGACCCAGCACCTGCTTCTGTCAGTGGACATGGCAGAGTGACGAGTATTGGGAGGAGGGTATTTGTTTATTTGCAAGTGCCTTAGGAATAAACCAACTCAAGCTGCACAGGGACAAATCTCTATGTGAGAATAAACTAATCTTATCAAGCAACATCACAACATTTAGTAGGTCAGACTTATTTTCGCCATTGGGGTCATTTTTGGATTTATTACAGTAAATATATTACATATTGGACTTTTAAGAGTTGTGATTCTGGCCATCTGATCTGATCTGATTTTGTATGGGAGATCAAAGAAACCAATCAACAGCCCTGATATACAATGTTTCCCTCATACTTTTAAAGTAACAGTACAAAAAAGGATACTCCTTAATCTTAATGTGATAACAGAAAACTAATATATATTAAAAACTGATTAAGCAGCTGATCAGAGCTAAGCCTTTGGGTATAATGAAGGCAATAACAAGAGTTACAACATAGTTTTGATTGGTAGCTGTAACATTGCTTTCAATAGTAAATGTTGCCATGTGCTCACAAAACACTGGGGGTGAAGAGGGGTGTGTGTGTGTGTGTGTGTGTGTGTGTGTGTGTGTGTGTGTGTGTGTGTGTGTGTGTGTGTGTGTGTGTGTGTGTGTGTGTGTGTGTGTGTGTGTGTGTGTGTTGGCAGCACAGTCTGAGCCCTACACTAAGGTCAGCTTGCCTGCCCCACTCCAAAATATCCCTGGGAGAGAGAGAGGGGAGGTACATTATACCTAATGATGCCTCGCCAAGAGTTGCTGAGTGTTGGGCATGGGGCGAGAGAACAGGGGGAGATATTTTGCCAGGACCCAGGAGGTGAGGGAGAGAGGAAAGGGGGGAGTTAGTGAACCAAACTGTGAGTCCATGAGAGTAAGTCTGACTGCTGTGTCTGTACATGCAGACACACCAGAGATTGACTGAAAATGGCTTTCAAGAGTTTCTGTATGAATGTTTTTTGCATCAAAGTCACTGTCAATAGAATTTATTTAATATTTTCTTTTTTTTTCATTTTCACCCAGGTCCTGATTCAGATGTATAGACACTAATGTGAATACATTTGAAAACACATTTTACTCTCTTTTTAGAACCCTATGTGCAATAAATGGGATTTTTACATCCCTGAACATGGGTATTTTAAAAACAAATGTCTGTATGATTAGAGCTACACTGTAAATTCAAATAATATCAAGTTGTTACAAAATGCATACATATGAGATTTCATGGTTCACAGTCTGGTGTGTGAATGTTTGATGCATTTCTTTGTTTTTTGTTTTTCCAAAATCTGTTACAACACATGTTTTAAATGTTTTACCTTTTGTACCTTTTGACAGGTACTACGTATAATAAACATACATTTCAATACTTGAAATCTGGTACATTATACAGAGATGTAGCTAAAAGCAAATTTTCAGCCCCATCCCCAGGCAGGTGACCAAATATAATAAATAAATAAATGGGTTTTATTCCCTTTCTCTTTCAGACAATCATACAAGGATTCAATGCGGATCTGACTGAGGCTTTCGATGCAGCAACCCAGGAGTCACCGTTTCACTGGTAGGTCTAATTATTGATGTGGCAATGATGGACATGGCTTCAGTTTTATCCCAGAATGTGAAGCTTATCATGGTGGGAATAGTTTCACTTAGGGAAAGCCTCTCTTTTGCAGGAACGCCCTGTTCACATTCACACAGTTACACATTCACACCTGGAAGCTGCCCAGTACAACCACAGTCTGATCTGCTGGCCACTGAAGCGCTCCACTGGAGCGGTTGGGGTTAAGGGCCTTGCTCAAGGGCACTTCAGTGGTGGTAATGAGGGAGCTTAAGAAACAACATTTTAGACCAACATGGGTTATTAAAACCTGCCACTGAAACACCGACTAAAATTAAATATTTACTATATTTACAAAAGTCAAGGAAACGTTAACGAAGTGTAAATGTAAAAACATTGCATTGCAGGTTTTCCAAGCTACCAAACTGATCTGCTGTTATCTGATGTTTAACAAAAGGCTAATATGAGCTCAATATATTTTGTAAACCCATGTAACATACTGTGCATGCATATGCAGGTGTGTGCGTGTGTATATATATATATATATATATATATATATATAATATAAAAAATTATTTGTCTCTTGCCGTTAACTTCCAAACATATTTTTTCTGAAATAAGGTCTCATGGTGGTCCACCGTCCAAACAATACAACATCACCATAACAGCATATTGTCATGCATGTTTCGTTTTGCCACCCTGCGATTCCGTAAGAATAGTTTGTTTTTCCCGTGCCGTCCAACAGGTTTGTCCGTTTGCCATCTACTGTCTGCCTGATTCCATGTGAATGCAGCATTAGACGTGTGGCTCTCAAATAATGTCAAACTATTTCCTCCTTTGCTCCTAACGGACATACTAATATTCCTGCGGCCTCTAGAGGGCTTTGTCACTTCAACGTAAACATACAATGCTTTTGAAATATCTGATGCTGTCAGTTTTTTGGGGAGGTCAGTCTTGTACACACTCACACACATTCATATCCACAGCTGACTGAGAGCAGCTCAGCAGCACTCCAACACAATTGAGATACATGAACAAATATGAATATTTAATATTTAAGTGTTGATATTAATTATTCATAAAACTGGCACTTTGCAAATGGATTAAATTAATTATGTTGATAGAATTAGACTACATTTGGAGCTTAATATAATAATGTTTGTATTATATTTGCTGTAATGGATTCAGAGCCATCTCCTATTAATGGGATTGATGATTCAAAGCTGCCAGGGTCATTTGTGCATCCTCAAGGCTTTACATTAGTCAAGTTGGATGATGTGTGTGCACGACTTTTAGAGAAGGAGATAGAGTCTCCGTTCTACTGTAGTCCAAAACTTGTGACACTGTGAACAAAAGGATGACACATAATAGTGATTCAAAAGCATACAGTGTCATGCATAGTGCAAATTCTCCTTCATGTGTCCTTTGTTAATGCCATAGATGAGGTTAATATCATTATTTTATTACACAGTAAAACCAAATTAGTGTTACAACTCTAATGTATCTCAAAAAACTGTATAATTACTTGCCGTTAATGACAGTAACGATGTATGGATCCCCCAAACCAACAAAAGTAAGTAAAGTGTCATAAAGTCAACTACGTAACCAAATATAACTGACCTTTTACTGATTGTTGTTGGTTCAGGCACTTCATGTTTGAAGTGCAGCAGCATATCAGCAAGCTAAAAGGGAATAGGGACATCTGTCAGAGAATCTCTAACAAAATATTTCAATAGACAGCTGATCTAAAAGAAGTCCTACTTCTAACTTACTTGTTTTGTAATCTTAAATTTTGCTTTTTGGCAGCAGCCATAGCATAGTCTGCAGGGACTTAGCTTGGGTTCAAGTCCCGCACGGATCACAGTACGGAGTGTGGTCTGGTAGCTGGAGGTGCCAGTTCACCTCCTGGGCACTGCCCTTGGGCAAGGCTCCAAATCCAATAACTGCCTAGAGTTACAACTATGACCATGTTAACACTTGGTTTTAAAATGCGTCTTGGGCAATTGGATCACTAAAATGACAATCAGTAACAATGACAACATTTACATGCATACATGAAAGTGAATATTCCACTAATATTCCTGTTTACATGCAGCCATGGAAAAGGAGGATTTTTTCCAAGTTTTTCACCGGTGGTGGACCGTGCAAACACAGCTTCCCTCAACCACCTTCTTCAAAACGTTGATGTTGCGATATTTGCGCATATCTTTATTGATACCCAAGTCTTTCTAAATAAGTAATAGTTTAAAAGTAGATGTGTTTATCCTTCTGACCAGAGATGTAGGGTTTCTCTTAGATCTACACCTCTACCCCAGCCTTACAAACTGTTGGGTGGTTGGTTTGTGTACAACAACCATAGCAACGCACAGAGCTGTCCGTAAGCCGTTAACAGGCAAGAGAAACTATAGCAAACTGCGGTAAAAAACCCTGATTGAAACGCATATTTCGAATGTGCTGTATTCATGTCCAAAGAATGCCTCTAAATCCTGAATAATACCAGCGGATCCCACGTCTTAATCAGAAAATGCTAAATTCGGAAAAAGGCCTTATTCGGAATAGCCAAACGGAATATGCTGTTTACATGACCTGTATCAAATTCGGAATATTGTCATATTAGGAAAAATAGTGGAATATTAGTGTGCGTGTAAACATACTCGCTGGCATCAAATGTGAGGGTTTCTTTGTGTGTGTCTTTTGCTTGTGTGATATAAGAACTTTGCAACATCTTTCAAGCTGTGGGTCATGCTGTGAGTGCCTGACCTGCAGGGGGGCTGAGGGGGAAACACAGTAGAAGCCACAACATTAATTAGCCTATTAGACACCTCCTTTAACTTAGCAAGACACAGCAAAATGTGTCTCATATCTGTCCTCCCTCCTCCTATCAAGATCACTGGTATTTGGACTTTGACCTCTCAGGGCTGTTGGCAGGATAATAGGGAGACACACTGCTTAAAGTCCAGCAAAGATGTTTTATTATTTATTTTAGATATTTTACTTCACTTCATTTTCAGATGGTATCACATAGATTTTTAACAATTGACTCACTTTTAGCATTTAACATTTGAACTTCACATAATCTACAGTATAAAACTACTTATTGTTATTTTTATATATTATTTCACCTCTTTCAATGTTTTGAACCTTCCCTTTGGTACATTATTTATTTTGCCTTTGTGCACTGTACTCAGAGGGTTGTAAACTTGGCTGTGCTCTTGCAGTGACTATAAAAGAAAAGTAAATTAAAATATGATCAGACAATTACGTTGGTTATTTACTGACTATCAACCAGTCATTGCTTCTTGCCTGGAGGCCCTACTCTGACTATAGCTATGTAGAAACCTTTAAATGCTCAGTTTCAGTCTGTTTATTGATGAAATTGTTTGACTCTTTTGTAAATTTATTTCTAAACAAAACCAGATATGTCTGCCATTGTTGGTGTTGAGAAGTCTTTCCCACCCTGACAACAATACAAATATACAGGAAACTGTACCTCTTTTTTAATATCTGCCTCTAAATTGGGCAAATTTTAAAATGTAGAATATTAGCAGAAAGTACCAGCGTTAAGCAGCTTCAGTCTAAAGACATCAGCTCTTAAAAAAACCCATCAGTCAAACACTAGTTTCAAGTGGTCCTGTCCCTCCTTCCAGCCCTGTGCCAACACACTTCCTCGCCTTTAAAATCATATTACATTTGCTGAAGCCTGCGTATAAATTTTCCCTGCGTCTCATCAGGGCCCCCCGCTCAGTATGGCCTCTCCTCTGACTGATATTGGCTCATCATACTTAATCTAGGGTGAAATTTCCTAGTCTGTGCTAAATGACTTGCAGCCTTCACGAGAGAGGAGATATTTATTTTTCTCAGGGCTAATGACCTGTCCCCCGGACCCACCCACTGATGGTTATTTACTAGGGCCCAGATGCTTGGGCTCAAAATGAGTGGTAATGTCAGCGGGTGCCATCCTTCATCGGGCCGCTCCTGATTGAATCCGAGTGATCCCATTGACATTGACTCTGTGACTTTTAAGGCCATTACCTTCCACCGCCCACGATGATCACCTCATCATCGCTTCCGAGCTGACAGCTGATTAGCAACAAATTACTGACAGGAGAAGGCTCTGACACCGGGTGCAAGAGGTTGGAGAGAGAGAGAGAGAGAGTGTGTTGTGTGTGTGTGTGTGTGTGTGTGTGTGTGTGTGTGTGTGTGTGTGTGTGTGTGTGTGTGTGTGTGTGTGTGTGTGTGTGTGTGTGTGTGCAGAAGAGGGGGGGGGGGTTACCAAGGAGTCAGAGGCCTCCTCCTCCTCACACACACACACACACACACACACACACACACACACACACACACAGAGTCAGACACACCCTACACTCAAAGTAATAGCTGTGTCTATGATGCAGCGGTGCCCTCGCCACTAAGCTCATGGTAATGTAATAAGTGTGGAGGGAAAACACTGGAGCTCATATGGTTAGCCCCTTCCTGCAACGAGTGCACAAGCAGCTGCTCCTCATTGGTGAAGAGGGAGCACATTTCATTTGTGTGGCTTTGTGTTTGGGCCTGATTTGGTTTATCCATAAAGTAGTGTAGAAAATTAATATTCACCACTGGGGTTCTTACATGTTTCATTCTTACAAGTATACTTTTTACAATACTGTTGAGCACCAACAAAAAATCACCAAAAACTGCCTTTAGGTAGACCTTTACAGATGTGGAATCAGTTCTTTGTGATGGTGTTCCTCAAGGAACATTGTGTGGTTTGCTGTGGTTTAAGTTAAAAGATCACATACTGTACTTCCTCAAAGCTCTTTTACATTTAAAGTTTAGCAAGCAGGTTCATTACATTATAACAGATCCTTCTCAAGCTGCTTTATCTAAAACAAAAACAAACTGGGGAACAGAAGGGGAACATAAATTCATAAAAGTAATTTAATGAGTTAAAATCAAAAATGTATTTATTTATTTATACATTACAAATGTATGCCCTTGAACCAAAGTTCATTTCTGTCTTGTTATTATGAAATGTATTGACTGATTGATTTTATCCTATACCTGTATCAACAATATCTATGTAAAGTTAGCTGACATTGACTAACATTAGACCATAAGTTACTAATCATAACGGAAAAGTAAGGCTGTAGCAGCAGAACCCCTGCATGTATTTAACTGAGCATGTTCTATTACTCAGAAATTCAACTTTTCATTAATTTATTATTGCTGTACATCTTTTAGAACTGTCTTGATTCCACCTCCTGACAACAGGTCTCTAATCCAAAAACCTGTCTTTACTTAAACGAGACGACCTGCTTAAATAAAGACACGTAATTATTTCAATAACTAATAACAACCTTCTTGGACTGCTGTTTCATCTTTCAGCAACAATACAGTATTCTGACTTAATGCCTTCAAGGATCCTCCAAAAAGGCTCCAGTTGGTCACAGACATCTACTTCCTCCTGAGGCACAAATAAACCTTCCCTCGCCTCCTGGAGGAGCATCTGTCTGGGCCTCCAGCCCTCAAGGACCGGACAAGATGGCGGCAGATGAGCAGGGAGATGCTCCATTTGCTGCCGACAGGATCCATTTTTAATGCATGGGGGAAATTTAAAGCCCCCTTTTAATTACATTTTGGTCCCAGCATACCAGGAGTCATGGATGGAGGGGATGGGAAGTGTTTGAGTCTCACTGGCCTCGTAGGTGCTTTGGTTCTGGTCTGGGGACCTTAGTGAGATGCTGGAGTTGACGGCTGATCTCGGCACTGAGTTCTTCATGAAGTCAAAAGTGCCAGAAGGGAGGATGAAATGGTCTCCACGTGTGTCTCTCAGGGACAGATACACTGACTGAACTGGCTGGAAAAGCACTTTCCTGCAATTATAGAGGCAGCAACAACTCACGCACGTCCCACCGGTGGATCGCCATGATGGGTCAGGGCTGTAGACATGGAGAGATACTGACACAAGTGGATTGTTACCTCTCAGATGCTCACTTGAATGGATCCGGGTGCAGTAAAGTCATATAGAGCTGCTTAAGGTTTCAAATTAACAAATCATTGTGTCGGAAATGAAGGCAGCAATGACATAAAACTTCAAAGAACTAGCTTTTGCATATGCGCCTGTCGAGTAACTTTTATTGGAATGAATGGATTGCAAACTTGGAACACGGTATTGAGTTCTCGTAATACATCCATGGTGTGTAATTTGGATTATCTTTTTAGTTGAGAGTATATTGGCCATTCATCTTGGTTTGTGCTGGGCAAAGAATATATTTCAGCCCTGTATGATGAAGACAGAAGGTGAATTATTCGATCAGTGCTGTGGATTGTACACAGCCTACACAACATCACAACAAGAGGACTCCAGTAGTTTAGTTTTGGAGGACTCAAAAGAATGATCTAAAATTGAAGTAGCAGGGCCGATATATATCCTGACTTTTAGACCATAGTACAAGTCAAGCACCAAAAACTACACTTCCCATAATGCATTTCAAACTGCTATATCCCTAATGATATGATCAGCATTACATTTGACTTGACAAAGCTCCCTCCAGAACCATAGAAGACATCAGGCTGAGTAGTACTCCTCATAATCTGATCTTTATGTCTACATCCGATCGAATTCCCCTTGAAAAGGAAAACTCCCATAGACTCCCAAAGACTTTTGTTAGTTGAAGATTATTTTTATAAGTTTTAACCATCAATTCAGTTTTCTACTCAGTTTTTTTTTTATTTGTTTAATTGCTGAGATCTGTGGACATGGAATCTGTACAGTGAGCAACAAAAACAATCTCACAGGTTATTAAAACCACATATTTAATAGGTGAATGTTAAATGTTTTATCTAAATCATTAAATGGGAACATGTATTTAGATTTCGCAGAGCTATCTCATGGTTCAACTCCCCATACCTACTGTGGCTGTATGCTCATGGAGTTTTTTTATTACATCATTATTGACAACTGTACAGACACTTTGGGTGTTTTCACCTTTATTTTCTTTCATATAATTGTTTCATATACAGTAATATGGTTAATGGACAAATCTTAGAAGATACCCCCAGGTTGTAAAATGGCTGAATTTACCAAAAGACGTTTTAGACCAGAGAATTCTTCAGTGTGTGATAGTCAATGTTTTTGCTGTAGCCAGAAGACCTTTGAGTGCAGTGTCTGTTCAGCAGCATTATCCTTGATACCATGCATCATCCTCTGTATCACAGCGTCCCTCTGTTTTTCTGCTCCCTCCCCTCAGCCCGCTGTATCTGAACTCTGGCCACTGTGATGCATCATGGCCTCTGTTTGATCAGAAGGGGTGCCGTGGGCCGAGGTTAGCCCGGGCTCAAACCAGGTCTTCTCAGTCTCTAGCCTCTGAGAACATCAGGGCGTTTAAGACAGTGATGAAGTCTTCCCTCTGGTGGATTGGGTCACATTGGCGTGTCTGTCACTTAGCCCGGCTGACTCTCCCCTCTCTATCTCCTTCTCTGTCTGCCTGTCAGGATGGCAGATGACGGCGGGGGCCACCGGGGGACCGCTGGCTCCCAGTGAAGCATCATTTGCTGCCCTCCGTGGAGAATCCCCCCACCAGCTGTATTTCAAGACCGTCGCACTGCTGTCACGGCAAAGACTCCGGCAACAAGGCGAGGCCTCTCCCATAAAACATCAAAAGCGTCCGCTGCAATGAAAACACAAGCGAGGGGGGCCTTGTCAATCTTTACAGCCCCACTTCTAAGTGTCTGTAGCCCACCACCACGACACACAGCTTCCACGCTATTCATTCATTTTTCATGCTGCGCGGTCAATGATCCAAAATGTGCCATCTATTCTGCAGCTGACATGTCCAAACGTCTGAGTTACCATATAATGCCGCACATAACGGTGCTGTCTGTGAAAAGTTTTATGATATGGAAATATGCTAAAAGCCTCTGTGATGAATAGACCATGAATATACATTATGGGGCCAGAAATAACACAAACACAAGCTGAGTGAATGCTTTGTTGTGGACATTCAAAGCCTTTTTGACATTACACTAATATTTGAGTGACGTGCCCTCATATTGCTATACATGAATATAGTCTTTAATAGCTGTGGCAAACATTTTTAAACCATCTTTACTTTTTGACATTGTAAGTAAGGGTCTGTAGCAAGACTTAGTTGGTGGCCTTTTTATTTTCAGGTCCCTCGTATACAACATTGATTCAATAAAGTAGGAGGGTTTAGCAGCAGTGCATGTTTAAGTGTCCATGTTTACAGTTTTGTGTGTCTTCATCCCACCAATTTGGGCTCCAGATCAGAAAAAAGCTCATATGGTTGTTTCAGATTTCGCTTAAATGAGGACTTGTTGATTTGTTAGTATGAAGACATTTGCACACACATTCTCACACACACACACACACGCACACACACACACACACACGCACGCGCACACACACACACACACACACACACACACACACACACACACACACACACACACACACACACACACACACACACACACACACACACACACACACACACACACACAAGGTTGTAGTACTCACCACCACTGACAACATTTAATCCTTAAAAGCTAGTCCAAATTTTGAAGCCACCATGAACTGACATCAGTGCAGAATGATGTCTTGTTCCCCAAGAGGTGACATTGTTTCAGGATCACCATTTAAAGGTTTCTTTAAACATCAACACTACATCAGCAGCACTGTATTCACTTTTCAATTACCCCAAGCCCAAGTCCTGACTCTAAAACAGCCATGTAAAGAACTGAGGAACATCCAAAACATCCTCTGTAAGCAAAAATATCTTCACAGAGATAGAGGTACAGGAACACACACACACACACACACACACACACACACACACACACACACACACACACACATACACCCCCACAGAGATGAATCCTGTATGCATTATGTCCAAACTGACACATAAAGAGGCCCTAGATTAACTGCTCCCCCCTCCAGACTCTTTTATCCCCTCCGTTCCAGGGGCCACGCTCATTTACATAAACAGATAATCCTTGATAAAAATTTCCATTAGACAAAGGTGAAATGGATCAATTTCTGCTGCCAAGATAAATCTCACGTTTTACACCGACAGGGTCATTACACAAGCCACATTTCAGGAATAATGTATTTAAAAAGTCCGCCGATAGCGGCCATTTCCCGCTTTCCAATTACCTTAAAGAAAAGCTTATTCTGTGGACAATAAAGCACATTACGGCACAATATGATACAGTCCATAAAGATCAGCGTGTTTGATGAGAGGTTAGCGAAAGCTCAGCATATTTCGGAGGGGATGTCACAACCCCATGGTTATCGCTGACACCTCGCTGTGCTCGCCATGCAAATGTCCTATTACGCCCAGTCCAAATAGATTAAGAGGCCTGTTCAGAAATAAACAGTTTTTTCCTGTTTTTCTCTGTCTCTCTCTCTCTGTCTCTCTCTCTTTCTCTCTCTGTGTGTGTGTTGAAGGTGGGAAGAGAGAAAGATGGGAGGGGAAGAAGATGGGTGGGTTGGTTGAGGTGGAGGGGGTGAGGTGGATTGACAGGACAGCGAGGTGATGCAAGCGGTACGGGGCAGGGAGAGAACGAAAAAACTCATTAGTTTGCTTCCACCCCAATTCGCCACTCTGCATTTGACCTCGAGACATTCCTTCCTCTGCATGCCCTGCCCACTCACCCACACCATCCACCCCCCGTCTCTTATTTTAGGTGAATCACACTGCAGGGTTTGGATGGCCAGGGAGTCGGAGTGAGGGGGCCGCCAGACAACGGGAGCTGAATAAGGCTTCCTCCACACTGCAGACACAAACATCAACTGGTTTCAAGATTTTTCTAGAATCGTTTGTCTTTATCCTAAAATAAAATACTCAGTGCTAGGGCTGCACAATATATAGTTTTTTTCATCCCCATCAACTGGCGCAATGTACACATCGTGAAAGGCTGCGACATATCGCGTTAGACACTCAAAAAAAATAGTGTTATTTGAAAGAAAATATCAGTAGAAAACGCACTTTAACTGTCATTCTTTTATTAGTGGGGCCTTTTATATTCAATTCCATGTTCAATTTGTTCAACTAAAGAATGTTGAAAATTATTTCTTTATATTTGTTTTAAATTCAACAAGCAATTTGTTGTATTTTAGAAGAATACTGAAAGCAGCAGAAATGAGTACACTTTATCTGTTTATTTATCGCAAGTAATATCGTTATCGCTATATTCAACAACGTTATTGCATATCGCATATTTTCCTCATATCGTGCCGCCCTACTCAGTGCCTGAATTGGACCAAAAAAGTTGCCAGTACCCTAATTCAGCAGCTGCATTAAATGTTAATCGGAAGTGTCTTGGATATATTTATATTCTTATTAATATCTTGTAGGGGTGACCCCGAATAGTCGACTATTCGATCGATATAAGGAGCCTGAATTAAATTTCACAGTAGAATCATTCCATTTGGGCTGTATGAGGGTTCTGAATGTTTGAATGCTACTAATAAAACTACACATTTGCATTTATAACATGCTGAAATGTTGAGCTTTACAGTTCATTCTTGACCTCGTAAAAAGCAGTTGACCTGTAGGAAGGTGTTCCTGTTATGTGACCACCTGTTATCATGTGACCAACATTTCAGGTCATGTGACCATGGCAACTGGGCAGACTTTATTTACAGAGAAAAGCTAAAAGATTTGGTTTAAGAAGTTCGGAAACACTAATGCCTAGTTCACACTATACGACTTTAGCCCAGATTTTTTTAAGTTCGCCGTTGCATCGCAGACGCATCCGAGATATCTAGCAGGCTAAATATCTAATCCGGTCCTGTCGGGAGCTACAACCAATGAGAGCGCAGGCACCAGTTGAAAAGGATTGAAAGGAATCCTGGGGGAGGGGTCGCCTGTAACAATAGGAGCTTTACTGTATGTGTTGAATTTGCAACACAGGCAAAAGTTGTTGTTGCACTTAGAAAAACAGACTATAAATAATAAAGATGTAAGGAAACAGGCTATTTTGTGAACATGCGTGCCAACAACAACATCAGAACTAGAGACCTTCGTGGGATTACACCAGGGGCGTAAAGTGTGGGGGCCAAGGCCCCTTCCCCACTTCCTACTCCCCTACTTACGGCACCCTTGCTCGGACCACACCCATCTTTGAACTCAGCTTTTATTTTGATCATAACTACACACCTGTAAAGTTTTGTGGCTGCATCTTGCACGGTTGTGACGCTACCGGCGTGACAAAATCTGGCCACAGACAGACAGACACATAAACACCTGGCAAAGTACTCAAATCCTCTTCTGTGGTAGTTACCGCTACAGTAGGTGTCTCCAGGACAACATTTTGTCATGATGACACACACAGACTCACAAGTGGAAAACAATACCTGCGTCACTGTCGCACCTGGTAACAAGCATGACTACATAGAAAGTTCTACGGATTGCTAATGAAAAAATCCTGTCTCTCGCATGATATAACATCAATTCACATGTCACTTCTCGTGTCTGTTCTCTAACAAAATGTAGCAGACAGACTCATCAGGGATTCCTGGTGAAATATCTTGTAGTGTGTGCCCCCCTTGCCAACCACAATGACTAAAGCTTGTTTTACAGTTCTGTGGAGGCTCCACACAGAGCTTTCGCCGTAGCCTACGTAAGTGGCCTGATGTTTATACTTGTGCGCTGGTGTGTGCGTCGAGCCGGCGATTAGCTCCGGAGCGAGTAGCGACTCTTATCACCAGGTCCACCTACTAAATAATAGTTCACACTACAGGACTTTCAGAGTTGCCAGATCGTTGTGCTCTTCACACTACACAACTTGCTGTCTTGTAATCGGGAATCTAAAGGCCTTTTTATAATTGTGCGTTGAATCGACGCCGGACCCTACGCCGTAGCCTGACGTGCACCTCTCGAAAAATGTAACTACACGTCGCTCGGCCGTGGCTTGGTAGCGTTGCATTTCCCCCGACTCATTTCCTGGTTCTCCTTCTCCATAAACAACATGAAATCAAGGAGAGGGTTAACTTTTCCTGCTACAGATTTCCCACCATGGTCAGAAAACACAAGGGAGACACTTTGTTTCTCTCACTATGACTCTAGAATTTTTTGTTAAATAGCTCGAATGTTCCCACTGCACTGGCAGACATGTTTTACTTGTTGTAGGAAAATAAGGCTTTAAAGGGAAATTCAGGATTTTATCAGAGATACGCTTGGCCAGGGAGTCTACTCATTTATAACAAAAAGATTGCGTTACAAACTGGAGGTGTGGAGTTTGAAAAACATGTACATTTACCAGGCAGGGAGGGTGCAATGAAAGATACTATCTAAGTTCTCTATGCAACAACTAAGTTGCTTTATGGGTAATGTAGGTTCCAGATCCTGGGGAAAAGTCAGGATATTTTGATCTATGCTGCTTTGATTTTAATCTTTTTATCCCAAGCGAGTCCCTCGACTTTATTGAAGTACATCACTACAGTTCCTCTTCAGGCAAAATGTTTTTGTCATACTCTTTATTGTAGTACAATTGTGATTGCAGGATTGTTTATTTTAATGTGCCATGTTTACACTGTGGTATTCATAAAAAAAATGTAAGATTATTTTTTTGGAGCATTTTAGGCCTTTATTTTCATAGGACAGCTGAAGACATGAAAGGGAAGAGAGAGGGGGAATGACATGCAGCAAAGAGCCACAGGTCAGAGTTGAACCTGGGCCTGCTGTGTCGAGGAGTAAACCTCTATATATGGGCACCCGCTCTACCAACTGAGCTATCCAGGCACCCTGGGCTTTGTGCTTTTACATGCAGTGTGTAATGAAAGATTACATAGAGTGAATATGGCTCCCATAAACAAACATAGGTACCAAACTAGATCTAAAGGCACTCTTCATATGTGTGAATGGTGTTACAATATTCAATTCTTGACAGGGAAGACATTTGATTGCAAAGCTGGAACCAAACAAGTTCATTTACTCAAGTACTGTATTGTAAGAACTATAATTTTGTGCAACTTTGTACTGTACTCATACATAATACAAGGACGACATTTGAGAAGAAAATATCCTTTGTATTCTGTTAAATGTATTCGTAGTCACATTGCAGATTACGTTTTTGACATGCTAAGTATGCAGTAAATTCACACGAGTAATTTTACATTGTCATATTCAGTTAAGTCAAATACTGTAACAGGATTGAGTTAGAAACAAAAGAAGGAAGTGTATGGAGTGTCCTTTATTTCCTATTACTGTTCATCTGGACTTTTTGACAGCACTGACAATATATTATTATTTAGTGATATTTTACATCCGTACAAGTCAAATATGATCCCAAATTTGGAAATGATCATGGATGTTTTTGGTATGAACACAGCCAGAGTGCCTGAAACAGATCCAACATGACCTCTCCTGCGGTGACAGGTTCAGGGCTAACCTCCCCCCCCCCCCCCCCCTCTCTCTCTCTCTCTCTCTCTCTCTCTCTCTCTCTCTCTCTCTCTCTCTCTCTCTCTCTCTCTCTCTCTCTCTCTCTCTCTCTCTCTCTCCATTATAGAGACAGAACAACCCTTCTGCTGTGAACAAATTGTCTTTTGTCCTCGCTGGCTGGAAACCCAAAATGTCCTCTTTGCCTCCAACCTGAGGACACATCCTTAACTTCTGAGGTAATTATTTTGCATTAAGACGAGCAGTCATTTTTTTCATGGCAGCATGTGCTGTACCGTAAACTCGTAGGGTCGACATGCCTGCAGAGATGAGAGAGGAAACAAAAGAAATCAGCTGCAGAGATTCGCTCTGTCCCACCAACCCACCCACCGACCCCCCCTCCCAACGCCAGGAGACATGAAACCCATTATCTTGATGGGATCAGGCAGCATCCATCTTAATACTGGATTGCATATGATGACAATGATGATCCTCAGAGCAACATGCCACCAGCTAGAGAGCTTCCTGGTGGCAGGTTTGGAGCGAATCTCATGAGAAAAATCCTTCTTTAAATTTTTTTTTTTTTTTTTTTTAAAAACACTTACAAATAGGCTTGGCTTCTATCTCAATCTGGTTTAATCCAACTGTGAATTATTTATCAAATGAGATCTGTGTGGTAGTCTGTCCATCTACGCATCCATTTTTCATCATCAAGGGTCCCAATCCCGTCATTTCATCTTAATCATAACTTCAATTATTGCCCTGATCTAATGCACTAACTTTTAATAAATCATACCAGTTAAAACAGCCCCCACTTGGTGTGCTATTTATTATTGGCCTGATGCAGGAGCCAGTTCTGGGGGTCTCACACACTGAAGCTCATGCAGGGAGTTGATGTCTCTGTGGAGGACCCAGACAGAGATACCATAGCGCCACCTGCTGCCTTGAGAGGGAAGTAGACGTTTCATTTTCCTCTTGTCTCTGATTCATTGCTCGGCAGCTGTGAGTCTTTTGTTGCAGTCACACAGTAGTCTGTGATTTACTGTACGTAATTCAGACATTTATTCTTGCTTTGGGTGGTTTAGTGTTATTTTATTTAGGGCATTTTGGGGCATTTTAAGTATTTATGTGATAGGATAGCTGAGAAGTCTTGAAAGGGAAGAGAAAGGGGAAACGATATGCAGTAAAGGACAGACAGCAGGTCGTAATCGAACCCGCGTCCGCTGCATCAAAGACTGAATCTCTGTACACGCTCAACCAGATGAGCTACCCAGTCGCCTCATTTTAATTGATTTTAAATATAAAAAAGCACAGAATAAGTCAATTTATCCATGTAGCCAAGATGATGATGAGGATGCTGATTAATTGAATTGCAAAATCTCTAGTTTGAGTCTGGCCATCTTTGTTACATTTGTCATTTCCCTTTTCTCTCTCTTTGCTCTGTACTGTTAGCTAAAGTAAAAAATGATTTAAGAAAACACATAGCATATGAAAGAATATAAAGTGATAACAAAATTAAATGTAAGCATTGCAATTAATCATGCTGCATAATACTAAAAGGATGACTTGTTCTGCTCAGTGCTGAATGAGGGGAAAAGAAATTTAGCATTTTTTGTATTCTCATTTTTTATTTGATCCCTCCGCAATCTAACTGAAAAAGTAAAAAGGGAAAGGAAAGAAACAAATGCTTGCTTGTGTCACATTATGTTTATATTTCTAATTTTGTATATTGCATATCGGAGGTTCCGACGAGCTGGATAAAATGTGCATATTTACGTTGAAATATTAATTCTAATGATGATAATATTTATCATATTTAACGTGGCCACATACTGTACATGCAGTGTCTCCTCCTCAGTGACAGACAGATTAGATGTATCCATTAATGTTGTTTCATCTGAAGCAGCTCATGTTCAGTGGGTGGCCTTCTGCAGCAGGCACAGAGTGACCTCCACAGGACGCAAACTGAACTGCAGCCTGATGAGGCAAAACACCAAAATGATCATTGATGATTATCAACAGCCACTCAAGTTCATTTATTTTTACTTCTTAGTTATTACAGCAACAAAATCACAAGAATCACAGAGTTTATCAGAAAATATTTGATGTGTAATGGATACGATGGAGTTGTCTATGCTTTTGTGTTCTTGTTTTATGCTTACGTGTTGTATTGTTGCATCTTATTTAATGTTTTAAGCCATCAACCTGCTAGGGACTGCAGGTGAAAATTAGCCTGCACGGCTAAATCTGGCACATTTACATGTTTGACTTTGTGCTCATGTTGATTAATGTGCGTTGTCCCTTTTAAAATAAACAAAATCTATGAGTGGCACTGAATGAGAGTCTGTTAAAGCTATAGTGCCTAGTTTCTGTCGCCCCCCCCCCCCCCCCCCCCCATGAGGAATTTTAAGTAATGACAACAAAATTGTCGGTGCCCCCTGCAATTAACGTCCATAAGTTTGATACATTTAAACTGAAGAGGCTGCTGTTTATTGCCCACACTCAGAAAGTTAGATTCTCATTCTGGAAATGAATTCTCTCCACAGCAGCTGAGTGATAAATAAAAGACATTACAGATTACTGCAGTAGTTTCTAATGAATCTTCTTGTATAGTTTGACTTAATAGCTACAGAATGAAAACGTTTTTTACTTTTAACAGTGCAGAGAGGTGCTAGTATACATTTTGAATTGCATGCAGCCAACCTACGTATGTGCATCATTTTGCACAAACTAGGATTTAAAAAACATTACTATAAAGGTCCTAGCCATAATTTTAAAAAAATACTGAGGTCATGAGTCCGAATTCTGACAATACAACCCCCAAGTCAAAAATCTTGGGTAAAAATATTCAGACAATATTTTTTTTTTCATATTTCATTACTGCTCAGTTATAATTCTCTAAATACTATATTTCCACACTACTAGGGATACTGTATAATTCTGATAGAGACAAAGTTCATCAATTCATTTTATTTGTTTGGATTTTTGCCTACAAAGAGATATTGAGTCTTTTTTTACATGTTAACATATTAAGTCTAAAAAACATCAGAATGTAAATGCCTCCTCTGTTTTTGTCTATTTAAGGTATTTATTAATTGTTAATATTTTAGCACCTTACCATTTGACCCACTTATGTTATTATTGCCTTCATCTCATGTATTCTAACCCATGACAGAGGACGTTTTTAAGTGTATACACTATACAGAATGTTTGTATGAAGCCACAAATTGCCATGTGAGTGGACAATAAATATGTCTAATCTACAGTAAAACTGAAATGGCCTAAAAAGAGCTAACAACAGAGACAATGGAGTCATTTACCATAGTTTCATTAGTCTTATATTTGGCCAGAGTTAACAGTGTACTCAAATTAATGTCCTTCTGCAGGATAATGGTGGTGCAGAGAACATGAAAACTTTCTGTCTCATCTGTGTCTGAGCTCTAGGGAAAGACAGCAAATATACGTGTTGTGATCTAAAGGTAATGTCTGCAAAATCGCAAACAAAAATCCAAATCCACATCATGTAAACAACCTGCTCTTTCAGTCACTCACAGCACTTCATCTCAAATGTATTTGAGCTGCTGCAGGATTATGTGGACCCAGCCTGAAACAAGTTGTTTTAGGTGATTTATTATTAAATGTGGAGCGGTAGATAAGTACAAGTAACAATCACCCCAAAAAAGTGTTTTTTTGGTTTTGAAAAACACACTATTACGTCATTTTTAAAATCTAAATCTTCTTTGGAAAACTCAAGAAAACCAATCTGCGCCCCATGTAGCCCTGCAGAAAGAGGATGACTGTAACAGCGCATATGCAGGTCTAATCTACAGACAGTTGTATATTAAAGGGTTTATTTTGGGATTGTTCTGGAAATAAAAATAATAAAGTACCCTGCATACATACTCTGTGTGTCAGAAAGCTTAAACAGTTTGTCTGAGTGGTGAGGATGGGCTTACAATTTCTGATCCATTAAGGATTACCATGAAGTTTCGTCCAGCTGCAAAAAAGTGCATCACATCGCAGCAGTTGTTGCTGTTGAGAGGCATTAATCTCATTCCCAGCAGCAGCTAAATGTCCTAAAACAACCACACTGCCCTCCTCCTTAATCCCTCCACTGAGGTAAAAAAAAATTCGCTTTTCTTTGGGATCCAGGCAGGAATTACAAGAGAGGGAACCAGATGTATCTTCTAAGACTTAAAAAAAAAAAAAAAGTAAAAGGAAGCCCGGGGATTTAGACTAATGCCTTTCAATATTGTTATACAGATGAAACTTTACCAAAAAAAAAGAAGTACAAGGAGACTAAGTAACAATGCCATTTCATTCCCAGAAAGAGCTCAGTGGCCCAGATGCTACGAGGATAGATGCAGACATTATTGCTGGAACATTTGTTGATGCAACATTTCAGATTTACTTCTTTTTTTCCCCAGTTTGTGATGTATTGCTCTACATATGGCCTCCAAGCAGAACATGGTTTGTTTTTGTATGATATTTTGTGCCTAATAGAAGATGGTTGATATTTTATCTATTTATTATTTGATCATGTTTGTGGGCATCTCTGTCTTCCGGTCTCGTTAATCAGAACTGCGGAGAAAGCAATCGGAGGGGACACCCGTCCTATTCTGGAGATCACTGCATCACCAAAACTTTCCTGGCAAGACTTTGTTCTACATACAAGGTTTATAGTTTCTATTCATTGTACTGGCTTTATAGCTTGAACAGTCAAAAACACTTCTTACACTATATGTCTCTTATTTATAGAGTCTCTTTCGGGTGTTCATGAAACGTCAACGTTATCAGGCGTTGCAGATTTCGGTCCATCCACTTCAACTCCCAACAGACACACTTCTGGGCATAGTCAATCCACATTTAATATGAAAAGTAATATATTTTGAACTCCTCCCCAATTTTTTTGTCTTATTTCTGGACAGTGCAATTTCAGTTTTTAATTGACTGACGGAAAACCATCACAAACTGTGTCTGCTTTCTGATGGACTTAGTGTAGTCACACATTTTAGAAAAAGAGAAACACCTGCTTCATGGTTGAGCCGTCATAGCCCTGTAAGAACTTAATGAAGGAGTTCCTCAGGGAGCCCAACGAGGCTCCTTTGTGATCAGAATACCAATGAAAGTCCTCCAAGTTAGAATTGTTTTTTATTTTTTATTTGGTAAAGTCTTGACATCAAGGTTAAAACTGGGCTTACATAAAACTTTTGTTTCAACATCATACAATTACTATATTTCAATGTGAAACAGGTCCTAACATGTAAAATATAGTCACTGTATTGCTGTCATGTGTAATATAAAAAGCTAAAATATATTTTTTTATTTTCAGCTAGATTAAGGTCAAGTCTAGGCTGCAAAATATTATATATTAATGTTCACAATCTGTATAGAGAAAAACCTGATTTTATATGGTTTTTGGTATTGTTTCCTCACAAAGATCTTTTTGTAATGGTGGGTTTCTCAGGTTGGTTCTTTTCAGGAACATGTGAATAGAGTATTTTCACACTGTGCCAGTCTGACTTCACCCCCCGCTGTGTAGGAAGAGCAAAGAGCTGTCCCCCACACTTTGTGTCAAGGCATAAAGCACGGTCAGCCAGAGACATTCAGACGTCCTCGATGTGAAGAGAAGAGGATGGGAGAGGAGGAGAAACTCTGTGTGTCACAGAAGGGGGGAGGAAAAGGCGAGGCCGCATCAGACGACTGCCGAGCTACATCCAAGTGTCAGGGTCCCAAAATAGTGGCGAGCAACGACCAGACTGAAGACACCAAACAAACAACAGCTCTCAAATCGAGTAAACATCGGCTAACACACAAGACACGACAAACTGTGAAGCCTCCCTCTGTCTTCCGATGTCGTTAATCAGAGCTGCGGAGAAAGCAATCGGAGGGGACACCCGTCCTATTAGAGGAGGCTGCAGCCGTCTCTCCCCTCCTCTGACCGGAGTCCTCGCAAACACTTTGCCTTCGAAAAACGTTGACAAGCTCCCTCTGTGTGGTGCTGTGTGGACACAGAGGACAGAGTCTCGTCTCCAGCAGATGTCTTGTGGCGCAGACTATAAATAAAGCCAATGAGACCAGCCGGCCGCTGACGAGCACAAGCCGCCGCGAGGCCGTGTTAGCTTTGCAAACGGCCTGTCTAGTCTTGGCACGGCAGGCGGGCTAACATTTGGCGGGCCCCGTGTTGAAGCCTGTGATGCCTGTGGGCTTTGTGTTTAGGGTTGGAGAGGAAAATAAAGATTCTAGCCCCTAAAGTTGAGGTTTTATCAAAGTTGTTTTCCGTGTTGGGGCAGGTGGGAGAGGAAATGGTAGAAGCTGAGGTGCACAAAGCTTGATAGAGAGCATAGAGGTGCCTGGGGAAACAGAAACATGGGTGCAGTGGAAAACATGTCATGCATTGTTAATTTCTCCTTTGTGCAGTAACAATTTAGCCAATTTAGCAAGTGTTTAACATCAGTGAGAAGAAGTATAACATCCAATGTATTCACCATAACGTAATGTGCCAAATGGGGTGCAACAGTCAAAGAGGAGCGCACCAGTGTAGCCTTGTGTTTCATTGATGACCCTGACAATCCCAAAGGACATCGGTGGCCCGGGGGCCTGTCTGTCTCTATTTAAACCACTTTAACAGCCCCTTGTTTGGAAAGAAGAGACTTTCATTTGCCAAGACAGTGTAGGCACCCTCGATTAAGATGTAATGCAGTGCCGTTTTATTGCACATTTCATTGTAGGACACACCCACAGTTAGCGCTTTAAAAAGGAAAATATCCCAGGTCGGCCATAACATGGAACACTTACAGCATATCTGCGATAATCAGCACAAATGGGATATTTTGACACTGATAAAATGGCCGATACACAAATCACCTCCTGCTTTTTTGAAGAAACATTCAGAGTATAAGCAGGAGCACTTTAATTTCATGTTCCATTACACGCCGTCTAAGCGCACATTACATCGAGCCACATTTCTCTACGTCAAGTCTGACAGAAAAATGGAGGACAGAAATCAAAGACAAAAAATGGCCAACGACGAGATTGTCACAGTGAATCAGTGAGGAGTCAGGAAGAAGGTGGTGGGGCGGGAGACGAGGAGTCACCCTTATCAAAAACCTCCGTTAGAGTCCACAGTGCATGTGAGAGGTGTGTCCTCTATCATGAATGTACCTGGGTCTGGTTTGATGGCTGTAATTCACTGCAATAATAGGGGTGGAGGGAAAACACTGTATATACAGATACAGCATATTGCGATATTTTCCATGGCAATACTGTATCGATACACGCAATTGGATAGTCCTTCAATCAATCAGACCAACGATCCGGGTGACGTACTTGCCTTTGAAATCTTTTTAAACAGCAGCGACAGCGGCATCAACAAGTTGCTGTGCTTCGGTGGCCACCATGTTTAATGTAAACAAAAAGCTGCTTGCCGTGGCTTCTCTATTGTCATCGTGTTAAACCCACCAATAGCGCGCCAGATGGATAAGCCAGTTTGTGATTGGGCCCCACAGATTTGTAACGGAAGCAGGATAGAAAAATGTACAGCCTGAGCTGCAGGGCTAAATCAAATCGCCGGCAGATTGGGCTGGGTTTACCCAGTCTAATAAATTGCAATATATCGCAGAATATTGCAATATGTTTAAAATCGCAATAATATGACATAAGTATCGTGAGGCCTCTGGTGATGCCCACCCCTATGCGATAACCAGAAGGAACACCCGGAAACTCTCCTATTAACCCTTTGACTTTTCTAAAAACTAATAAGAAAGAGTAGGTATTTGCACAGAATGTGTATTCCTTATAGTCAAAGCTATAACCAGGACAACTTACACTGCATTGAATTTAATAGAAGAAAACTCTAACTTTCTCTTTATTGGAAAACATCAACATTTTGGTAAATATACTGATTATCTTTCTTGCCAAGAGTTAGATGAGAAGATCAGTACTCAATGTGTGTTAAGATTGTTGCCGGAGCCAGGTGGCTATTAGCTAAGCATAAAAACAGTTATATTGTACATATTTCTTTTTTTCATCCATCACAGTTTATAGACAATGCCCTGGCCAAACATCCGGCACATAACTGTGTGCACACATTTTATCTGTGCAGTGAGGAATTATTAGTAACATTTTGGGTGTACTCATTTTTGGTTCTGGCAACAAAACTGTCCGATTGTCTGGTCATGTTTCATAACTCAGATCTTATTCAAATAAATTGTAATATAAATTGGAATTATCCTTTAACTTGACTTTCTTTTTGTGTGTCATGGTAGGGGTTTTGAGAATCGCTGTCCAGTTAGAGGATATTAAGATTGTTGCTGCTTCCTTGTTGTATTAACTGAAAAACAATGACAGCACAAGAAACACAAACACCAGGCTTTAAAACACCTAGAAACTTTTTTACTTTTGTTTTTGTATTGCCAGTGGCAAAAATAACTTAAGTCAGTGCGTACAAAGTGTAAAAAAAACGGGTATGTGTTTTATAACTGATCATTAATGTGGGGGAAAGAGTTAAAGGAAAATACATATTGTACATTTTCCTCTATGTGTTGCCTCATTTGTATCAAACACTGCCAACTGTAAGCCTACAAAATCAATTAATAACTAAGCAGCGACTACAGCAGCAGGAGATTCTTGTTGTTTTGCCCTTGCATGCATGAGTTACTATCTTAACTTGGCAGCTGACACTTTGCCAGAGTGGATGTGCTGAGAGGTGTATTAGAAGTGATAATAGAGAACACACTTCCAGTTGAGAATGAGGCAATTAAAGAGGGGTGTAAACAGCAGAGGGAGAACTGAGTGTGACTTCCCTCCTGAGGGAATCCTCCCAACATCTCTCACACCTGAGAGGTCTGCGGAAAACACTCGCTCTGATGAGGAGAGTGGATGACAGTTAGCGAAAGGAGGATGTAACACAGTCGCACAGTGCAGCGGGATGACAGCCAGGAGACTGAGAGCGGCACTATGCGGGCTTACATTTAAAGACATTTAAACATACATTTATAAATTTTTAGAGCAACGTGCAGGTGGAATTTTCTACTAAATTTATAAGTAAGCTTTCATGAAATTGACCATTTGAAAAGTTAATGCTGAAGATGCAGAACTTATTGGCAAAAATTCCATTTTGGGCAATGCTTTCTAAAGCGGTTTTTTTTTTATCAACATTGCGTTACATTACATAACATAAGACAGTCTTGTCCCTGCACTGCCTCGGCAGAATGTGCAGTAGTATGTTGTAATGAGTTTGAGTGGTCGGGACTTGGTGTGTTAAGGCGCTGACACACCAACCCGATTATCGGCCGTCAGACAGTCTGGCGAGGTCGGTAACCCGAGTCTGTTTGGTGTGTTCTGTGCCGTCGTCAGTCGGAGGAGCCGTTGGCGTTCATTTGGGCCAATTTGACTTGATGAATTGGCCAGCGGGCGTCGGACTCAATGACCAATTACAGGAAATGACGAATGGGATGAGTGTGACGAACGCCTCTCAAAATCTGACGAAAATCTTTTAAACTGACCTTTGTCGATATGAAATGAAGACAGATTCAGCAACTGCGTGGACGATTTCTCACTTAAAATGTTTTCAGAAACACGTTTCGGTGAACTATTTTCGTAAAATACGAGATTGTATTCCGAACAAGCTACCATTATGGTCTGGCTTTGAAATTCGGGAGAAGCCAGACCCACGTGACGCGTTCGTCCAATCAGCTGCCGGTTTTCATTTTTTGGGTGACAATACAGATTAGCACCGCCTGCTGTTATGGAGACGTATTACGTCTCACGCACGCGCAGAACATACACTCAAGTCGGCGTCGCTTCGGTGTCTCCCGAGGCACCGAAGCGACGCTTTATTTGACCAACTGATCAGACTGATCAGTCCGACTGCCTTTTCTGCCGACGGTCGGTCGTCGGGTTGGTGTGTCAGAGCCTTTAGTCTTTTTTCTGTAGTTTTACATTGCATTTTACCATTTGTCAACATGGTAAATTATTGTAATTGTGCAAGCTACACCAGCCTGTCACGATGTGGAGTCTGAAGTTTACAGAAAAAGGTGAACTTACTTCACTGCTGCATCTGTAATGAAAAACGTGGCTCATTTTGGACAGGAGGATTATGTTCCCAGCGATATGAGCCACACCTGCGTATCCCAGCATACCATTAGGTTTAATATTTTATAAATCATGAGACCTTGCAAGAAGCCTACAGGGCAAAACTTCAGAGGATATGTAGCTGTTTTCACAGGCCGAGTTGCTGTTTGTGACAAATAGCCGAAGTTGAACTTAATGTGTAAAATTGGTGGAGTGCCTCTTTAAACCTTTAACACATACATTTCATTACACGTAAATGTATTTTCTGGCAGGTTTCTGATGTATCCTGTCTAATAAATTCAAAAATGGCCCATAAACACCTAAATAACACTAAAAGTAAGATGATCTGGATAAAGGTCATAGGTCACAAATAGTAATAATGCTACTATATTATAATTAAATATATATATATATATATATATATATATATATATATATATATATATATATATATATATATATATACACACTTTTCTTTTTTTTTAAATAATGTAGTGTGCTTGTGAAGCCCTCTACCACAAAGGTTACAACAAACAGCAAGTTAGTAACATGACATCAAGCATTAGTGGACAAAAAAATTAATTGAAATAATAAAACATGCAGATAGGCTACACTTGGAGGGCTTCTTATGTCCTGATATGTAGGCTAAATTATAATACATTATTATAAACTGGCTTTCAGGGTACAAAATTGGCAACATCCACCAGCCAAATACTGGTACTAAAATATACAAGTGGCTGGTAGATTTGGTTCACTTACCAGCCAAAAAATAAAAAACAATGGCTGCTGGTAAACATTCAACATTTAGCTGGTGGACAAAAAAAAAGTTAATTTTGCACCCTGCTGGCAATTAGAGACCACCAACCAGTGTAGGGAACTGTTTTGTTTAATAACGTTTACATTGTTGCACTCACTATAATGATATGCTTTTGACATTTTCTTGGAAACTATAGTTCGATAAGAAAATATCTTTACTTAGAGTCCACGTACTTGCTTTTTCCAAGGCTTTCAACAGCATCTCACGGTCTTCATCAGCGGAGTTTGCTTAGTTGACATAAGTAAAAACTATAGCTAAAAAGCTATGGAAAAGGTAAAAACGCTGCATGCCCTAGCCAGCTCAAGAGCCACCTATGTCTGGGTCTGTTCTTTTTAATCAGGCAGTCTTTTGGGACAGCGGAGGGGTCCGTTACTGATGACGTCTCTGGTGATTTGGAAGCTGTTGTAGCCGAAACTTGATACACTGCGTTGCATATTAAATTAATGTTAATATATTTAAACTAATGCATAGTACGTACTATAAGCCACAAAATGGAACAAATTGCACATATACAAAATTGAAAGGTGAGTTTGTTGTTAATTTCTTGGCTCTAAACAAAGGGGCATGTTAGCTAGCCTATAGTAGCCTGTTCAGACAGGCTCGAGCTGTAATTACCACTAGCTGCCAAACTGCTCAGAAAAGTCTTATTATTTTAAGATTGACTTGGTTAACGACAGTATTATTTACCACCTAAGGCTTAACCTAAAATGGTTTCTAGATCAGTTGTTTTTTTGGGTATAGTCGGCTAGTAATAATTTACAAAGCAGGCATGTTACATCAACAAAATCACAACTTCTCTTGATCGTTATAATCAGTGACACAATGGCATCTAACGTTAATGTGTCAACTGTATATTGGTATGGAAAGACTGGGAGTTAAATCGTTTCTAGAAATATAAATTGAATTAGCAAGTGCTTGTTTCGCACAGTAATTGGATTAATGTTTGGAGCATGGGGCTTGGCACGTACAAAAATGCGATGGTACTGAACGGAGTTTGGTATTAGTTGTTCTCCATACAATTAGAGCGGTGGTTCCGCCTTTTAAACCAGCCAATTTGTGTTAGCTTATATTAGCTCATCTAGGTTATTTCATACAGATAATATGGAGAGAATTAGCTTTCCCTGATGATAGCTTTTGCTATGTTCTCCACTTAAATTTAGGAAATCACCAAAGATGCCCTTTAAATGAGTGTGTCACTTGTATTATTGCTCAACTGGACAGTAAAAACAACTCTTCCACCAGACACTGGCTGGTAGAAAAGGTAAACTTACTAGCAAGCCACAGCCAAACATGGGCCAGGATGTAATTGACTTTTCATGTAGGATGCAGCCTCCATTGGCTCTGATCTGACTTTTTGTTCTCAGTTTCAGGTCAGACTAAAACAGACTCCTACAGCCCAGCCATGCCTCAGAAACCCCAAAAGAGCGCCCAGACTTCACACTACATTGAGCTGGGAGGTTATCAGTACTGGCCTGTGCTGGTGCCTCGAGGTATCAGACTGTACACCTACGAACAGATCCCAGTGTTTCTGAGGGAGAATCCCTACATCACAGATGGATACAGAGCCTACCTGCCCTCCAGACTGTGCATCAAAAGGTAAGACGTAATGTTGCAATGCTTAAGTTGTGTTTTCTCTTGACTGCTGCTCAGGGAAGTCAAAGTGCAGAGTTAACTCTAGATGTTGGCTCAGGGATCTTTTAATCAGCTATCTGTTGCATAGAAGTGCTTCATTGCATTTTTGTAGTTAAATCAGAATTTTCGACTTCTCAGACTACACCAAAACTGCAAAACAGTGTTTACATAATCATACATTTTAACAACAGATGAGGTGGATGATTTATTTACAATTGCAAGAAAACAAACAATGTATTTTTTCCGTGGCCACTGTGCTTGGTGCGTTCCTCTATTGTTTTAGTTGCCTTTCTTTATAAATATTTTGTAAAATTATTTGATACCCACATATATCCTACAGATAGGGTTTCTCATTTGCCTATTTAATAACAATATTTAAAGTAATAGTTCTGCTTTTTAAAGTGGGTTTGTATGAGGTACTTATCAGTCCTCCAGTCAGTCAGCACTTTACCTTGCCACCAGACAGCCCTTTCCTCCAGTTTCCACAAAAGTTTCCCCTCTCCCTTTTTCGACAGTCTCAGTTCTTCTTCTGTATACTCATATAAAGGGTATCCTCTTGAGGTATCAGACATAATTTGCTTGTCGCTGTCATAATCACTTTTTTTTTTTTTTTTTTTTTTTTAAGAAAACATTTTATTATTTACTTGTTGTCTCGGCACGGTTGTGCATATGCATAACAATACAGAAGTTCTATATAGCGTACACTTACACTGATATGTTTTCTTAGGTGGATCTTTTTTAGGGGGCTAAAATATGTTTTTCTGCTTGCTCCGTGCACAGCCTACATACCTTAGCTTCCATGCCTCTCCTTTCTTCTGCCTCTCCAAACAAGGGGCGTACCGACCTTAAGGTAATACTCCCTCAAACGACCCCGCGTGAAAATATCCGTACTATCCTAACCCCTGACAGCGTGATTGGTTTTGATTCATTTTTATTCTGGGAAGTTTGTCAGTCAGTTTTAGCAGCTAATTACACTAAACTCATGTTAACCTTTTGGGTTGACTTCCTGCATGTGCATACAGCATTACTATGTTGAATTTAAATACTGTGAGCTGTGCAGTTGAGATTACCTATCTCAGTCTGTAGTAAAAGACATTTTTTATCTGAATTTTAACGTTCCTCTGTGCAGCCTCTTCATTCTGTCCAATGAGACGGTAAATATCTGGAGCCATCTGTTGGGCTTCCTGCTCTTCTTCTTTGTCGGGGTTTACAACATGGTCTCAGTGCTGCCAGCCATCGGCGCCTCTAAAGAGGACTACGTCATCTACTCCATCGGACTCTTCTGCTTTCAGGTACAGGACTATGTTTTCCAGTTCACTTTAGCAAGGACAGTTGGTAGAACACAACTTTGTCGCCATTAAAACACCATATTGAAGATCTCACCCACACCCGATTTACGATTTTTAATCGATTTTAAAAAGAAATAAATTGCATTTCTTTTTACCATTAACACTTAAAATGATGAAGGCAGTTGAAGATTACAAGGTAGTACGAAATAAACATTGTCCTAAATGATAAGTAAGGGTTAATGCCCGACGAGGTGTCCATTGTCAGGTATTAGTGGACGACGGCGAGGCGTGAACCGTCTGCCGAAGTCCATTAGTACCTGACAGTGGACACCTCGAAGGGCATTAACCCGCTTATACCATGGTCACTTGCCAAATAACATTTTTAAAACATTAGTTTATATTTTAATTTGTTTTACAATCGAAATCTAAAGTTTATCCAAACAATAACTCTGTTTCCCTGGTTACGCCTGAGGGTTGGAGTAATAATAATAACTTGGATTTATATAGCGCCTTTCAAGGTACCCAAGGTCGCTTAATCCTTGTGTTGTCTTCGTTTCAACTTTGAAAAAAACACTTTTTTCTGACATTTGTGACGCCTTTTTTCACAATTTGTTTTTTCTTTTTCCAACGTTTTACATTTTAAATTTTTTCTTCTACACATTTTCACAAATAGGGGGGGGTTAGGGGTCAAAGGACTTAGTAAAAAGAAATGACTAATACCCGGAACAATCATTCCCATCCTATAAGGTTCTTATGCAATGCAAACGTTGTTCACTCCTCCAGGAAATAGGAAAGATAAGACTTGCCTCCCTTAGCAACGGGAGTTATTTATAGTCTGCTCAGCTCGTAGAACCCTTCAGATCAGGAGCCAGAAAGCTAACGCTATGCTAGCAAGATCCAAATTCAATAACATTGTGTACAGTTGGCAATCAGTAAAAATAATTTGACAGTATGTTGAACAACAAGACAAGCTAGCTATCAGCCACGTCATTGTCCCCAAAACAATATAACGACTTTTACGAACAATTTTATCCGCGATGTGTAACGTTACTGTCGGCCGCAGCCTGAAGTATCGACCTGAACAGCAAACGGGATGTGAGATAACGTTATTCACTTTGAAACAAAGTCAGTTCAGAGGGGAAGTATAACTTACTTCTTGCAGCTTGTGTGTTAGCGCCATCCTGTGGTGTTCAGAGGACGAGTTGGGAAATAACAGATTCACATTTCCTTTTTGTTTTAATGTAGCGTATTCATTTAGAACAGTTAACAGTCAGTTTCACCGTAGGTGTCCTACATCACTTTTTTATGGACACCCTGCAGCCAATTAGAATCGAGTATTCACCCAGACCATGGTATAAATTGGAATTAATTGATCAAATCAATTTTGAATCACTTTTTGAGGCTAATTATTTGCTCAATTAATAAAAAAATAAATAAGGATTAATTGCATAAAGATATTTCAGGTTTCTGTCATTTTTACATTGAGCCAAGTTGATCTAGGCTGGGCTTGTTATGTTACAACCAGGTTTCTCCTTATGTTGAGCAGTGTGGTGATTTCCAATTCCAAATATCCTGGAAACTGAATATGTGACAATTGCATGGTGTTACCTTAATCTCAATGGTTACAGAAATACATCAGCGCTTATCCAAAATATTAGCAGTTCTTCTCATCAAATGAAAAATAATCAGTCCAGCAGTTGGCTTGACCAGGCTTCACAACCAAAGTTTTCAAGTCCAATTTTAAAAAAAAAAAAAAAAAAAAAAAAAAAAAAAAAAAAAGAAATATATGTATGTGTATATATATATATATATATATATATATATATATATATATATATATATATATATATATATATATATATATATATATATCTCGAAAAAAAAGGCACAATTTTGAGATGAAATAGTTAGGACTTGTCTTGTTAAATCATAATATTTTCCTACTTGTTATCTCGCAGTGCATGTCACATCCTTTGCTGCAGTAATGCCTGACTCTTCCCTTGTTGTCTCACCATCCTCAGCTGTGTATGCTGTGTTCGGTGGGTTATCACCTGTTCTGTTGCCACCGCTCGGAGAAGACCAGCCGCCGCTGGATGGCGCTGGACTACGCGGGGGTTTCCATTGGCATTCTGGGCTGCTATGTCCCTGGAGTCTTTTACACCTTCTACTGCAATAATGTAAGTTGACCTGCAGCCTGCAAGTCACTTCTCTGGTTTATCTTGATTTGTCCTCTCTGATTTGTCTCTGTCCCACTTTCTCCCTCTGGAGCTGCATCCAGAGCTTCAGTTTAAAATCATTTTAAGGAAACAAAAAGCTAAATGTTAAAGCTGCTCTCCAATCGTCTGTGACTCAATTACGCTTCGGCTCAGTTTAATTGTAAATGGCTTATTCTCCTTGTGGAGTCTAGATCATGCAGCAGATGACAGGCACAGCAGACAAACTGCTCTACTGTTTCATATCTTGTTTCCATATATTTACCCTGTACTCGCTACTCCTTATCTTTTTTTTCTCACTCTTCAGGCTGCTGTGGTTTAGATTGTTCCTTTCTTTTGAAATGTTTTGCAACTTCTTACAATACTACAATACTGTTGTTTTTTTTATATTGGAAAAAAGCCAACATTCTCAAATGTTTAATTTAGTCTAAACACAACTGGTAAAATTATCATATGGTCCAATCCATTATCTTGATCATCAGCCTGAATTCAGCCTGACATTGTGTTCCTGTTATCCAATTTTTTTGTTGGGGGGGGGTGTTGTTTTGTTTTGATCTAACCAATCAGTAGTGGTCGATTCATCCGTCCTGCCAGAAGCTGTGGTAGCTGTTGTTCAAGCAGTTCAGTCAACGTTTTTCAGGGAAATGGAAATCTTCAAAGAGTTTTTATTTCATAAATTGACTTGTAACAACCTGTACTGCTGCATCTGTATCATCCATGCTTATTTCCTGAGTCAAAAATAACCTTTAAACGACAAATTGATGTCTTAGATTAGGGACTATCTGATTAGAGAATAGGTAAACAAGATTATGGGTCTGACCAGATATTTGATACTCGATCCTGCAGTACACAACTACGTTTGGAGTATTAAGATTTAAGAAGAATTGAGGCTTATTTACTCTTACGCTCATTGCAGCTTCATGCACATCATAGATGATGTAAATATGTTTTATGTGTGAGCGTCTTTGCACGGATCATCACTAAAATGTCTAACTAACGTCCTCCCTGGAGACTTTTAGCTCAACATCCTCGGCCTGAGATGGCGTAATTGAATAAAGCTAAAGTGAAGCCCACAGTCTGGCTTTGCCGATTGACTCATTGTTCTTGGTGAATAAGCAACATGACACCTTTGCTGTGCTCGTCGTTTGGAAAACAGCCTCTGATGACAGCCGCCCACAACCGTGCTATTTTTTTTTCCTTTCCTTTGCTATTTTTTTTTTTTTTTTTTTACTCCTGAAGTATTTGGCTGTGGTCTTTACTGTTCGCTTTCCCCCGCATATTGGAAGCGCCGGGTTATTTTGCCCCCAGAACGCAGCTGAAATCTGCTCCAGCCCAAACCAGATGGCTGCGTTCATGAAGCGGTCCATCACTCCTGTTCCCCACCATATGACGTTCGCAAGTCTGGGAGCTGTCTCAGCGTAGGGCCCCCCCCCCGTCCTTGCCAAGAATGGGGCTCTGCTTCTGGGTGGCTCCATTCCTGTGGCACGCCAAGTCCCTACAGAAAAACCTGATTTTTATATTTAGCCAGTCAAACTCTTGTCTCGTCAGTGTGGTTTAGAAATGTAGATTTGGAGAAGAGAACGTGGTGTCTGTTTAGAGAAGAGCTTAAGAAATTTGGCTGGACCCGAGTTGGGCCTTGTTCCTGGTGCAAATTTATTCACTGTGAAATTCAGCAGGACTCGTCACATGAGGACGTGTGACTGGACGGAGGCCTACATCCATACAAATGGACAGAAGGGACTGAGACGAGGCTGTCCAGACTGTGCACAGTTACTTATAGAAGTTTAAGTAACAGTGAAGACTCTCTGTAGATTTAAATATGACTTAAAAAGAGACCTTTGTTTTAAGCACCTACTTACATTAATTTTCAAGTTTATTATCATATGCCTTTTGCAAATAAAATAAACCAACACGTAGCGATCGGACAATCTAAAGTGTTAATTTATAAACAAAAAAGAGGGGTAATTACCAAGTGATTTCGATCACAGAAAACAGTTTATGGCATTAATAAACAATAATAATTGTTTTCATTCTTGGTCTTATTTTCAGTCAATAAACGATCAGAAAACAGTACAAATCACAAGTTCTTTGAGCCCAAGGTGAAGTCTTACATTTTTTTATTTATTTTTTTGTCCGACCAACAGTCTAAAACCCAAAGATTTAAGATTTGAGAAGCTAGAGTGAGACAGAATATGGCATTTGTTGCTGCATACATTATTGATCTGTCAAATGATTGCTCTCTTTCACTCTCCTCTACTGTCACTAATTTATTAAAAAAAAAAAAAAAATTGAACTCAAGATATAATGCCGAGGAGAGAATCAAATGAGTACCTTGAAAAGTCAAAGATCTTATTTAAAAATGTACCTTGAATACAGATCATGAAATGTATTGCAATCGTGTAAGAATGAGTTTCTCTGTGCTGCATGTTCACTCACAAGTTAAAGTTACAATCTCAAAGATCTCCGCTTCGTTCTCTTTGGCGGCACCTATGGCGATCAACAAAATAGCAGGTGTGTTTTTGGATCTCACTTCCCAGAGATCCAAACAATGTGGCTACGGACACCCAGTACTGCAAATGCAAGGGCTTTCAGCAGTGGGTTCTATCATTATTGTGTTACCTCATTCATTGATAGTGACTTAACTGACATTTATTTAAATGAAAATCTTCAAGATTATTACTTTAATGCAGAACAGCATCAGCAGTCCAGTGTGAAAAACATCCATTACAGCATGTTGTACTCAACACAGAAACATTCTTATTTGGCTTACATTCTGCTTTACTAGCTTTTTTTCTTTTCTTTTTGAAAGCTCTTAATTTTCTTATTTTGACACAATGTAACATGTAAATTAAACAGAAAAGCCTTAAAATGTACTCGCCTCATAGGAAATGTAATGTCCTAGTGAGAAGCATCCATGTGTGTACTGTGAAGTGAAAGGGAGTGTGCGTAGCTGGGTACATGGTGTGATTTGACCTTGGACCTTCCTGTCCCTGCAGTACTGGCGGCAGGTGTACCTGGTGACGGTCCTGGCCATGATCCTCGCGGCCTTCTTCGCTCAGATCCACCCTCATTACCTCAGCAAGCAGTGGAAGCAGCTGCGCTCGCTCATCTTCTGCGTGGTATCCGGATACGGCCTCATCCCCACCGCCCATTGGATCTGCATCACTGGCGGCTTCTCTTCAGAGCTCGTCCAGGTGAGCACGCTCAGTGTTGTCACCGTAACCATAATCAGTTTATTTTGAGAGGTTAAAGGTGCACTATGAGTTCCTGCATGGTTTCAGCGCAATTTCATTTTTGTCTCAAGTCGTAGGCATCTCTCCTTGATCCGCTAGCTGCCTGCCCCCTGAATACACTGTGAAAAAGGCCGGTCTCAGGAGACGAGACAGGGGTCGTAAATAGAGGGTGACATGGGGATCAATTGTCGCTCCCATCCCGAGCCCACGAAAATACTCCTGTCATATGCTGATCACGTGACTACACGTACAGCAAAAAGGCAGAGCTGAGAGTAGGTTGCCGTCTGAAAAAGGAGAGCCACGTTATGGTTGCAAAGTGCCTTGCCAGCAGCACACGAGCACACCGTCTCATTCAGCTGCACTGGGGAGGAGTCTTCGAGGACACTTTCAATTGCAACAGCTTCTTTCCAGAATCCATTTTGCCGACTCTCGGTGTAGTACGAAATGCCTCGCAATCTTTGGTCATTTTTTATTTAATCTCTGGCTCCGTCCCGCTCCCATTGATTTCTATGCTCTCTTCCATCCCTATCACGTTACCAACAGTGAAATTGGCTCCCGTACCGCGTGACTCCTACGGGAATACCGTGACCCGCTGGAGTCCCGAAAAATGGTCAAAAATTGTCAAAAAAAAAAAAAAGCAACTGTTAGCAGGTACCAGGGACTTTTTTTTGTAATGGAAAACCAAAAAAGGCGAGAGAGTCAAGTCGAGCAGGTACCATGTAATGGAAAAATGCCATTAGTCATGACAGTTACGGAAACATGGGGGGAGGGGAGGGGCGAGCTTGCTCTGTTTGTTTGTATTTACTTTGAACGTCGACAGAAGTGACGTCATGCAGGAACTCATAGTGCACCTTTTAAATTTGACGTTGAGCTGAGTGAACAACATATTTTCAAGCTGAAATCATTTGTTATAAAGAAATATGAATGACTAGTTTCTTTGTGGAGGTTGAAGACTCTGGAGATGCATTGATGTATGCTGAACTTTCTTTATTGACTGATGTCAGCTGTGAAAAGTAATAACACCCTTAAAATTCTTTGACTATAGTAATTATGCAATTGTTATTCTTGTCAAATTTTCTTCCCAATTTCATTAGCGCTCGCACTTAAAGACAGCTCTTGCTAATATTTTGACTCAGACAACAGGGTTCTGAACCGTGCTTCTCTAATGTATTTTGTAGCTGTTGGTCCACCCATAGGTTATATAAACATTTCTTCCCTTCAGGCTTTTGTTCCTCGAGTCCTGGGGATGTATTTCATCGCTGCATTAGCTCTCATTTTCTATGTTTCAAAAGTTCCTGAACGCTACTTCCCGGGTGAGACTACTTTTTGATTTTCTCTGTCACTTTGTTCTTCACTTCACAAATTGTAATGATTACAACTGTCTGGAACAATGTCGAGCTCCATAGATGATCAGGAATGATCAATATCAATATACTAACCAGTGAAATGTTAAAAAAGCTGCAAGGTTGTAGTTTTACTTTTGAGGGAAACCGTGTCCAACAGCTTTGCTAGACATGCTAGAGTCCTATGCGTAGACTTTAGTGCAGCTTTTAATTCTATGAAGCTACACATTCTCCTGCAAAGACTAGCCAATATTAACATAGATAAGGGTCTGATTCCCTGTCGCCCTCAGAGGGTATGTGTAAATGGCATTTTGTCAGGAGTGCATATCATCAGTACAGGCTGCCCACAAGGCAGCGTTCTTTCCCCTTTGCTTTTCTCTCTATTCACAAATAAGCTTTCTATAAATAATAGCACCTTTAAATTGGCCTTAGTAGGCCTCTTACAAAAAACTGACCCCCTTGGTGAGGCCTCCTATCTAGCACATATTAAGTCCCTAGAAGCATGGTGCAGTGATAGCGAGCTAGAGATCATTGTGGCAAAGACAAATGAATTACTCTTTTGCAAAAAACAAGACCCAACAACAGAGCCAGTTTTACATAATGGCCTAGCAGTTGAAACTATGGGCACATTTAAGTACCTAGGTACGGTTCTTGACAACTATCTAAGTTTTTTAGATAACAGTATATGTATAAGAAATGCTCATGACTACTCGGTCTCCTCAGAAGACTGAGCTGTCTGGGCGTCAGTGCTCAGATTACTGAGGTAGTATACACCACACACATTGAAAGTGTTGTAACCTTTCATCTCTCTGCTTGGTTTGGCCATTTAAGCTGCAAACTCAAGAACAAGCAGGGTAGTGTCAGTGGCTAGCAAAATAGTGGGGGGAAACCCAAATATACACCGACAGAATGAGGAAGAAAGCTAGGAAATCAATGCAGATAGTACACACCTTCTTTCCAGCCAATTTGAGCTCCTGAAGTCTGGGAGGCGCTTCAGAGTGCCTCTGGCAAAGAGTGTATTTAAAAAATCCTTTATTCCAAATGCCATCAGTATCCTCAACCAAACCAAGTGACAACATCAAACTGAGCTGCTATTTATTCTTTTTTTTTTATCCTGATATTTTCTTTTCTTTCATTTCATCTTTTTATACTCCACTCACTATGTCTGAGATGTTGTCTGTGTGTTTATCTGTCTGGTGAGCCAAAGAAAAACGTCCACCTTGGTGGACAATAAAGATCTATTCTATTCTATGAGCTTGATAAATAATGTCAAAGATTTTGTTCGTCGAGCAACAGTTGTGAAGGTTGATGATCAAATCATACTTAAGCTCAAGTCTTTAACTCATTATTATATTTAAGTCTGTAAAAGTAACACTTTTATAAAAGACAAAAGTTTAAGAAGCTGCCTTTACATTCAGTATAGACAGTACTCTGTGTCAGCAATATTTAGCCAGAGTCAAATTGTCAGACACTGGCTTTATTTCCTGCTCTTTTCCACCTCTGTGATGCTGCTGCAGGTCAGCTGAACTACCTGGGCTCCAGTCACCAGGTGTGGCACCTGCTGCTGGTGCTGATGTTTTACTGGTGGCACCAGTCGTCATGCTTTATCATGTCGTACAGACACAGCCAGCCCTGCCTCGACGCATCCCACCACGCCTAGGACGCTGCTCTCAACGCTGGGATCCCTGACTCTGCTAAACTGTAAGCAGCATTACTTTCAAGCTATAAAAAGATATTTTATACAGCATGTTCATGCGGTCTTAAAAAGTATTAAAAGATGATAAATCAATTTAGTGACAAATATGGCCCCTACCTGAGGTATAGAATTTTGTAGCTTGTTTTTAATATATCGCTTTCTCCAAAGATGTTGTATGCTAAAGTTTGCTATACAAGACTTTGACATAAAAATATGTCTTTTTCATGACTATTTATGACATACCATACTGACTTTTTATAACTTTTTATGACATACTATACTATGACTTTTTAATGACATACTATACTATGAGCTTTTTGACATGACTTTTTATACATTTTTATGACATACTATACTATGACTTTTTCTAAATGTTTATGACATACTATACTATGACTTTTTATGACATACTATATTATGAATTTTTATGACTGTTATGGCATACTATACAATGACTTTTTATGACATACTATACTATGACTTTTTATGACCTACTATATTATGAATTTTTATGACTGTTATGGCATACTATACAATGACTTTTTATGACATACTATACTATCACTTTGTTATGACTTTTTTTGACATAGTATAATGACTTTTTTTATGGAATTTTTATAACATACTATACTATGACTTTTTATGAAATTTTATGTCACACTATACTATGACTTTTTATGACATACTATTCTATGACTTTTTATGACATGCTTTACTTTGATTTTTTTAATACATTTTTGACATGGTATACCATGACCTTTTATGGCGTACTATACTATCACTTTTTTACATGCTATACTCAGACTTTTTATGAATTTTAATGACATGCCATACTATGACTTTTCATGACATACTATACTATGACTTTTAATGAAATGCTATACTATGACTTTTATGACATGTCATTCTATGACTTTTAATGACATTCTATACTATGACTTTTTATGAATTGTTTTGAAATACTATACACATTTTATGATAATTTCATCCTTTAATTCTTTCATTGTTTAAACCATTTTCTCTCTTTAGGGTGGTGAATGGCTGCATTGTATTCCAGCATGCACAGGTACAAGGGAAGGAGACACCATGGACAGGCCTTCAGTCGTTCTCAGTGTCCCCACAGATGGACACATTGGTACCTGTCTTCAGTCCACCTGACCTGTGGAGGAAACCATCAGACCGTGACCGCCAGGCTGTGAGGTGACACATGTTGACTTTGTTTTAAGATAAAACAGGACCTCTGGTTGAAACGAGCACATGTTTACCATCTTATCACCAGAAACTCAACTCAAACTAGAAAATCTCCCGAATTTTCACTGCATCCAAATTTACATAACTTTAAAAGCAGCTTTCATCACAGATGCAGCGGCAAAAAACAAGACTCAAATCAGTAGCATTTCCTTTTTTTTTTTTTTTTTTATAAGAGATGATGTTTTCTCTAAGTGCCTGTTAGTGAAACATCATGAAAGTCTTGTTATGTAAAAGTTTGCGCTGAAGGCCAGTATCTCAACTAAGTCACTCATTTTTTTTAAAGGTTTATAAACAGTGGTTCTCAATCTGAGAGGCGTCCCCTTGTCCCCGTCCCCCCAAAAAAAAACATTAAAGAATCTATTTTGAATATAGTTCCACTTTATGATGATGCTTTTAAAAGTCGTTCTGCCTGTAGGCTTCCTTCATTAAGTAATCAAGTAAAATTACCTTAAAAGGGAAACTTAAATGTTTTAATGTCAACCCTCTGCACAGATGTTCAAAGTATATGTGGAAATCTGTTTTTACAGTGTTAAGAGCTGTGGAGCTCAACCCAAATCCTTTCCAATAGATTCATTTTATTTCCAAACTACTAGTTGTACAAGTTGTTTGTGGTGAAACCGTTAGGTGTTTCCTAATGAGAACAAGCGAAAACTAACCAGTAATTAATTAGTTAGTTTAGATAGGACAACCAAAGACTGCTGTGGAGCAAAGCTCAATATGTTCATCAGTTTACATTACATTTTGATTGTTAGTTTTGTCCATTAGTGTGCACAGTGTTGATGTTTCTCACTGCTGAGAGACAGATTGTTTTAATCCCAGGGTGGTGAAATGTACTTATTCTAAATACAGGTACTACACAGAATCATGAACTGTACAAGTACCTGGTCCTCCAGAATGTAATGTTTTTCTTTTCATGTATTGGGCTGCAATCCCTCAGTTCATCCTGGCATTTATATCACATCTGCACAGGATGTTTGAGGGGAACAGCCTCAGTGTTCACTACTGGAATGTTTTCTTTGAGAAGTGTTTGTCAAGTTTATTAAAAACTGCGCTGAATCCCCTATGAGATAAAATTTTTTTCTAATTTCTCGCTCTCATATCTTAATTTTATTATTTTTCAGCACTAACCGGTGAAAGTTAAGGCTTATTAAAATGGTGAGTGTTCAGCACGGCCTCTAGGGGCTGCTAGTAAGACTTTTAGGCCCTTTTAAACTGTGTCCCAGTTCTAAACTAATACTTATGTCTACACATGTTGACAGTGCATTACCTAGCAGTTTGTACAAAAAGTACATTTATTTCTTGAACGCTAAAAGATACTGTATCGTTTAGTCTACGTAACATACATATTGTATAGGCAACTGACAAAAGGTCTGACATTTGAGTTGTATCAGCGTTTAGCCACCTGTGTCTCTACATGTGCATTGTATACTAACTGATACAAGTCTTTGGACAATTTCAAATCACTTTTTTTGAGCGGTCTGGGGATGTAGCACCATTCACAATTTTCTACTTTTCTTTACAGCAGTAAGAACATCCTTTCCATTTAAAGAATGCTCAAAAGTCAATTGACGTATTCTATGTATTCTTGCATGTTACTGTAATTACTGTCAAGTAAGAATTTGTTTGAAGTTAGGACACAGTTTTGTTTTTAAAGATTAAAAGCACTGATTTAACATTTTTTTAAATCTTTATCCACGTGCATTGTAGTTCATATTTCAATGACTACTTTTCTCCACACTGTACATTCAGATGACTTTACTTTTTCTCTTTATAGTTCAGTACTGTAATAACAACTGCCTGAACTAAACGTTCGTTCAGACACAGTGAACCCCACAGTACTTTCTCCAGCTCACTTAGGGTGATGTGCAATGTTCAAGGTCAACTGTTTTTTTGTTTAATTGCTTCATTCCAAAATGCAACACAACTATGGTAGATAGAAGTCATATTTTAACTTCAACGCTCAGAATTTCTCAAAAATAAATGTTTAAATGATCTTAAATGTTAGTTTTGTACTTTTGACTCTTAATGTTCATGCATTTCTGCTTGTCATTGTTACAATATCCAGTTAAATGGTAGGTCTCATTTTGGAATGAAAGTAATTTGTTTTGGGTGTAAAAGTTTTAGGCCGAGACAAATGTTCTCTAGTATTAAGATTTCAGATTGCTTTTGTTGTTCTGTATTTAAATTATTCATTATGAACCTGCTCTGTACTGTTTGTGAACATGTTTTCTTTGATAAGCTCTAAGAGACATCAGCTGTGTCTAAGACCCGTTTTGTAGCAGCGGAAATTTTGTATTTTCATACCTGAGCAATCAAACTGCTGAACTTGACTCTAAATAAAATTAACCATGTACTGTTTTAAACGGGTTTGTTTTAAATTCCACTTTACATCATCCACCACAAGCACTGAGAGGACGCTTTTTTTTTTTTTTTTTATTGCATCAAACAGCAGTATAGCATGATAAATACAATATCAGATTTAACCTCATGAAGAAAAAAAGTATCAAACGGTTCCACTGGTGAAAACATGGCAACCTGCAGGTTTAATTTAAACAAATGGTTGTGGAGGTAAATGCAGTGCTTAAAGCCGTCGACGTAGAGCACACAGAACTAGTTCATGGGGAAATTCAATGCCGAAAAGTGCATTCATGAATACAAATTACCTGATGACACATCACAGATTTCTCAGTGGGTGTTGAATTTTGTTTCACTTTATGAATACGCCAATTCACATTCTGCATTAAAGAATAACCGGTCATATTCCTTATTGTTATTGTCAACAAATAACAGGAAAAGACCAAAAGTAGTAAACTGATCCTACTAACGAGCCTGTGTATCCAGCCTGATATTCCTCTTTCTACTTTATTTTGACTCAATCCCGCATACACCGTCCTGCTGCCCAAATACTCACTAGAGCACCAAATGTGGATTAATCCGCTGCTGAAAATAGTCCCCAACCAATGCACTATTTAGTTTTTTTAGTATTTAGTTTTGAAAACATTTGATTAAAAACTACAGTGCCTAGCTGTTTTAGAAACAACTGAACCTTTATTTGTTAATCAAATTATATATTTGTAGAGTTTTTTTTAAAAGGAATAGATTTGACATGTATGGGGGGGGGGATGTATATGCTTCCTTACTGAGAGTTTGATGGGATGATCGATACTCTCACATCTATCCCTTTCATTGTGAAGCCTGAGCCGGCAGCCGCTTAGCTTAGCATAAAGACTGGAAGCACGGGGGAATCCGCTAGCCTGGCTCTGTCAAAGGTAACAAAATCCACCAGCACCTTTCTTGGCAGAGTCTTAACGTGACCATGAGGTTTCCAGGAAACCAGAGGGACCCGAGGATGTCGCTACTCCAGGCCAAGAAATAGTCTCTTACATAAAAACAACACGCATTTTACACTGATTACTGAGCTTTACATGTGCTGGCAGGCAGATTTTGTTCAGTTGGAGACAGCCAGCCTAGCCATTTTCCCCGTTTCCAGTCTATGTGCTAAGCTAAGCTACCAGTCTCTTGACTGTAGCTTTACAGATATAAGAGTGGTACCAATCTTCTAAACCATCCCTCAGCAAGAAAGTGAATAACTATATTTCACAAAACACTGAACCATTCCTTTAAAAATGTGCTTATTCAATGGGAGCCAATGTGCTTGGGGCGCCACAGACAGGAAGTCAAAGTGTTGGTTTTGGTCTTTTCCTGGGATTTGTTAAGAAAAACAAAGTATATACAATACGGACAGCCTTTTCCTTTAACTAATCGTACGATTCCCATTTATTCTTCAGCATAAATTATTCTGAAAATGTTAGGAGCACTTCAGCCGTGTTTCCATCGGTATATTTAAACTCATACAGACATGTACCTAACAATTAGATCTGTTTTGCGTTTCCACCGCAGACAGTATTCCTACAGTATATGTAGGCATTGTTGTTACCAGATGGTTACAGACGCATCAACCCTGGAAGTAGCGCGTTGTTTATAGTTTTTACATTTCCTCACTGCTCCATCGCTGTATTTCCTCTTTACCAATGATGCAGAGGAACGTCTGCACCAATCAATGGACTGCAGTTTTACTAGCTACACCTTTTAGTATGGGATCATTGTGCTTGATTTGTCAACAGAGGGGCAACGATAAAAATGGGGCAGTATGGAGCGATTCTATTGGTACCATCCCCAACATTTGATAATGGAGACGCAAAAATAACCGTTTGAATGTGTAACGAACTGTTACAAACGACTGTTTGGTGGAAACACGGCTTTACATTGCTGAGAAAAAGGCGGTACAGCTTGTGAGTTTTTGAAGGGGTCAAAATCTGGTGATCTAAATTTGGCTTTGTGTTTATTTTCTTATTTCTAACAGAATGTGTTGAGTTAAAACTTAACAAAATAGAAAATTAACATTACTTACCTAGATGTTTACTGTACTGAAAAAAAGTTAAAACAGGTCAGAGCCTAAAATTAAACCATACCCAATTAACACCTTTTAAAAGGAAGTACAATAAATTTCATCCCTTCTAGTATTTAAAGTGTAATGCAACACATATCACAGCCACATTTGGTTGCATAAAGACTACTGTGAAATGATGTTTAGAGAAAGAACTAGAGAAAGATCTAATAAGGATAAAACAAAGTGGTTAAGGTCAACTCCCGAACGATTCCACGGACATGAAAGGCCAACTGGGCCGACTGTGTCGTGGTTCCCGAGGTACTGTGCAGCGAGGCAGAGCCCAGCTCAGGTAAGGCTTTGTGGTGCTAAAAAACATATTGGTAGATCAGAAGGCAAGCCATAAAGAGCTTTTTGCAGCGAGTCAAGCGGTCAAACGTTAAGCTTATAATCACAGTACGATTTGAGTGAGTTTTCCGTTCCGGTTCAAATGTCTTTACAAGCGTTAAGATGCAGCATAAAAGGCTTCTCAGCAAACAGGTACAGCTAAAAGATATGTAGTAACATCACTCACACTCCACAGGATTTAGGTTTTAGGTATTCAAACAGAGAGATGTATTAAAATGTCTTTAAAAAAAAAAAAAAGAAGTGTTAGGACATTGTTAGCTCGTTGATTGGTTGAAGATGAAAAAAAAGCTCAGGGGTTATTAATCAGCAACTGGCAGAGTGAGAAGACACAAGGAAAAAAGTCACTGCTTCGTGGGAAAAGGTGCAGCTCCAAACGGGTCGAGGTCCACCGGCTGTGAGGGCGTTGGTGGCTGTTGCTGCTGAGGTCCCCTGTGGCTGACCGTTTCTGTGAAGGGCACCGCCCCAAAATCATCCATGCTGCTGGTTTCTAGAGCGCCGTGAAGGGGGCCGGTCCAGGACTTGCCATTGGCTGTGCCCAACTCACTCTTGCCGTCAGCGAGTCCTTGATACTGGCTGTGCCGGCTGCCATCGAGAGGATGGAAAGGTTTGGCTCCAAACGGGTCTAAAAGGGCCTCGTCTACCGGCAGGGAAGCGCCTTTGTCTTTCCCTTCAGCCATGGTTATATCAACACTGATGTTCTCTTTAGAGTCAGAGGTGCTAAGGAACTCATTGCTGCTCTGCGAGTCTCTCCGGCCAACCTTCTTGTGTCTGCGGACTCGCTCAGGTGTGCGGTAAGTTGGCTTGTTGGTCTTGCGGCCTCCGGTCGGCGTACTGTGGTGGCGTTTGCCATTGCTGCCGCCTGCTGTGGCCTCCTGCTTGGTTTTTCTCTGGCGTGATGACAGCTTCTGGAGGCTGCGCTGTTTCAGCCTCTGCTGCTGAGGGCTGGCCGACTCATCAAAAAACGGCTGAAAGATGTCTTCTGCACTTCTAGAAGTGGTGGGAGGCGGTGCGGTGGGGCCCGGCTGAAAGGGAGAGAAGCCAAAAATGTCAATGCCCTCAGGGGAAATGGGCGGTGTTTGGCCCATGGGAACATCACTGCCACTCTTGCCCGACTTGGAGAGGTTCCGGTTGAATGGCGCTTTGGTAAAAACATCGAACTCGCCCGTAGCTTGCTGCTCATGGCTGACTTGCCTGAAAGGCGCTTTGGCAAAGATGTCTGAGCTTTCTGCAGGCCCGACAGGCGAGGTTCCTCCGAGGAAGGGAACAGAACCAAAAACATCGACAGATCCCACAGCTGGAGCAGCTCTCATTCCGCTGGGAGACTCAGGAGGGGTGATCAGAGTCATGGCCGAATCCTTCTGAGGACTCCTCCTGGTGGCGGCCGAAGCTGCTTTAGTGGCCAGAGCTTTCTTTGAGCGGTTCTTGACCCTGCTGGGGTCGTAGTCCGAGTCGGAGCTGTGCTTGTCTTCATCCTCCTCTCCCTCTTCTTCAGAGTCCATCAGCAGAGGCCTCTGTCCTAAATTCTCTGGCTCAGTGTCTTCACTGTGCTCACTGTTCAGGCCTTCTTCTTCCTCCGGCTCTTCGTCCTCGCTGCTTTTTGGCGAAGGTGGGTCAGACTCGAAGTCGCTGTCAGAATCTTCACCTGGTCTGCAGTTGCTCTTTTTGCCCAGTTTGTGCTCCTTGGCCACCGCCGGCTGCAGATCTTCTGCAGTGGCTGGGATGAGGGCAGGAACGCAGACTTCCTCATTGGTCTGCTCAGCCTTTATCTCATCGGTACCTGCAGAAGCAAGACACAAATGAGTTAAACCGGGCTTTCTGTATTTTTAATATTCTATGTGCATTTCAAGTTTTAACCTCATAAATTAACAAAACGACTGACAGAAGGAGAATCTTGGTGCCAGAAGTATATTTCATTTTCAACTTTTAATTTCCTATGTATGCAATATGTGGCATTACTGAAACAAGAATTGGTTTAGGATTGGAAGTCCACAAATTCAAAATCCAATAGTTTGTCCAATATTGAAGCAGAAGGAGCAGCGGAGGCGAAATCATAAAACTCAATATGGTCTAAAAGCTGCTCTGACTTCTCTACCCTGATCCTGCAATAAGAAGAGCTTAGAGGCAGAAGAAATGAGACGCCCAAGATTCACAGTTGCTTTCAAATTTTAAATCTCTGGGTGAAAGATTCAAGCCGTCAGTCACTTACTTCAGAGTTAAAAAAAAATAAAGCTTTGTTTTGCAATTACTACTCCTTACTTCTGCATTTCTATAAATCCGTACACATTTTTGGCATTAGCTAGAAAAACAAGTGTCTTGTGTAAAATTATTTCCAAGAGATTTGCATAATGATAATTTAGAAATTAGCCTAATTAGCGAGTGGATAGTCTCCAATTATATTGAAAATAAATTGTGCCATACACAATGAGCCAATTTATTGTTCCCTATTAGTGGAAGCTCTATATTAGAAAGCAGAGAAAGGACCCCCCGCTGTGAACACGAGAATGGAAACCTCTTCACGTCTTCAACCGTCCAAACTGGCAGGACGTGATGACAGATTAGCCAAAAGCCGTGTTGTTGATAAATGAAACAAGGCAGCAATAAAAGTTAAAAGTAATAAAATATATTAACGCAGGAAGCAGGAGGTGCTCTGCATCTGTCCGCTCCACCCGACTGCTCCCAGATTATAGCTTGTAATCACCTCTCGGAGTGAGACAATCTCACAATAGAAACATCTTTAATCACCAGAGAAGTTGTCAGACTGACACACAGATTTGTTTTGTCGATGTTCCTTTGAGTGGAAAGCTGAAGGATTACACGCTGCGTCTGCTCTTTTAAAGACACCAATAAGTGGTGAAAACATGCATGCGATTGTTCTCTTGTCTGATGGAAGATAAAAATCTGTTAGAGACATCTGACAGCAGGAGCTTAGAGAAGTCTCTTCTCTCACGCAACAACTCCCACTGATCCTAGATTGATTTGATGAAGGTGCAGAGAGGCGAACATTTACAAGGCCGAGTGAGTCGGATTACATAACTTCTCAAAATACTGGGAGATGAAGAAATGAGGACACTGATCAGCAGAAAGTAAAATAATAAACGTCTCTTGGATCAGCTTGTATCTTTATCTTCTCTTTTATGCCGTTGCATCATTAAACTGTCATTGAATACCTGAAGGTGTTGGCCTTATTTCACTTAGATTCAACGGTAAATCATTAGTTGTTCATTTGTGCCATTGTGGCTGGAATTCATCTACATTAAAAAATACTTCATACTGTATAGCACATTTCCTTATCAAATCCACACTGAATGCAAATGCTGCTTCAGTTTTAGAACTGATCTGGGACTAAGGAAAGGATCTAATTACTGTGATTTTTTTCTAACAACCCACTGGGGAAAATCACAGTCACTTTTAAAAATTTAGATTAATTTGTTTTTACTTCAACACAGGATTTGTGTTTTTGAGAGGAATGAATGGAAGGTCAAATTGTACTCTGTCATAGTGAATATGTAAAATGGTTGAGATAGTTCTAGATTTTTACAAATTTAATTTTTTGTCACGTCACTACAGAGGATTTATAGGTCTATAAAATGAAAGAAACATTTCAATTACACTCCACAGTATCAGAAAATGAACTAAAATCAGAGGATCCATTTCTAAGCCGACTTGTTTACTGCATGTATGTTATTGTATAGCGAGCTTCTCTGTACATTTAATCAAATAACAGCTCTGATAGATATATTTCACCCTCAAAATTATAATTTCTACATCAATTATTCCCCGATTGTTGCCTTAAATTCATGAAGAAAATTTTGTTTTTGTCACATGCCTCCATGATGAACTAAGAATCCAAAAAGAATCATAAAATATATGATGAATTGTAGTAATAGGGAGCCACATGTACTGAACAAAGGTTTCTTCAAGAATTCAAGGTAACACAAGGAGTAATACAAATGATCATTTTGAGGGTGAAGTATTCCTTTAACCTCATTATTCTAATGGAAATTCAATTTCAAAATGAGAATGTAAAATATTTAAATTTGCTTCAATCATTTTTGGAAATATTTCTAAGCCCAAATAGTAATTATTTGCAGTATAAGTAAAGTTGTACTTTCATACATAATTGAGAGACATTTTAGCCAAAACCAGTTGGGGAACAAAAAAATGCTGTCTTAGAAATAGCTATGGAGTTCTTTGCTATCTTAGGAAGACATTCTGATATTTCTACTTGAATGAGCTTAACTGATCATGTGTTGCAAATTTTGCAACAGCAACACTACAGACATGAGGAGACAATGACGTGTACAATTACAGGCAAAGAAACCTGTAACTGGGCCCTTTTGGAGGGGGAAAACAGTCAAATTGAGGCAGGGAACAAATGTTAAACTTTAATTTACCACACTGAAGTTGTTTATCACCGTCGGGGCTTTAACCTGAACAATACATGCCATGCATCTCAAACCGTGAGCTGCTTACGTTTTAAAGTGCTCATATTATGCATATTTTCAGGTTTATAATTTTATTTAGAGGTTGTACCAGAATAGGTTTACATGGTTTAATTTTCAAAACACACCATATATTTGTTGTACTGTACATTGCTGCAGCTCCTCTTTTCAGCCTGTGTGTTGAGCTCTCTGTTTTAGCTACAGAGTGAGGCATCACACTTCTGTTCCATCTTTGTTGGGATTTGCACATGTGCAGTACCTAGGTAAGGACTACAAGCCATTCAGAAGCAGAGTATGAGGGCGTGCCACGCTAGCAGCTAGGCGAGCATTATAAGGTGTGACACACGTTTGTCACGGAAGGCTGGACTACAATAGAGCTGTTTGGAGCAGTTTGTGAACAGTGGTTTATGTTGGAGATGGTAAGTCCCTTTGGGATGGACTTCGGGCTTTTTCACTTTGTAAACCTATAACATGCACACAAAAAAGACATAACACAAAGGGAAAAAGCCCCCCAAAAAAGCATAATATGAGCACTTTAATGTTTCACACACCCGTTTGTGCAGGACAAATTCTGCCTCGGTGTACATTTAGTTTGCGTTTGATTGGACGAGAGAGAGCTCAAACAAAGACAGCCATGTTAACAACAGGAACATCTTGCACATGGTGTAGTGGTGGAGAGACTAAACTTTCCAATACTTTAAAGAGCTATAAAAAAAGAACCAAGGTGAATATTGATTTTGAATGTTTTTTTTTTTATTTATCAGTAACATTATATAAAGAAATACATTCACACTCACAGTATGATACAGGACCTTTTACATAGTCTGTTGCAAAAACAAGATATGTATAAGACAACTTATTGATCTATAGTTTGTATTCTTTCTGCAGGAGAGGTACCAGGAGCTGCTGATATCGAGTACAACTAAAGAGTTGTGGCTTCTAATGAGGAGGAATTTAAATGGAAAAGTTCCCAAAGTTTTAGTGATCTGTCGTGGGGCTTCTAGCAGGGTGTAAAACTGACAAAGAATGCTAAGAAAGGGGGAAACCATACGCCAAGACAGAGGATAAAAAGCACAGAAAACTTGCAAATGTAAACAATATACAAAAACATATTCCTTTCCTTCCTCGCACTTTGAGAAAAAAAAAAAAAAGAATATTAAAGTGCAGTTAATGGCTCTGGTCATCTCTTTTACTTTTCATTTTGGCTTTGATGGTTCGCCTGTCCACATTATATAGATCCATCCACCAATACACATGAACAAGATGTTTCTGAGTATGGCTGTTATACTGAATGAAAAATGAAAAGAAACAAAGCAAATAAAACTGAAGCAAAGTTTTCCACAAAAAGCACAATAACAGCAGGCAGTGATATGAGCGGAAACATGAAGTGGAACATTAACTGTTCCGCAAACTTACCTTCAGCTAAACACAGGACTTATACCAGTTAATATATTTGTACAAAAATGTGTATGATTCATGTCTGCATGGATGACTTAGATGGGTCACCTTCTCACTTGCTGCTTTAAGGCGGAATAACAGCAGCACAGCGAGGGTTAACAAACATACAGCCCTTTAGGATTGTATGGATTCAAAATAAAAATAAAATTCACCATTTTGACGGATATCGTCACTCATCAAGCGTTCCTTTCAGCACAACAATTTACATTTACACCACTGAATGTGCCATAAGCCAGTTGTGTTCAACATAACAAAATAAAAATAAAAATAACAGATATACTTTATGTGGGAATTAAGCTCCTAAAATCAGGTACTTTACCAGGCAGCACACTGCTTTCTGATAATAGTGCATTCCATTTGTACTCGGAAGTCAGATTTTCCGAGGTCAAAGTCGGAAACACGCCCACTGACCTCGGATTTCCGAGCTCGGAACTAGGGCAACCACTGAGTACCATAAGGCTAAAAATCCAACATGGCTGCTCGGTGTATCAACAGTTGTGAAAGCTGTAGTAACATAAAGTTATAAGCACTTCTGTGTCTCACTGTGTCGTACACACAGTGCTATCCAACTTCTATCTGTGGACATGTTACGCTGTTTGTATGCACACAAAAAAACAGTGTAATGTGTTGCTATTAACTGGTAATGCTAACAATGGCTAACCGGGCTAGAGCAAATCAAAACAATGAAAAGGTAAATGGAACGCATTCAACTCTGATGTGACGTCATTCCCAGCTTCAGCTTCCAAGTTCCGAGGTAAATGGAATGCACTAAAAAACTCTCTCTGTTGGCTGGTTACCTGAAAGGGTTGAGAATTACACTCGTCGGTGCCGGATACGTTGCCATTTACTTGCCAGCTAGTTTTAAAGTGTTTCCTTTGATCCAAACTTTGTAAAATTGAGGAAAACAAAAACTGCTGCTCAGTACCACTAAACATTTAGTTTTTCAGCTAAATGTAATCCGAGACAAAACATAAATACATGCAATCATTTTATAATCAGTGAGGGAAAAAAAGCTTCGTTAGCATTGTCGGCCAGGTAAATGAAAATGCCACACAAAGGCACTTTGTATCTAGAAATGGAAACATCTTCCTCTAGACTTTTTTTTTTTTTTTTTTTTTTTTTTAAAGACGCTGATGCTTAATAATTGCAATAAAACGAGATGAATTAAAATATGCAGTCACACCATCAGCAACTTAACTAGGGTCATATGAACTAAGATTTTCTGTCTAAAGACCCATCTACATTATGCAACGACACTTATCTTGCAGGTACATTGCATGTCACACTGTGAGATGGTTCTTATAAAATCTTGGTCGCAATCTGTCAGATTGTACAATATACATTTTGAGGTCTGGTAAATGTTAGTGCTATGATGTAAATAGGAATATAGGAAATAAATGTAAGCGAAAAGTCATCCATATGCACTGATCTCACTATTTAAGTTACAGCAAAACAAACTTTGGCCATGGTCCTGGATTTATTTTACGTGCACGGCAGCTGTATACTCACGGAATCACAAGATCATGCGAGAATTGTTCAAAACAAAACAATGGCAGACGTGATAGACAGATGGTTCAGTTCCTTCCCTTTTTCAAACGGTTCTGTGTTAACAAACCATCTGACGCATCAGGTTAGGATTTATTTGGAGCATCCTTAGAATACATTAATGGCCGGGGTGCTGGCACTGATTTTTTTTTTTTTTTTTTTTATTTAAAAATAGCACTTATGATGTCACATTGGATAGAGTATTTTGTGTCATTTCAAGTCATATTCTCATTGGTCGCTATGTAGAAGTGGGTCGTAGCAGCAGTCACACATTGTGGGAATTCCATCCAAAGTTGTCAACGCTGTCAGAAAATCAACACAGGCTGTCTTTGGTCAGCAAAGCTCCAAATCAACTGACTGATGGTCTAAGATTTCACCAAGTTTCTTAAATAATTGTCTGCTCTTAGTCAAAAATCGCACATTGTGTCAGATCCTTTAGTATTTTATATATAGAAGTCCAGTTAAAAACGAGAAATGACTTTAAATTATGAAACTTAAGCTCCAGTTACAGCAGCTGTGCCTTGGATAAGTTAGTTATTAATGCAAGTAAAACATAAGCTGATCAAACACTGGTGTGTTTGATGTCGACCAAAGTTCACCCAAATAAAAACGGAGACACACTAAAACAAGGAGAAAAAAAACCTGACTGATGTCTGATAGTTGCCAGCGGTGTGTTTGCACAAGGATATTTAAAGGATCACCTGCAACCTAAACAACCAACTGACACTGTGATGGCACAAACGCAGAAAGCTAATAGGCTGATCAAAAATGTTAATTTCCTCATGCCAGCCTGTAGGAATGACACCCAGTCCAAACAACGTGGGTGTGTTTGACCCTTCTGGGTTTTAAATTCTGTACAAAAGTCCCTTCAATTTGTTTGGTTTCTTTCGCTTTTATTTTTTATTTTTTTGGTTTTCCAATTTCAACTCAAATAGAATTTTATATTCATTATTATAAGTAACAAGTGAAGACAATAAAATATTTCCACACCTACATTCAAGTGCTTAGGAGGGTTATATTGCATCATTATCTTGTCTTATTCTACTCTAAACTATAGCCACTGGACTTGCTCCCATCAAGCCTGCATGTTTAAGAACACAAGATGAATTTACTGTACAAAAAAAAGTTAACTCTCCCTCTCCTCTAGAAAATATCTACGTGTTTTAGCGCTGATACTGTCAAATTATTAAACATAGTCTGAGTAACAAACAGCGTTTCTAAACTAGCTATCAAAACCCATTCACATTTAAGGAGCAGGAAGAGTACAGAGGCACAAAAGCTTATTGCTGCCACCGACGTAATATACTGTATGTAGAAATACTGCACTTTTATATTCACATTATACCAAGGCTATGGTCTGTGTCGGGGTTAAACCTCACGCAGTCTGAGTGGTTAGTTAAGCCGAATGAGAACTGATTATCAGGGTTTTTATATATATATATATATATATATGTGTGTGTGTGTGTGTGTGTGTGTGTGTGTGTGTGTGTGTCTGTGTCAGAGTCGACATCGACCCCCACAGTTAAGTGCACAGTCCACACGGGTAACATTTGAGGTTTCGTCCCAACAATAAAAACATTTAGAATTCTGTGAGGAATCTTTGCGGTTTCAATGGCCGAAGAGGGGCGATGATGTTTTAATGTAAACAAATTGCAAAGAGCCACAACTTTGGAAGTTCAAGTGTTTTTTTTTTCCCTAATGGAGTTGATTAGTACCAGGGCTGAGTGATGTTTGGGTTAAATTGGTATTCGACACACATTGTGGATGTGTACAACATCATGATGTACATTTTTTAAGGTTTTTTTTAGAGAGTGAAGTAGGACTTCATATGTCCCATGCCATAACTTATGTTATTATTTTACCTTTAGTTCAAGTGTAATATAACATAATTAGTTTATAAATTTAGATAGATAGTCAATAGTCACTTGTTAACATTTTTTTTTAAACCATCTATAAACATTATTTGGGGGAGAGAATTAGCACAAAGCATCAGATTCCAAAAGCTACATCCACTTATTAACACTTTTCTTTTGGTTTAAGCAAAATGCAACCAAAGAGGCAAACTTCTTTAGGATGCGAGCGGCAAGTGAAATTAAGTGTTTAGCATTGGCTGAACACCTAATAAAAAGGAACTTTACTAAAATAAGTATTTGTTCCACATGGTGCTCTTAATACGTTCTGTGAAATTCTATTCTCAAAAAATATAATATTACAAATCCATAAAAATTCAACAGCATAAGAAATCAACAACAGTATGCTTAGGATTCATGAAATGTGTTCGTTCAAAGCTGTGTGTGTGATTTTTTTTTTTTTTTTTTTTTTTAATTAGATGGCCTATTTGTTAATTTTTTAAATGTATATCACAATTTTGGCATCACTCAGCCCTAATTAGTAGCAGCCATGTGTCCCATTGCTCAGCCTCGTTAGGTTCATATTGCTTTTAGTCCTGATGGAACTACAGCAAATTTATGCACCTGTGTTCCTTGTTGGGCACAGTGAGTTGGACGTTTTTTATGCACCGAAAAAAAAGAAAGTGTAACCCTATGCAAAACTCCTCACCATGATTATATACATTATAGTGAGAGCCCTATGTGTTAGTACCTTGTTCAAGCCATTTGATCAAGACAGGGGAATGTCTGGCAGATTTTGTGCCTTGCTTCACCCAGTGAGCTATAGAGGAGATTCAAACACTTCTTCCAGCTGACTTGCATAAGGGTTTGTTACAGCAGGGCAGTTAGAAATGACTACCACCAAGCCCAGTGTTAAAGGCCAGAGCTGACTGCAGTGAATTAAGAAAGTACTTTAACTTCACTGATGCATCTGCTGTTCCTGCTCTTCCTTTTATTTTAGTCACAGAAGATCCTTGACTCACCTTTTCCTTATAGTTTATACTGAAGAACTAATCTGCCGACGACATTGGGAAGCTAAACAAAAGCCTAACTGATCATTGGTTTATAATGTGGAGCATTGGGGTCTGTGGGGTCTGTGTGGCATAGGAGCTTGGAGTAGAAGAGCTGGACAGGGGGGCAGGAGAGGGCAGAGTGTGGGGGGGGGGGGGGGGGCAGATGGCTCCACAGTGTTGGGTCTTCTCTGTAGAGACTCCTCTAAGACTTGCCTGCGCTGGCCACGAATGGGACTGAGCCGAACAGGTCCTCTGGTGGCAGGGGCTTGGCGGAGGCAGCAGGCTGCAGTCTGTCTGTTTCCACACTGGCTGTTCTCTCCAATGGCTTGTCTATATGTAGGAGGGGAATAAACTTAGATCATCTAAGGCTGTGACACCAAGACATGTTTTTTTTTTTTAAATCACATGGACCCTGTGTAGACTAGTAAGCATTTAGAGACAAGAAAGCACCAACCAGGGCTGCACAAATTGGACATTTTTTGTGTCTTTAGTAATGCTTAAGCAAAATAAACATAGCAGTAGATGGATATGAATGTCTTTCACAAAAATGCAGTATTGGTTGATACAAAAATAGCAAAAATGTAAACAAAAACAAATTATCTATCCTTAAAAAACATGAATCTGCACAAACACTAAGCACTTCCATAAAATGTTACAATCCATTACATGTTTGAGATATAAATAGTTAACAAACACTATAACGAAATCATTGAAGGGGTCACTTGCTTGCTCTGAGCATGTCAAACTCCCGGTCGATCAGCTCCTCCTCGGTCAACTTGGAGAAGTTGTCCTCTCCGAAAGGGTTCCAGCGCGACATGTCGGGGGGGTTAGTGACTGTACTGCTGCAGCTGTGAGAGGGTGGCGTGAGCCCATCTGAAGCAAGCAGAGGGTTTCTACTGTGGAGACGGTACAAACAGAGACATCCTGTTATGGGTAGGATTCACCTCGAGGACACATTACTGTTAAAATAATGGCAGAGTAGTAGGGCTGTGAGATGATACATAAGAACTCAAATCTGGAAGTATACTGAAGAACTCCTGGCTCTCTACTGAAAAAGTCTGAGGGAATTGTCTGACACATGCAAGTTCAAAAATCTCAGACAAACATGAGAATATAAAATTGGCAGAAGTTAAACTTTTGCACATAACATAAGTAAATACTGCCCTTTTCTGCTCCCACTGGCCTCTTTTAATGTATTCCTTTTATCTTTTTAATTTACACACACACACACACACACACACACGCACGCACGCACGCACGCACGCACGCACGCACACAATTAATAAACAACATTACTGCAATTTGGGGAAACTAAAATCATACCTTACTGTGGAAAAAAGAAAGTGTATGCGAGTGGTCACTGAGCTATCTATCAGAAGAGTAAGTACATTTAGATTTTTTTTTTTTTAAAAAGATCTATTTCTATACTGAATTAGGCAATAGTTGCATACAAATGTAATTAAAACTTTGTAGAAGGAAAAAGTATTAACCTGAGCTTTCAATGAGAATTTGCAACAGTGAAAACTTGATTCTCGCTGAAGATTCTACTGTCTGTTATTTAGCTTTGAAAAAGCCATGGAAATGTACTTAATTTTTTCTCCATATAGAATGAGACATGCATGTCCAACAATGTGATAAGTTCAGGGGACATTACCTGGGGTTAGTGTATGAGGGATCCACAGGGGACGCCCCCCCCATCTGCCCAGCTCCAGCAGAGGGCGTGGTTGCATTATAGGAACCCAGCGGAATCTGGAACTCAAGAGGGGAGGACATATAGGGGGGAGGCTGCTGAGCGGGGTGCTGCTGCTGCTGAGGTTGATTATGTTGATGATGATGCTGCTGCTGCTGGTGCTGCTGGACAAAAGCCTGTTGGTACTGGTGCAGCTGTTAGGGAAGGATAAGAAGGAGAAGAGGGGGAAGGGAATGAGGGACGGACCTTTGATTTCAATGGCGCACAATGACGGCAACACGATGGTGAAATGTTGTTAGAAACCAGTTCTGGATTTGGAAAGCTGGGGACACAGTGGAGGGGAGGGATGAAGGAATGAAAGTCAAACAGCACGTAGGACATCAAACTGAACAAATGAACTAAGTTCCAAATGCAATAAGGATCACCTCAAACACTGGCTGACCATTTTAAAGCTACATTCATTGAATTTTGGGGAGGCAAGAACAAGCTGACTTTGCATAACTTAACATAACTGCCTATTTACACACCCAGCAGAAGCAGAGCAAGACTAGCATTCTTTTGGAGCATTCACTCTCATTACATTTCATGTCATTTAGCTGACGCTTTTATCCAAAGCGACTTACAATTGCTATACTAGGTCACACACCTCTGGGGCAACTAGGGGTTAAGTGTCTTGCTCAGGGGCACATTGGTTGATGTATCGCAGTGGGAATCGAACCCGGGTCTCCCACACCAAAGGAATATGTCATATCCACTGCGCCATCACCAACCAATATCTGCTCATACCTCCAAACTCTCCTTATAGCTATGGTTTGTTCTCTGCCAGCTGCTTAGGAAATATCAGACTGCTTAGCTGCTAAATGTCCCACTTTCTCCACTAGCTCCATCACCAGATTTCCCCTGATGGATCTGGATTCTTCAAAAGAGGCTCTTTCTCTACTAGAGAACACACATTAAAATGTGTTCTTATACTCAAAGATCTGTAGCCACAACAACCTCTAACTTGTGTTTGGGACCACCAGAAATATCTAGCAGTACTGTTCGGGGACTAAAGCTCAGCTATATAATATAGCAGCACAACACAGATCTTTGAATATAACGTTTTTATGTGAATTCACTTAAGGAGATACAAACTTTTAAAGTGCTCATATTATGCTAATTTTCAGGTTCATAATTGTATTTAGAGGTTATATCAGAATAGGTTTACATGGTTTAATTTTCAAAAAACACCATATATTTGCTGTACTGCACATTGCTGCAGCTCCTCTTTTCACCCTGTGTGTTGAGCTCTCTGTTTTAGCTACAGAGTGAGGCATCTCACTTCTGTTCCATCTTTGTTGGGAGTCGCACAAGCGCAGCAGCTAGGTAAGGACTACTAGCCAGTCAGAAGCAGAGTATGAGGGCGTACCCTGACAGTAGCTAGGTAAGGACTACTAGCCAGTCAGAAGCAGAGTATGAGGGCGTGCCATGCTAGCAGCTAGGCAAGCATCATAACGTGCGTTACAAAGTGATGAGCGTTAGTCTCTGAAGTAAAGGCTGGACTACAATAGAGCTTTTTGGAGCAGTTTGTGAACAGTGTTTTCTGTTGGAGATGGTAAGTCCCTTTCGGGTGGACTTTGGGCTTTTTCTCTTTGTAAACCTATAACGTGCACAACAAAAATATATATAACAAAATAAAGGAAAGGGAAAAAGCCAAAAAGCATAATATGAGCACTTTAAAACTCAAAATGAACCTTTCAATATGGTTCATGTTTCTATTTTTTCATGCTTCTGACCAGGTTCTTGTTTTTGTATATCTTAATTTTGCCATTGTTGCTCCATCTTCTCCTTCTTCCATGTTTTGTCAACAAACCATTTGTGTAACACACACACACACACACACACACACACACACACACACACACACACACACACACACACACACACACACACACACACACACACACACACACACACACACACACACACACACACACACACACACACACACACACACACACACACACACACACAGCTGTTGCGCTTTTAAAGTACTGTGCAAATAAAGTTGATCTGTTGTCATTACACCATATTACAAATTTGCAGTCACTTAGCAAAGCGTCCTCGTCACAATAAGGAGCAGGTCTAAGATCACAGAGGAAATAGTGTTTTTGAACATTTGGCAGGTACCCTGGGAATAAGAACAGTGATTTTTAGAGGTGATCTCTTCCGCTGTCTGTGAACCGCTTCATATGTCAGGATGCAACATAGAAGAAATTGCATGATTTCACCCTCTGTTCGATCCCCTCGTGGCTTCGCTCAGACCAGATTGCCTCTGAAATAAAACAGATGGTACGCGTTCGGTGGGAAACAGACTAAAAATTGCACCGCCCTAGCAGGGCGCATTTAGAGGACCTGTGTTTGTGTGTTTGATTCAGTAGTCGCGTAAATACTAGTTTTCTGAATATTTGGACAGAGTCTGTAGGAAGTTTGAGCGTCTGCTTCCAATGCTGCTTGGCACAGACGTGAAGCAACTAAAGAGGACTGGCTGCCAGTGTTTGGAACAGAGAGAGCATTTTTAGGCTATTCTGTCATTAAATGAAATATTCAGCTCAGTGTTATTTCATGCTGTGTCTCCATGTGTTTTGCTGTCATTTGCTCAAACTATTTATTGCAGTTTTGGATTAAATCTTCTGCACTGAAATTCTGTCATGATTTTTGAGCTAAAAGGATCCTTGGGTGCTTGAATGAGCTTAAAGGCAGCGTTGGTAATGTTGAAAAGCTAGCAAGATTTGAAATTAGCATCTCCTCGGGGCTCCGCCTAACCCCTCCCCCTGCCCTCGGGGCTCCGACCCACACACCGACGTGCACAAGCATCGCTGTGTCGCTGATTCAGAGCAGAGAAAGGAACCGCAATTTACTTCATGTCTTATTCAGCAAAGAACTAATATTATCATACCGAATGTTTAAAACAAATATGACTACTGACGCGCATTGAGCTCAGACTCGTACACGAGAGGGGGAAGAAGGCATTTTATTGGTTCTTTCCAAGCGGACCGCGAGGCAGTGATTGGCGGGCGTTTTTACAGGATTATAGCAGCTACAGATGACAGATCTTTTTCGCTCCTTTTATAGAGCCCATAAGTTATTTGTTGCTGTCTGGGTGTAAAGACCATTTCAAACAATATATAAAAAAGTGTATATTGGAAATACTTACCAACCCTGCCTTTAAACGCAAACAAAAGCAAGTTGAATTTGATGGATGTCCATTTAAGCACAGACAAATCAAATTCAAGCCTTGGCAGCCTTGTTGCCAGTTTCAGAGCCCTGACAGAACTCACCATAGCTGTGTACTGGGCCTGGGCCTGCGCCTGAGCGACCTGCTGCTGGTACATGGGCTGCATCATCATCTGCTGCTGCCGCTGCTGGAGGAGGGCCTGCTGCTGCTGCTGGAGCTGGAGGGACTGCTGCACAGCCTGTTGGTACTGAGGAAGGGTTGTAAAGAGATTCAAAACATTTCTTTTATTGACAGTTCCAAATTGCTCAACCTAGTGCTGGGCGATATGGAAAAAAATCAAATATCACAATATTTTTGACCAAATACCTCAATGTCGATATTGATACGATATTGTAGGGTTGACTATTGGTGCTTTCACAAAATATTAACACGACTGTTTTGATAAATAATCACCAATAATGTGGATACTATGACTAAGTGGGTAAAGACAAATAATAATACAGGAAGTAAGTCTGGTAGATAATTACATGACTTTACTGTAACGCAGCCTTTAAAACCAGGAAAAGACAACATTTGTGTCATATGACGATATTATGATATCCAAAATTTAAGACGATATCAAGCCTCATATATCGATATATTGCCCAGCCCTAACTCAACCGCCAGAAAAGTGGTTGAGTTGTGCTGTATGTCGGTAAAGTGGATGTACCTGGATGTATTGGAGTTGCTGTGCATTTGCATGTTGTTGCTGCACTGCTTGTTGTTGATGGTGATGTTGTTGTTGTTGTTGTTGTTGTTGAAGCTGCTGTAGACGCAGGTCACCAGGCTGGAGCTGCTGCAGGACTCGGTGTTGCTGACTGCTGGGCTGGGGCTGCATGGATGGCTGCCCAGAGCCAGGGGTCGGCGCTGAGTGGATAGGTATAGATGGATGGATTTATTACTTATTACAACAACATTGAGCACAGAAGCCCACACATGTAAACTTTATAACCGAAAGCCTTGGTCTATATCGATGGCGTTTCATTTCTGGGATTGCTCCAGTGCCGCCGGAAATTCTGCTGGATGTCCCTCATTTCGGCTGGATGTCCCTCAACTTCTGCCTTCTTTGTGTTGGCATTTTAAACTCTGGTCAATTAATGAGGACTACAGTTAACTGCTCCTCAGATCTCTGCAGGGTAAATCCAGACAGCTAGCAAGACTATCTGTCCAATCGGAGTTTTCTGTTGCACGACTAAGACAAATTTTGAACGTACACGTTCCACCAAAACAAATTCCGTCCTGATGCTATTTTGCAGACGCATCTTTGCGCCGTCTGGCGCCGAGCGCTGCCCAATACAATTGTAATTGGTTTAAAGAAATGCCAATAAAACACAGCACGTTTTTCTCCCATGCCGGTAGCAGTGTGGACTAACCAGACCCTCCTCTGCAGCACTGAGGAGGAAGATCTGGCAATGCGAGAGTAGTGAAATCTTGAAAGTTGACTTTTACTACAGTACTTTGGATTTTCAGCAGCTTGGTCATCTTGAAAACCGGAAACATCACATGTGCATTTTCAAACGTGCACTAGTGACACATCCAAAATAATCATACAACGGATAATACATTAAAAAAAAAAATTAAAAAAAATCTATGATAAACTTTTATTTACTTTTTATTTTTTACTGTAAAAACCTTGCAGAAATTCCCTTTGTTATACTTATACTAAAGTTACAACTTTAAACAAACTTTAGCATTCGGCTTACTCTCCTCTAATACATACTCATGTACATACATATCTTCATGTAATAAACTAATGATAATTTCTTAATGTTATGGTCTATTTTCTTTTACTTTTTTTGTTTAGAGATAAGAACATTCCTTCAAGATAATGTAAACTTCTATAGACCTTAAATATGAATCTCACTGATGTTCAACAAACCTTTCTGGCCGTTGCTGACGGGTGCTGAAGGCACAGTCATCTTGACAGGGGTGACAGTGTTGGCGAGGGGCAGGACGTTACTGTTTGCCGCTTTTGGCCTCTGTCGGGGAGCTATTGATGTTTCCGTCGGGCCCACAGCATCTGTTATCCTGGGAAGAAGTCAAAAGTTGTTGTTATACCAATAAAATCATGTCCCTCAACATGTGGTGTATGTACAGCAAGGTTTGTACTGTGTGCTATCCTGATGTGGAATGTGCTGTTCTGCCCAGATACATGTTTAAAGTCAGCACCAAACAGTGATCTTAATTGATTCTTTTTAATTAGCCTGGGAAAAAAATCTAATTATTCTTTCCAGCAAAGATTAAGAGTTTAATTTTATTGTACTATTTTGTAATTTATCTATCAGTCCTAGTGCTAGTTTGTATATCATTAAAACAAAATGTTGAATAAGAAAAAGAAAAGAAAAAATTACCTGGCTTTAGTCATGCTTTTCCTAGCTGCGACCTCACTAGCTGTTAGAGGCTCTGGTAGCGACGTAGGGATGGGAGAGTTCTGGAAAAAGGAGAGGAGAATTATGTTAATAGGCAAATGACCGCAAAGGCTAAAGCCACACTGATCGCTTCATTCCGGTGACTTACAAAGAGATTTGGCACTGGACAGTCTTTTTCAGCTAATTTGAAGGCAAAGTAGGACACTTGGTAAATGTCTGGTCTCATCTCCTGGTCTGGTTCGAGCATATATCCTGAAAAAGACAGAGGTAATTTCATACAGCATCAGCTCATGTATTGTGGTTGATGTGCATCTTCTCCATTTGGTCACTTGGTGGAGCTGTTGATCACATAATAATAAAAAAAAGGAAGATCCACTGAAGGATGCGCTTAGTGAAGTGGAATGACTTTAAAATGATAAATAACTCCATTACAAACATTAACCACAAACTTACTGATTAAACAGTGCAGCTTGAAGGAGAATTTGGAGTTATCTGGAACGATAAAGGTTCCGTCACATATGGCAACTTGACTCTCCCCAAATGGAAGTGCGAAGAAACACAGCTTGTACAACAAGCATCCAAGTGCCTGTGGAGAAAACAGAAACAGTCTTGAAAAACACCGGACACCCTCACTGAGTAGCACATGAAATTGTCAATGCCAGTGCCAACATGATACCTGAGGTTTAGTACCGTATTGTATTGCACAATATACTTTGTATAACAACCTTTTGGAATTTAATGTTTTTCCATTAAACCCTTTTTCTACTTTTAACAAAAAAGCCAAACATCAAATGTATCACAGCTTAATTATCTATAAAGGAACTTTGCTTAAACAAAATGAGGGCTGGGTATCTTTGAAAAAAAATTACAATACCAGTACCAATACGAGTACCCTTAAAGTGAAACCGATACCAACAGAGTACTTCATTCGGTACCCATCACGTGAACAGAAGCATCTCTGCACGCTGCCATCGCTGTCAAATTCACCGCACTCGACTTCACCACACCACGGACTGTATGGGCTATAGCTGCTGCGGTTAAATCAAACAACTCTTGCGGTCACTGGCTGCAAGCTAAACCATAACATTTTAAAAAATTTTCTAGATCTGAGTACAAAAAGGATTGAATGCATATGAAGTGCAGAGGTTTTGATACTATTTGGTACTGGGTTATTTCGGCCGATACCTTAAAAAGCTATTGAGTACTGATACCCAGCCCTAGTTGTTTTACAATACACATATGATTATCTGTGCTTTTTACAAGGCTAGAGGCATATCACAAATACAAGAAATATACATGAAAAACAGACTTCTACAACCACAACATGTCAAGTACAGTCCATCCTTGTGGGAAGTGAAGCCCTAACACTGGCATTTTCTTCCCACTGAGCTACACAGGCCTGCTAAACAAAGAATTAATGTTCCTTATCTCACCGCTTTTAAAATTCAGGCCAAGAGTCTGCTCTCCTGGCAATATGGCTGTCCAAACAAATCCACATGCAGAAGTGCTCTGCTCCCAAATCATATATGCAGTTGCCGCTATATTTGGCTCTGGCATCTTTTTGTTGATGGTGCAGTTGGAGATGAAAGAGACTTTGGAATTAGCATTAATGGAATGTTTTCCCTTTAAGCGCTCTATCTGAAGTCGGATATTCTTCACAGTCCTCCGCTCAACGTGCTAATCCAGTCTGATACTAAACTCCTAATCTGAGTCAGACAGCACATCCTCCAAACCCAACCCCAAAATGCATGGACAAATGCATAAGCCATTTGTGTGAGGCAACACTGTATAAAACAACAGACTTTTAAACACGTGGCTAAATATAGAACAGGTAGTGAGAATGCAGGGGGTAGTCCACAGGAAGTTAGTGTTTCTGTTGCACGTCCCACAGAGGTTCCAGCAGCCAGAGTCCTGTTTAAAGCTTCTGTCTAAACATCTCATACACCCATCACTGCAGACTGATACATTTATCCACATTCGCAGAATAAAGTAAATATAAAAAGACTGGTTTCAGTGGCTGGAAGTTAGGCAATGTGTAAGTGATTATACTAGAGTTGTTCCAATACCAATATCAGAAATGCCTCCCATACTGCCTAAACTTCCGGGTCGGGTTTCGGTAAGTTCGTAAAGCCTATGCACCTATGCATCTGATATCACATAATTTAGCCCCGATAATAATCAACTTTAAAGTATTTTCACCTGGATAAAATGGCCATTTTCCCGGAAATCAATTATTCTTCGCTGCTCCAAAACAGCAGCCTGCAACGCAAGTTGCACTGTGCTGCCACTGGAAACTACTGCTTTTAGAGCCAGGTAGAAGAATTGACTTCCAGATTGGTCTGCTAGCGGAGAGCGTAACAGTCAGTCAGAGCTAGCGTTAGTAAAATGTCAGCAATTTGGCAATATTTTACACTGGAAAATCCCACCAGTAAAACGTTGTGTACAGTATGCAAGCTTCAGTATGGAGGGGTGGCACTAGTGATGCCAATTTCAGTTGTGCTACCGTTTTATACTGTTACTGTGAACAGAAAAATACTTTGCACATCTGTAACATGAGACAGGTGCGTTGGAGGGGGACGAGTAGGTCAAAAGTAGTAAAGAAACTCCTGCACACAAACGTTTATCTTTGCAAGTTAGACAGTGTGTGGGAGTTTCTTTGCAACTTTCTTTACTGTACCATTTAAAATGTTAAATTATTTACTAAAAGCAGCTGCACTTTTAAAGGAATTGTTGAATTGTCTTGATTCAAAGTTGTAAAACAACAGTGTGAAAAAGTCTGTGCACACGTTTATAATGCACATGTCCCATCAACAGCCACATCTTTATATGCTGGTTGTTTTAACTCCCTGGGTGCATCAATTTACACCACTCCTCAAAATGGCTGCTGTCCAAGCCCTTCTTCCTGCATCTCTACCTCGCACCTTCAAAAAAACAAAAAAACAAAAAAAAAAAAACAGCCGAGGCCCATTTCACACAAGCTTATCAAGGTCGTCAACTGTGCCTAATTATCTCAAAGGGAGGGAAAATAGAAGAGGACAGGCAGCAGGGAGAGAGGAATAGGATGGGGCGGAGTGTTGTGAATGATGTTGCTCAATATTTAATGAGAGAAAAACACTGTTGGAGAGCTGATGGAGGCAAGCCAGGAAAAAGACACAGACAGAGAGACAACAGTGAATCAAAGCAATTCAGTTCAATGTATTATAAAAAGAATAACTCCAAACATTAGAAGAAACAATTGAAGACCTTGATATAACTATAACAGCATCAGGGAGTTTCAACATGGCAGTGAATGCACTAAAAGAAAAAGTTTGAGGAGCTCTAAATGCAATTAGAGAAAAATGTTATAATTTCCGAATTCCAATTGAAATCTAACTTAAATTATTTGATCAAGCCAATTGTGCAGTTTGATAGTGAAGTATATGGTCCACTCAGTCATCAGAGTTACACCCGTTGGGACAAACATCTAACAGAATCTTAACGTGCAGAATTCTGCAGACACATTTTAAACATGCACAGAAAGACACCAACAAACAAATCTAGAACAGGATCAGGCAGATACCCACTGATAATTACCATTCAAAAGAGAACGCTCAACTTTTTTTAACAAGCCGAAATCCAGCCACCGAGGCACCCTCCACTTCAAAGCCCTCCAAATTCAAGAGCTGAGCCCAGAAAAGAGTCCCTTATGTCAGTTGGTAGTGAGGCTTACTGCCCACTCTGACCCGCCTCACAACAACACTGCTCTCCAAACACCAAGAGAGAGAGGGGGAATCTGTCAGGGCAGAGTGACGCCCAGGACAAACCAGCACTGCAAATGTCATGTCAACACACACACACACACACACACACACACACACACACACACACACACACACACACACACACACACACACACACACACACACACACACACACACACACACACACACACACACACACACACACACACACACACACACACACACACACACCTTACCCATATATCAGCCTTAGTGGTGATGGCTTTCCCTGCATACAAGTTAATCATCTCTGGCGCTCGATATGAAAGGGTTGTGTACCTGTGAGAAACAACAAGAAGGAGGAGTAAGTAATAAAAATGTATTTCTAAAGCGCTTTTCACATAAAGTCACAAAAGAGCTTTACAAGGACAAAAAATATACAAGAGAACATAACATTAAAATGACAATACGGGAAGAAGAAAGAAGACAGTGGTAGGTCAAAGTTAAAATGACTAAGCACCAAAAGTGGATAGGAACTAGTGGATTTACTCACACTATGTAGTTTAGCACAGTTTTAAAGTACTTGTTCCCTGATTTAATGCTATTTTATACATCTGCTTCAACACATTTTTAAAAGGGAAAAGGCATTTTTTTACTTTAGTGCATTCTTTGCCAGCTATAGTTATTATTTTAATATATAAAACATATAAACTTATAAAATATGATGAATTGGTATAGATTTAACTTCTCAAAAATATATAAAAGTGCTATGTTAATGCATCATTAAACCTTCAAAAGTTGATATTTTTTTTGGCCACTTGGGGGCAGCTGAAACAAGTTGCTTTTCACACATTCATAAAAATATTGATCTAGCTGATTTTAAATTAATCCAATAACACCATAATAGACATTCTGAAAGGGGGCATTTTGCATTATTAAGTAGTTCTATTTTTGATACTTAAGTGTATTTTGCTACTACTTCTGTAGTTTTGCTACAGGAGGCTTTTACATGTAATGGAGTAGTTTTACATTTTGGTATTGCTACTTTAACTTCAAACTATTTCTTTCTGCACTGCTGCGCACACTTATCTTTGATGACTAACATGTGCTTCCGTTTCCAGACAGAAAAAAATTACCAGAATCTTGCAGCAAAGGTTGCCTAGTTCATCTCGTAGTGTCACAGAGAGCCAGACCTTTTGTTTCTTCCTTCTGATAATAATCAAAGCAGCTGGTTGTGTTTGGAATGAACCCAGCTGGGTTATAAAAATGCAAGCACTGTCTGAGTCACCACAGTTCAGAGGCTTTCTGTATGACCAGAGTCATGAAGGAGAGTTTACACACGGCCACATACTGCCGATAATCACCACATATTGCATTTTATTGCAGCTATAAATGTTGGTAAGTTAACAGGCCAGATTTGAATGAACTTCTGTGATTCGATTCTGTGTTTACTTGTATAGTTATGCAATTATATGCCGGTATAGCTCTTTGATTGGGGAACAGAGCTATTCTGATCTGCAAGCTCACACCTTTGCTTTGTGGACACAGGTCTAGACTTGTAGCAGGTTGTGTGCAACATTGTATATGATGGCAATCTGACCACATGAAAGTTTTGTTTTAGGTAGAAGTATTTTGACGGCCTAACAGTGGTATGAGTAAAGTGTGATTACCACAGGTTGATTTGTTGGCCTGGGATGTCCAACATCATAAGACTACCCTGTTAAGATAAAGGTAACAATACCTTCCCCTCCAATAAATCTACCAGTTGATGGCCATTTTCAACCAGGTACTGAGGATACCAGGAACTAAATTTGAAACTATAGTGTTCCGACTGGACCAATTTAGGGATTTTAAGTCCCTCTGGCCGCAGTTCCTGTAACTCTTTCAGCTCCTACTTCAGGGCAGGGTCTTTTCCCTTTTTCAGCATATGAACCTAGGTGAACGAGGGTCGGGTTTCCGGTACAGACAGACCAACAGCGGGACAATTTTAACAATTTTCTTCATCTTATTCATCACTAATTTCACTTCTGACAACGTTTTAGGCGAGAAATGAACTGTTTAGGACTGTTTAGAAATTAACTGTTTAGATTTAGAACTGTGCTAGCAGGCGGCTGCCCCGGCCGCTAGCTCGTCCATGACTGGCTCAGAGACCCCGCTGTGAGCTGGAGGTCTCTCAGACCGCTCTCGTAAATAAGAGGCTTTTATTTCGTCGTTGACGGTTCGTTTGTTTAAATATCACAACACATGTCCATCATAAGATTAACGAGAACCTGTGGTTAACTGTCTTTTCGGAGTTAAACTCCACAAGCGTGTCCTGCGGCTCGCCGGCCGTCACACACACACACACACACACACACACACACACACACACACACACACACACACACACACACACACACACACACACACACACACACACACACACACACACACACACACACACACACACACACACACACACACACACACACACACACACACACACACACACACACACACACACACACACACACACACACACACCTTCAGGAGACTTGTTTAAATTATGACAAATAAGCTATATACATTAGATTTAGTATTTAGTTCTTACTTTTTTTGGTGTATTTGTTTTCTGATTTTAACGCTATAAAAAGGACCGTTGCCGTGCTTGCATCACTCCCTAACCCCTCCTAACAGTCCCTATGGCCACTTGGCCAGTGCGAATGCAATTGGAAAAAACGGTTTTGGGGGAGAGTAGTTCGTAGAGCTGTTTAGAAGTGGACTTTTCCTATAACTACGTTCCTGTAACTACTTGGTCGGAAAACGGCTATTGTTAAGGAAATAAAAGGTTCCTTTAGCCCATTGTTGTTATAGACTATAACGCAACACTTTATTGAACTGCCAGATTTTTAAACCGGGTTCCTTTCTAGCTTCTAGGGTCCAAAATGTCCACAGAAGTAATGTTAGATGCACACTGACTGACAAAGTTTTATTTCTCTCACTCACAGCTCCATCTCATCCCGAAGGTTCCTGTACTTTCAGAAAGTACTACTTTTTGAGGGGTAAAAAGGCCCTGGAAAATGTCCCCAGAACTTAATTTAGACCCTTGTCCCTGCAATCGAAACGCAGCTAATTCCTCAGATGGTTCTTAGTTCAGAGAGAAAGTTACTACGGTCGAAAGGTGGCCTTACAAGTTGCTTTTGTGCTTTGTGTTTCAACTGCATCTGAAGAACCATGAAGATGTGGACAATTAGAACAATTAAAAGGCAGCATTATCATGCTATTCTTTGCCATTTTCTTTTGTGTCACAGTGTGATATTTGCATGATGGATGAAAAGGAGACGCTTTTGAAAATAACTGCATTAAAACAATTAACAAATAAAGTGAGATTTAATTTCTCTAAATTGCTCAAGCTCACACTTAGAACAGTCTCTAATGTTGCCTCATCCTTTTTTTTGGACTGGTTGAAAAGTGGGCTCCATAACTGTTGAAACGGCAATAACATTACAAGAACTTTCTATTCCACAATGCATGCTGTAAAAATCTTAAGGCAACTTTGACCAGTAAGTTAAATTCAGAAGTGCAAACTCTTCCATGATAGATCCAGGGCCTATCTCAGTGGCAGGGAGTTTTTGGGAAGGCAGGAACTAGAACGGAAACTACACGTCTGTGCTGTCGAAATGCAGGTTTACTTCCTGAGATTTAAAATAAATAGTCCTGGGTTTCCCCCAAAGTTCCTGTGGTGCCAAAACAATAAGTTCCAGCAGCCAGGACATACATTAAAAGTGGCAAGTAAATATTAAGGTTTTACTAAACTACTGTATTGAGTAGAGATGGTCCAAAACCAATTTTTGCTTCCCAATACCAACTCTGATACCTGAACGGAGTACTGATCTGATAGCAGTGTGTCATATATTTTATTATTACTACTATCCCTGTATGGATGTGATATGATTTCTATCTTTGTTGTCAGTTTGGCTCCGGTTAAACTCTTTGTGAACATGAACAAACAAACAATGAATGCCACATAACTTTCTTTTAGTATCCAGTTTGACAGTCAGTTATAACAGAAAAAGAACATAAATAAACTACTTTAACGAAGATTTTCTTTAGGGCTTTATTACATGGTATCGGATCAGTGCATAAACTCCAGTACTTCCCGATACCGAAACCAGTGTTTTAGGCAGTATCGGAGGCGATACCGGTATCGGTAAATCTCTAGTATTGAGTGACATGCAGAACATACGTACTTCTTAATTTCGTCCTCCACGGCCGTCACTCCATCTTTATGTGGCAGCAAAATCTTGTGAGTGGAACTGCCGAAGTCACACAGCACGTAATTTCCCTGGTCGTTCAGCAGGATGTTTTCCACCTGGTGAAAAAAACAGACAGATGTTTTAGACTTTTTAATAAACAAAAAAAGCATAACTAAAAGATTGAAATGAATAACAACTACATACATACACCAACAACAAAGTATAAATTGACAGATGCAGTTAAATGTATCTTTGTCTTGGCTGGCTGATTTGAACGCAGTGTCACTGATCATCTAATAACCGTGCTGCAACCCCAGAACTTTTGGATCTGCATTTGCTGTTATTTGTCTGTTTTATAAGTTTCCCTAGAACAGCTTGTTATGTGTAGAACTGGTATGACAATGACCAAGCAGCTCCTTCTCTATGGACTGCACCCTGTATAATTTAATAAAGGCTACACTGTGGTTGTGATTGAGACACATCCCATTAAAATTTCATCAGCTGTGACTGATGAAATAGTTTGTGGCAGACAGATGAACAAACTAACAACCACGCCAAAGCTAATCCCCATCTACATCACAATGGGCATGGACAACAATTAGTGGATAAAGTTGCTTATAAAAACGCAAATATTCCACTAAACTGAATTAATACACAGTGATGGAGTAGTAAGACAAGCCTTCATTACAGTAATTCTCACCAAAGCTGTTCTATGGCCCCATAAACAAAAGGCAAATTTCAATAACAAGTCAACAGATGTTTTGTGTTTGTATGTTATCAGATGTGTTTCTATTTGGGGAGTCAGGCTTTGTTCTTTTTTAGAAAACGTTTAGGGCCGCAAAGAAAAAACAGCAAAGAAAGGTATGAATGATTGAGCAAAGGCTAAAAAGAAATTAAGGCAGGTGGAGGAAAAATGGGGGGAAAAGTAGCAAAGAAAGAGGAAGCAACAGAAAGATGAGACTGGCTGAAAGTGCAACAATGGCATAAGATGTAAAATGTATGTGAACATCTGAAAAGAGAAAGCCATGCTGTGATACAGAAGAGAGAACGATTTCAAACTGTCCAAGGAAATGCTGAGCTAATGAAAGCAACAGTGTCTCAATACTCTTGACAGGTCGGGGTTAAGGGGCTTTTTTTTTTTGCACTCTCACTTCCCCTGGCGATGCGTGACTGGGCCTCCGTGGTCTTTTGTGTCCCTGCGATGTTATGTAAGCCATGTAGGCTGAACAGATAGATACAGACAGCGAACAGAGGACAGGCCTGTGAGGCTGAAGGGACTGCACTGTTTAGAGGCTTGTCCAACTGGACAGAGTACAGCGACCCACTGATGGGGCACTGAGGAGAATTCAACAAGGGTGGGAAACTACCACCGGCCTCCAAGCATCAGCAAAACGAGGGTAAATCTGGCTCATAGCCACCCTTGATTTGAAAATCTATTTTGAAAGCCACATAAGCTGAAAGTTAGTGAGGAATTTCAAGATGTATTAGCTATTGTGGCCCTGTACAAAGAGTAAGTTTGGTGCAGAAGGAGAAAGAGGGTGCATGGGCAACAGTCGAGAGGGGTATGGGGCGGGAGGAAGAAGAGAGCAAGCTGGCATAGGAAGCAGGGAGCGTAAGAGGAAGCAGAGGAGTTAGAATGAGCTGTGAAACCGACATGTTCTTTCTTTCTTCTGCTGACCAAGCAGATTTACATTACTTAAGTTTATACACATTAGGGCTGGACAATTAATCAAAAATGTATCAACACAGAAATTCTAAAGTGGTTATCGACGCATTTTTCCCATGACGATAATTTATAATATAAATAATATTTTCCTTTTGATAGGCCTACTTTCTCCTTAAAAACATTCTACCATGTGTGTAGTCACGTGACTTCGCCCAGACCAGTCGGCCGCATGGAAAGCATTATGGAGGATAACTCAAACACAGAGTCTGAGTCAACTGAGCAACTTGTGCCCAAAAAACCTGCAGTGTCTGACTGATGATTTAGAACAATGTGAATAATTATCGTTCATTTATAGTTATCGAGGTAAAATGTGCAATTAATCGTGATTTAGATTTTAGGTCATATTGTGCAGCCCTAATAAACATCATCAAACATCCTCCTTACCTTGAGGTCTCTGTGGATGACGGGTGTCTTGCATTGGTGCAGGCGGGCTACGGCCTCGCACGTGTCACAGAAGATGTGGAGGACCTCAGCCTCACTGAAGCCCACATTCAACCGCTGGTTCATCTGCTTCACCACCTGACCCGCTGCAGGAGAAAGGTGGAAGGACAGCTTCAGGACTCAGGTCATCAGTTCAGGCTGGGAAACCAAGTACCAGCCAACTGGGATAGTTTGCAGTTGTCTTGTATACATGTGCTTACATTCACAGCCTCGAGGTGAGACGATTAAAACTCAGTATTTCCAATACAGCAAAAGGCTTAGATCTTTTGTTATTATCAAAGTAAGTCGGCTATTTTTTTTGTGACCATAAAAATAAGCCATTAAAATAAAAAAAGGGAAACGTCATGTGTCATTTGAGTGCATGACAGTATCTTCTGCTTTTAGCTTAGAAGCATGTTTCGAGGATAATAGCGTGTGCCAGAAAGCATAGGCAGACCGCAGAATCAATGTTTCAATCCGTTTCTAAGTAAACTAAATATGCCACCATGTAAAAGCTGCATCAATTTGATTACTTTCAGTAACCAGAGTGATGTTTGCATGTAAAAGCGAGCTGCCACGATAAATAGAGGTGCCACACAAAAGGACAGAGGCAGCAACATACCATTTACTATTAGACATTAAAAAAGCCACAGGCCACTTTAACTATATAGCCCGATAAACCAGATGTAGATAGTTGGCGAATGCTAGAATGTATTTATTACCCAATGTGCAGTGAAGCTGGCTTTACTTTTGGAAGGCATTGCCGTGTAACTTCCAAGTGGTGATTTGATGAAGACCAAACATCATCCACCATCTTAACTACAGTGTGCGACAGGGACCAAAAACATATAAAACTCACATTTGGAAGAAAAAGACATTTGTGGTTATAAACCATTCCTCTTGTTTTATTTTAAGGTGTGGTTTTCATTTAGTTTATTTGTCCCAAAGTAATCCTAACTAACCCAAATAAAGATATTTTAAACAGAAACGTCAATGCAGCTGAATTATAAGAGTATAAAACATGGTGTCATGTCATGGTTTCAGGACATGTGTGTATTTACAAACAGAGAGGCTGCACAGTACCTTTACAGTATTCCATTAGAATCAGGACCTCCCAGACGCTGTCCGACACTGCATTGATTGTAGAATCCAGGTAGCCGACAATGTTTTTATGGCCTGACAGCTCCTTCTACATATGGGATGAAAAGATGGAACTGATCAGGACAGAAAGTCACACGAGTATTCAAGAAGAAGAAGCTATACATGTCCGGAATTTAATTGTGACGGACATAGCTCCAACTACAAAAGCCTCAAAAAACACATGGTAGCTTTTGAGGCATTTACAAAGGATATATGTGGATTGCTTTCACACATTTTACCCCTTTCAGTAAGTGCTGATGAGCATTCATGTTTGGACTTGTATAGTATCGCTGCTATATTTGTTCAGCAGAGTGATGCTGCTAGTCAATGTTTTAATTTAAAATGAAGCATGCAAGACTTCAGACTGGAATTACGCTCTGATGTTTCTTCATGTCTTTTAAAGTGGTATACAGTACGCAACTATGAATGTAAACTGCATTAAAGAGGACAGAGAAGTCAATCATGTTAGATAAGTTACAGATAAACCAAATACGTTGCCTAAAGCTGCAAACATTTTAATCAGATTTGTTCAGGAAAAAAAACAAAACATCAAAATGTCTAACATTGAAAAATACAAAACTAAATTCTGCCTTATTACAAGCTATGACGTGTATATACCTCCTGGTTTTGCTATGCATGAGCAGTGTTTATAAATCTATGGAAACCACATCCAATTGCAAACGACCACAGAAAAATTGCTGACGGCGATAGCTTCCTCAGAGAACACACCCCAAAAGGTAAACATCCAGCTGAATTTAGTCTAGTCTCGTCTTTGTAGTCAAGCTACTGTGTGGCAAAATTGGCTTTTGTATTCCTTTATGTTCCTACGCCATGCTGAGCTCTTAACTCCACTTATCTTTCTTAACTTGAATCATTCGCTGGATTAAAGCATCAGTGTTATATTTGTTGGTTGCTAAATGCCAGCATGACAACACAGACTTGCTGTGTGTTGTGGAAACTGACACACCTAAGGCAGCGTCCCAATGGCCCAGAACTGTGTCAGTGTTTAAGGTCAGCTGTGTGGGTGAGTATTACACAGCTGATGAGGCAAGTAAAACGACACACAAAGCTGGCCAAACAGCTCAGAGTGAGCTGTTCACTGACACACTGGGGTCAAACGTTCAAGACAACACATCTGCTGTTGTCCACATAGTACATGTCTGCTAGTTTAAAGAATAAATGAGAATATCTAACTTTTAATGACATAAAACACCTTGAATTATCTGCCGTAATCGTGCGAGTTCCAGCTCTTTGTAATAGATCAAACGTATCAGCCAATAGACCAGGTGCATTAATACAATGTCACCCAGCACACAGCCAAAAGGCTTTTGCTCTTGCCAGACTGGAAATGCTGGCAAACAGGATGGGTTAGGAAGATGGAATGAAGCCATTTATACGCACCTTGCTTTATGAGAGCATGCATCTTTACAAGGGCTTGTGTCACATTTTAAACAAGAGTTATGTCCTTAAATTAAATACCTGAAAACTGAGAATGCCCTCATGACATTTTCAGATAATGAACACAATGCAAATTAGGCCCTTTGTGCACAAAAAGTGAAGCCAGGGAAGGATTAGAAGGAACACTTGACAATGCACCCGAACAGAGGAATAAAATGGTGTGGAGAGATCAGCAAAATGACAAGCCAATTTTTTTAACTGCAACTCCAATAAGTGTTCAATTCACACAGCAAATTTACTTTTCAGTAAAAGTTTCAAATTTAACATTACCACCATCTAGAGCTGCACTGTGTATTAGATGACAGTTGGCACCTTTTCTTTTATTTGGCGGCTAAAATACGTTTAGCTGCTGCCCCTCACGGCAGTTCATTGCTTATCTCCCGTTTCGGTACTCCGGTCTGCTTCTCTAAAGAGGGGGCATACTGTCACCCATATAATACACCGTCTATGGATAAGTACCTCATACAACCCCATTTCAAAAGCTCCAAACTATCCACTTAAGCACAGGTAATTCTATATCTTGATTTCCTGTCCCATGATTAGTATTGTGTAAATCAATACACAATGAACATATTTAATATAAAGCTCTTGCAATAAAGACAAGCAGGGAGAATTCAGTTGTGTTGAGAGACACCGTTCTCACCATGATAGTGATCTCTCTCTTGTATACATTCAGGTCTGGGACGTTGTTGACGTACATCCTTTTGAGAGCGCAGCGGACACCGCTGTGCGTACGAGCCAGAAACACCACTGAGAAGCCCCCTGGAGAAAAACAAGATATCAAGTTAGCATTACATCGCATTCTTAAAAGTATGTTTCACACATGAAAATTATTTTTAAAAAAGGGTGGTGATAATCATGGTTCACACAGAAAAATTGCTCACAAACTAATCACGTTAAATTAGGCAATGGTTTACACAAGACTTAAGTCTCCACATTTAAAAAACAAACTTTGGCTAATGTTCCTTCATGACAGCACCGGTGGTGAAGACATTATAGGGTTAGTGTACTGTTGCAAAAAATGTACTTGTTCCATTACAAACTCCTCCCCCCGCCCACCCACAAACATCTAATTTCTCACACAGTGTCCAATTTCTGTTGAACTGCCCATGATTATTTATTGTTTTGGTCTTTGGTAAATTTTGATTGTGTTTTAATTATGTGGTTTTAATTTTTTTTTTGTTTTCTTTTGCAACATTGTTGATTGTATGAGATAAATAATAAATCAAATCAAAGACATTCCATGCCGAAGTGGTCTAGTTGTGCAGATTAGTGGACAACAGTGGAAGACTACTGCCAGGTGTGAATGTGGTACTTATGCTGACCTTCTCTTTAAAGTCAATGTAGAAAAATGTCAGGATTTATAAAAGGCATCCAAGAGCTGATATTTTAACAGCAGCTAACTGGGCTCATTTAGCACATTTAGCTTGCATTGGACTAGTCTGGCATTGCCAGACCTTCCTCCATAGCGCTGCAAAGGAGGGTCTGGCGAGCAGACACAGCATTCCGGGATGGTAGAAACACATGCTCTGGTTTATTGGCATTTCTTTAAACCAATCACAATCGTGGCGCTAAGCGCCACACAAGCAGTGATGCCGCTGCAAAATGGCCTGGGGAAGGAACTTGTTTGGGTGAAACGTGTACATTCAAAAGGTTGTTTTATTCGCGCAACAGAAAACTCAGATTCAACATATAGTCTAGGTAAATGTCTCGATTTACCCTGCAGAGATCTGATGGGCAGTTAACCATAGTCCTCATGAATCGACCGGAGTTTAAAATGCCAACACAAAGAAAGAGGAAGGTAACGGACATCCGGCTGAAATGAAAGACATACAGTGGAATGTCTGGCGGCAGCTGAACCATCCTGGAAGTGGAACGTCGTGGATATAGACTAGCATTGGACCAACTTCAAATTGGGTGTAATCCTGGAGTAAATGAAGCTATTGGCTTTACAATGTTAATATGAGAATTATAATAGTTGTATATCCACGGTATTGTCACTGTCCTGTGTGCCCCTCTGGGTGAATGGACTGTCTCATTCGAAGGGGGTCACTGAGTGGTGGGCATCAAAGTCGGAGACTGAGTAGGAGGGGAAAAAAAGGATCAGCAATGGCACACATGTTGCATAAAAAGTTATCTTAGGTCAGTTGAAAAACAGCATGGATTTGGATTGGGAATGAGCAGACATGGAGGGGAGCTGAAGTGACCAGTGGGCACAAAAGGCCCTCACTGAAGAGTCCATCAACATCACTTTTAAACAGATCTTTGAGGCTGTGTTGTTGTGAGGACAGTAAAACATAAAAAAACTGTACAAATAAGTAATTCAGGTTAAACCTGTGTGTCCCTGTGTTGACAGTAAACATTAGATGGGAGACACAAAAACAAACTGAAGTGTAGTGCTTGCTTATATGAAGTAGACATAAGCAAACACTGTAGCAGCATCAGATAAGACGAGGTAAATGATGCCATATTGCAGCAAAGGGATAAACAGGCAGTGGATAATAAAGCGAGGTGATTTTTGATGCCACTGATCCAAAGATTAGCATTTCTACTGCTGACACTCGCAAGGTTAGCTGCATATAGACAAATGATTGATTTAAACTAGACAATATAACATTAACTGCTGATGAAACAACAAGCAGCTTATAAAACATGCTGATGCTGCTGAAATGGGTAACCGAATGATATCAAATAGCCATTACAAAGCAAACAAAATAGAGGAACAAAATTATGTCAGGTAATTTAAATACAATAAAATAATTTGAATAGTTAAAACAATGCAACAGAATGAAAAGCTGACATTTGCTGAATTTATGAATAGAGCTACCCTGCAACTGTATCCGTAGACCTGCTGCCATCTCAAAAACAGATAAAACTGAAACAGAAATTATGCCAAGACTAAGTACAAGAGCCAAGGCTGTTTACACCTGCTGGATGGCGTTGTTCATTGATTTGCCTTGGCCTCTCTGTGTGGTAAAGTAAGCTTGATGGTCACTCCAAACTGCTGGGCCAAGCTTAAATTGATTTCCTGTAACGAGGCAGCTGAGCCATCTAGAGACTTGGGAGAGTGGGAGTGAACTTCTTTAGGCAAAAAACGGAATCATATGACAGTCTTGTGAAAGACTTAACAGCAGGATGCAGCAGGACAAGCTTCAAGCTGAAACTCATATGTGATGCACAGTCTGCTTAACGACCCTGCCATATTAGAAAAAAAAAAATCTACCAGTGAGTCATCTTGTGCAAATCTCAAGCTTTACTGTTTGACACAAAGATGTAGGATGCTGACGTAGTAAAGATCAAACTTTAGGCAAGAATGGAGGCAAGAAGATGTGGGGGATGGATGGGTAGGATGACAGATAACAAGGCTAAATTCATGTGCGCAGGCAGTGGGCCAAAAGAGCAGGCTGTTTAAGCATGCGTGGACAAGATACAAAACAACAGCTAACCGTCGCACAAAAACAGGACAAACTGGAAAGCTACACTTAATCCTGACAAACAAATTCATTCCCACTCTGTTGCCTTAGAGCAGACTATATGATACTTGGCTGAGACTGTGACTTGGAGTGAAGTCAGATGAGGTGTAATGATTATAAGATTACTTCAGTTTGAGAGATACGCTACTGGAGCAAATAATCTGCTCGTCTCTTGTCTAAGACCCATCTCCAAGGTGTTCCAACTACAAACATATTGTTATTCTCTACAATATACTACAAGGTCAAGATTTGTTTTGGTCAGAGAATGTAAAGTCCGCACAACAGCTTACTTCTCAGAAAAAATACTTCAATAGTGGAAAAAAGGCACACAACGTTTCGTCCCACAATTTGGCCTTCCTTGGGTCAGCTTAAAGGGGCGCGCTTTGCAGTTTTGGCCATTTCTTCGCCATTTTCTCACTTTTTGCCCACAGCTTTCTGTATAGAGCTCCCCCTACAGCTTCAGAATAGATATTTGGCAGCTCCTATGTTTACTTGTGTCTGACTTCTCGCTCTGTCAGTCTGCCGTTTCCTCTTTCTCTGTTCCTCCGACAATGCTTTCCTAGCTTTCTGCTTCTTTTTTGCCGGCTCAGCCATGACGATAGAAAAACTCCATCGCTACCTTGTTAGCTGGTTCCTGAATGGGTGTATGTGTGCAGTGCCGTGAAGCAATTCGTTGCATCACATGACACGATATTACGCGATACTTCCTGACGCGGTGGCCGGCAGCTCGTGGTTTTTCAGCTCACAGGCCCTAGGGGGGGGGGCGAGACGACCACCATTCAACTCGTTAAAAGTCATATAACCATTCCAATGACTCCGAAGCTGTTCAGTTAAGGTAAATTTAGCTTTAAAAAAAAAAAAACTGCATAGTTCCCATTTAACACCTGAAGAAGGCCAAATGCCGAAAAGTTGTATGCCTTATTTGCACAAAGTATTGTCTTTTTTTAAACAAGATTTGTTTTGGACCCTCAAAAGTAGCAAAAACCATGTAGTTTATACAGCTGCAAAGAGTAATCGATTAGTTGTCAACTATTAAATTAATCGCCAACTATTTGATAGTCAATTTATTATTATTAATCGGTTAAAAATTCTCTAATTCCAGCTTATAAATGTAAATATTTTCTGTTTCTTCACTCCTCTTTGGCAGTAAACTGAATATCTTTGAGTTGTGGCCTCATCAAAAAATTTTCAGGACGTCATCTTGGGCTTTGAAAAACACTGATCAACAGTTTTTCACAATTTGACATTTTATAATCAATTAATCTAGAAAATGATCGACAGATTAATCCACAATGAAAATAATAGTTAGTTGCAGCCCTAGTAGTGTGCATTAGACTTTACAAAATATACACACATTCTTACACTGAATTGTTGACAATCCTTCCTGCGATTCTCTGACTCCAGCTGTTAGCAGTCTGTCATTAGAAACTGACTATTTCACAGATCCTGGCTGCGTTGTGCCTCCGAGGGGAGGTGGCTTTTGGAAAGTTAGGAGAAGACAGAGGCCTCGGCCCAGGCCATCCTACCAAACGCTTCATGTCTCCCTGCTGGCCTGCTCTGGGACTGACTGAGGCCATATGCTCCAGGATCAGATTCTCACTAAATCACCACCCTGGGGCTTTTGTTGCCTCCCATGACTATGCCAGCCACGGAAGTGGTGCACTATTCAGAGTATTATTCTCCTGAGTGGCTCTTTTAGAGGGGCTTTGTGCTCGGCATACCAAATTCCTGGACAAATAAGGGACACCTAAAAAACACAAAAAGGTCCCTCACTGTACAGAAGAGTTGTCGGTAACTTACCAACAGTAACTACACAGATGCAAACAATAACATGCTACGTCAGACAAAGGCCTTGAGTGAGATGTGTAAATAGACAGAGAAACAGACTGGGACTCTCTCGTGTAACCACAGAACTGTTTCTCTAATGAAACAAAAATTATAGATAGATCCCAAATTGGGAAATTTCAGTGTTACAGCAGCAAAATATAAGACACACATAATATACAAGAAATAATAAATTGGATTAGAATACAAGAACAAATATTTAAAAAATAAAGATATATAAAAATAAAAAAAAAACACAAAGGAAAGAATGTACAAATGTATATTAAAGTTGGGAATACAATTTACAACCTAATAACAAGCCAAACATCAATGACTTAAAAAAAAAAAAAAAAAAAAAATCATTCGCAGTCTACAAAAACAAAGCAGGGATGTTATCCTATCTGGGAGGTCACTTATCCAATTTTCTTAGTACATATGTTTTTTTTAAACCAAATCTTAATCCCATTCAAAAGCTACTGTTGACATCACAGGAAAACTGAACTGTGATAACAAGTGATTATGATTATTTATTCTTTCTTTGAAGGCTTTTTAATTTAATTACTTGCTAGATCCAATACGGTTGGGATGCAATAGCCAATTCCAATGTGGGTGCAAAATACTTGAATTTTGTTAAGCTTAGCGTCTGACATCTCTCTTTAAAAGTCTTTTATAAAATCTTTCTCATCTTTTATAAAAATTAGGAGGAGGGAGGAGCGAGCTAGTCTTCGTTTTGTTTGAAAATACTTTGAACGTCAACAAGAAGTAACGTCACCCAACATTGCTTAGAGCACCTTTAATTAGCGGAATAGCTGAGCAAATATGTAATGGGTTAGTTGAGGTAAATATATTTGAGATATGGTATTTAAAGGATTTCATCAACAGATTTAATAAAAATGCAATTGAACCCCAAACCTATGAGCCAAGAGGCTGTAGCTCATTTAGAAGTTAATCTGCACGTTTTCTTTCTGTATTTCATGAATCATCTGCCTTCTCATGTCCTTACATCTCTTTGCAATCTTTAACTCACTAAGACACAATGATTTGACTCACACAGGTTTTGGTAAAAGATGTCTGTGCAAATCAGAGGATGACTTGCTACAAGTTTAAAGGGGCTTTACTCCAAATACTGAAATAAACAGCAGGATGGGGTTGCCTCCAGGCAGCGCTCACAGACCGCTCCCCAATACGTGAAATACCTGCGTTTTTTTCACGGACACATTCACTTCCATGCATGCGAGGCCAGAGCGGCTATCAAAATAAAGAACATAGAAGTTCGGATTACAACACACACAAAGGGAGGGTGACTTCATTCTCTGCTCAGGACACCATTACTCTAACTATATATTTACTTTAAAATCGAGTACAGCCCCTTTAAGTTACACAGACTGTTGAAGTTTCTTGTGCAAAGAAATGTAACTGAATTCTTTCAATGTATTAAAGCACTGCTGATGGGCATGTCTAATGCTGGTGCTCAAAGCCCATTAGTCACATCTGACTGTTATTGTAGCTCTCCTACTGCTCATCTGTTAGCTGGCTGCACTGTGGAGAGGAGAGGGAAGCACTTCACCGTGAGGACATGGTCAGTTGTCAGTGACAGTTGGAGGAAAACCCTGAATCCATCAGGCCAGGAAGAAAGAAATGGGGGTACTGGCCTTACAGCCTTGTACTGGGCGAGCAGTGTAGTTACTGGAGAATTTTTCCCTGTCCCTGCATCCAGCGCTAGGGACCCTGAAATCACTGCAAAGCCTGACTAACTAGGACAGTCACAGACAGCCCACATTACAGCCTGTGGAAGAGGCTTGAAAGAGGATCTCAACAGCCTTTGCGAAACAGATACTCAGCATGCCTAGTGATATAGGCAAGAAAGAAAAAAAAAAAAATCTACAAAACTAGAAGAGGAGTGTCTCAGCAAGTGAGGATTATAGGATTTAGTAACATGCAGCGAATGGAGATGATACGTTTATAGTTTCTGCGTAGGCACAAGGCACAGATGTTCTTCCTCTTAAGCATGAAGTCATCTCTGATAACATTCTCTGACCGACAGTCCTCTCTCTCTCTCTCTCTCTCTCTCTCTCTCTCTCTCTCTCTCTCTCTCTCTCTCTCTCTCTCTCTCTCTCTCTCTCTCTCTCTCTCTCTCTCTCTCTCTCTCTCTCTCTCTCTCTCTCTCTCTCTCTCTCTCTCTCTCTCTCTCTCTCTCTCTCTCTCTCTCTCTCTCTCTCTCTCTCTCTCTCTCTCTCTCTCTCTCTCTCTCTCTCTCCACAACTTTATACTTAAGTTGGTGTGATGTCTTAGCTTGTTAAAAAAAAAAACTACAAACTAAGAACCTAGTTCAATTCAAAGTGCCTCCTTCAGCTGCAGAGCTGCTTTGAAGGGGGGAGAATGCCATTTCCTTTGGAGCAGGCTTAGGTATTTTCTCCTGGAGCCCATCATCACCTAACATGAAGCCACAACACCTCCCCTACAAGTCATTACAGCTTAAAACAACTTAAAGTGGCCTCTGGTTCGCACTACATTACAAAAAGTGTGAAGGATATCTCACCTTCAGTTCAGCTTGCAATAATGTTTAAAATAAGTAAAGGTGGTTATGAATACTGGCATGTCTTTTCTCTTATGCGAGTGATGAAATCGCTCTACTTGAAATGATGAGAAATCATGTGAAAAGTAAGCGTTGTACTTTGTGAAGCAATTCAGTTTTCTATGCCTCCTTTACCTGCAAATCTCCACTTCTTCTCCACTTCTTCTCCAACTTCCCCACAAGAGATTTTTGGGTAAACTCTCTAAAAGGAACACAAACTCTAAAAAGGTGTCAATCTGTCCACTGATCCCAAATGAATAGGGAGAATTACTTCAACAATGTCATTCCTAAATAAGATGCCAGTTATTTTTTCAGCACGTTACAGGCTATTTTAAGGCTTCAGTGACAATGAAGATGATGAAACATTAATATTTAACATGAAGACTGGGACCAACTTAAGTTCCCAATACAATTTGATTACAACTAACGGAGACAACTGCATAATAACCATTTATGGCTTAACATATCAGACCCATGCACTGATCATTGTTGGTCATTCAACATAACACTGACCTAAGAATTTAAGCTGTTAGTGTCATAATCAACCAGTCCATTTTGGTTGATGGAAATTAACCAAATGGATTTCCATCAACAGGCTTCAAGGTCTTGCCATGCTGTGCCAGCTGCTCTCGCTAATTACCAATAATGACTTTTTGGTCTCCAGCGTTTAGCAAATCCTTGAGATTTGGTATCATACATACTAATGCAGGACGGACTGTTGTTACTGTAATGAACAAACACGCCATTTGGTAACTGTGAAATTGGTGTTACAACAAGCCTGCAGAGCCAAAAGGTAAACATACGTTTCAAAATGTAAGAAAAAAAATGTCTGTCCGTTTCATTCTAGAATTCCATCGCAGACCATCCACACAGATCTTTCACATTCTTTAGGCACTGACAGACAACAGTTTGCACTCATAAAGCCCTTGTAAGCCACTTTAGGTTAACGACTATGTGTTAAAAACACTGCTAATCGAGTCCATAAAAGTTGCACTGTAGCAACATTCACAAGAAGCATCAGTGGCATAGGTTATCAGCCTAAAAATAGGCATTCACTTGCTTTTAGCAAGCAGTTGAGAGATTCTGCACTCTGAGCTTTTTCCTGACTGAACACCACACCAGCATGTCATCTTTTCCAGACCTTTCAAGGTAGAAATCCTGTATTGATTTTTAGGTAGATACTGCTCTCAGAAAATGGCAAAATTCTGATTCTAAATGTATAGCAAGTTCATCATTTTCCAATGTTTTTGTATTAAACAAAGATAACACTGCACTTTACTTATGTCACACGTGTTTCTTATCCCTTTACCAGCGCTAACCTACAAAACCTTAGTTTCCTCTTCCTGCCAAGGCAAATATGCATGGCCATAGCAAGGAGACAACCAAGGTTGTTACAGGTCAGATATTTTTAAACTTTTAGAGGTGATGGTGGAACTCTGCCAAAACACAAAGGAGATAGTGGGATGCTGCAGGCATACTGTCCTAACATGAATGAAAGGTGCATTCAAAGAGGAAAAAACGCTGAAAACCTCAATCTGGCAAATGTTCCAACATCTAGGAGTGTGATTCGGTCAATAGCATGCTGATCGCATTTCAACGTTACCAGTTTTAGAGGAAAGACATGTTTCACTCTAACTGTTAAGAGTTCAGTATGCATCTTAAAATTTGGATCATGGTTTGCTTGTCATATCTGCTTGTTGATGAAAATGTGGTCAATGGAGTAGCCTTTTTGAGAATTTAAAATTATTCAGAATGGAACCCCATGGAAAAGAGTTTATGAATTATCAGTATCTTATGAAGCTCTGTTGTGTGAAAATAACCCTTTCCGGAATATTTTTTTCTTGTAAAAAGGATGCTCCGTTTTTAGAAGATCCTCTATTCAAAAGACTCTCCACACTTACAGGTATGTCTGCTCTGTATTAAGCACCACACTGCTCTTCCTCACAAAAGGACAGGTCACTTTCAGCTGGCAAGTGCCTTGTACATCTGCTTAGTACCACTGCAGCGTTTGAGCATCACAGCATTGTATTAACAACCTCTGTCAATCTATTTCTTTCCTATGATATAGTACAGTCCAAAATAGGTAAATTTGTTTGTCCCAATTGTGGCACTAAAAGATTTCCTGTGGAGTTTTTGACCTCTCATAGCGCTATAGAGTCATTCTTTTGCACGCCTACGCACATGCACACACACCACGGTGGTGACCAATGGTTTCACACTATTCCACTGGTCCACAGTTGGCAGGAACATGACCAGAAATGCAGGAATGGGGGCGCCAGGGTAGCTCACCTGGTTGAGCATGTGCCTCATGTGCAAAGGCTCAGTCCTTGCTGCAGCGGCCGTGGGTTCAATTCTAACCTGCAGCCCTTCGCTGCATGTCATTTCCCCTCTTTTTCCCCATTTCTTAAAACTGTCCTGTCTAATAAAAGGCCTAAAATGCCCCCCCCAAAAAAAAAAAAAAAAAATAAATGCAGCAATGCACCAACAAAAGGCAGGGAAGACTGCAAGCAAATAAACATGGATTAAACCATGGCTGGATTTAAAATATTTTTTGCAAATGTTTGAGGAAATAAATGCATTCAAAACATTTACACACAGAATACAGAATGCATTTTGGTGAGTAGCATTGAATGTAAACACAACTTTTGTTTGCAAGAGCCCTATACAGGGCACCGGAAGAATTCGTGGCACTCTGCTTTCTATCAGCTTTTCAACCTTTTTTTCAGTCAGGGCACCCCTAAAAAAATAATCAAAATCTCAAGTCACCCCAGTCTAAAATGTATTCAAAAACGAATATGACGGCCAATACACGCACATATGTGGTTGTGCGCCTAGTTTTAGGATTTAACTTTTATATAATTTCACCTTTTTGTAACATCATTGTTATTTGATATTTATTTTCTCATACTTGGGTTGTTGCTTTTTATATCTTAAAATTGTTTTATTATTATCAACCTGTTTTTATGACTGGTATTAGGGCTGGGCGAAATGGAGGAAATCAAATATCACGATATTTTTGATCAAATACCTCGATATCGATACGATATTGTAGTGTTAACTATTGGTGCTTTCAGAAAATATTTACACAAATGAGATTTTTGATAAATAATCATCAGTAATGTGGATATAATGACGAAGGTAACCGGTAAAACAGTCTGGTAAGTTCAGAAAATGACATCACTTTACTGTAATGCAGCCTTTAAAACCAGGAAAAGACAACATTTATGCCATATTACTATATTACGATATCCAAAATTGAAGACTATATCTAGTCTCATATCACGATATCGATATAATATCAATATATTGCCCAGCTCTAACTGGTATTATCCTATTTTCATCTATATTAGACGCACCCCACTTGCTCGGGCGCCGCTAAAATATTCTGATTTTGACGCCACCTGACAAAGCCGCAGCACCCGGGTTGAGAAACTATTCTAGATTACATAATATGTTGTGTTCAACATTTTATAGTACAACTACTTTGCCTTCATAAAATAGTCTAAAAGTGGAAAAAGAATAATTAAACAAGATTACAAACCTGACCAGACATTGAATGTCGGCTTTCATTACATTACTACATTTTTGATACCCAGCCTTAGTTTCTGTATATTGAAATGTTGGCCAAAATGGCCAAAGAATAAAAATGGGTCAAAACTACAAACAATACTGTCTGATGAAGGACATTGGGAAGAGCAACAATAAAATCAAATAGCAAAGCATCAGTCTAGGGCTGGGTGATAAAACAATCTCGATATGGGATCGCATTAAAATTCAGGTCAATAACGATGATTAACTTGGGACGTATTTTACTCGATTTGGATAGATCTAACGGCCTATCACACAGCAGATTCCATTTCAGAAGGTGGCGGTAATGTACAGCAAAAGTTGTTTGCCAACCGCCAAAAAACGTCAATAGAAGAAGTTTTTGGCTTGCCCGTCAAAGTACACGCCCATTTCCTTCGCAGAGCATTGTTTGAGCTACCGGCGGTGAAGAAATGAGTGGAACCGAGGGGCATGGGCACCAAAGTGATGGTGAAAGTGAACTTGCGTCATCATCCAAAGCTGAGGAAATTGTTGACAAAAAAAAAAGGTAACAGGACGTCACCCGGGAACCATCACCTTATCGTGGTGGAGATGTTTGTGTGTCCCTATGAACTTGAGGGCTGTGTTGTCTGGAGCCTTGTGCTCCTGGTAGGGTCTCCCAAGGCAAAGTGGTCTCAGGTGAGGGGCCAGACAAAGAATGGTTCAAAAACCCTATGAGAGATCGAGGAAGGGATGGAGTGACCCTGCCCGGAGGAAGCCCGGGGCCCCCGTCTGGAGCCAGGCCCAGACGGAGGGCTCGTTGGCGAGCGTCTGGTGGCCGGGTTTGCCACGGAGCCCGGTCGGGCACAGCCCGAAAAAGCTACGTGGCATCCATCTCTCCAGCCCATGGGCCCACCACCTGTGGGAGGAACCGCTGGGGTCGGGTGCATTGCCACATGGGTGGCAGTGAAGGTCAGGGGCCTCGACGGACCAGACCCGGGCAGCAGACGCTGGCTCTGGGGACGTGGAATGTCACCTCTTTGTGGGGGAAGGAACCGGAACTGGTGCGGGAGGTGGAGCGCTACCGGTTAGATCTGGTGGGGCTTACCTCTACGCACAGTCTCGGTTCTGGAACCGTACTCCTGGATAGGGGTTGGACTCTTTTCTTCTCCGGAGTTGCCCAGGGTGTGAGGCGCCGGGCGGGTGTGGGGATACTCACAAGCCCCCGGTTGAGCGCCGCTATGTTGGAGTTTACCCCGGTGGACGAGAGGGTCGCCTCCCTACGCCTGCGGCTGGTGGGGGGGAAAACTCTGACTCTTGTTTGTGCATATGCACCAAACAAGAGTTCGGAGTATTCGGCCTTCTTGGAGACCTTGAATGGAGTCCTGTATGGGGCTCCAGTGGGAGACTCCATCGTTCTGCTGGGGGACTTCAACGCGCACGTGGGCAATGATGGAGACACATGGAGAGGCGTGATTGGGAGGAACGGCCTCCCTGATCTAAACCAGAGTGGTTGTTTGTTGTTGGACTTCTGTGCTAGTCATGGATTGTCTATAACGAACACCATGTTCGAACATAGGGATGCTCATAAGTGTACCTGGTACCAGAGCACCCTAGGCCAAAGGTCAATGATCGATTTTATAATCGTTTCATCTGATCTGAGGCCGTATGTTTTGGACACTCGGGTGAAGAGAGGGGCGGAGCTGTCAACCGATCACCATCTGGTGGTGAGTTGGGTCAGAGGGTGGGGGAAGACTCTGGACAGACCTGGTAAGCCCAAACGGGTAGTGCGGGTAAATTGGGAACGTCTGGAGGAGGCCCCTGTCCGACAGACTTTCAACTCACACCTCCGGCAGAGCTTTTCGTGCATCCCTGTGGAGGCTGGGGGCATTGAACCCGAGTGGACAATGTTCAAAGTTTCCATTGCTGAAGCTGCGGCGAAGAGCTGTGGTCTTAGGGTCTTAGGTGCCTCAAGGGGCGGTAACCCACGAACACCGTGGTGGACACCGGTGGTCAGGGAAGCCGTCCGACTGAAGAAGGAGTCTTTCCGGGATATGTTATCCCGGAGGGCTCCGGAGGCAGTTGCAAGGTACCGAAGGGCCCGAAGGGCTGCAGCCTCTGCCGTGAAAGAGGCAAAGCAGCGGGTGTGGTAGAAGTTCTGAGAAGACATGGAGAAGGACTTTCGGTCGGCACCAAGGTGCTTCTGGAAAACCGTTCGCCACCTCAGGAGGCGGGGAACCATCCAAGCTGTGTACAGTAAGGATGGGACGCTGTTGACCTCAACTGAGGAGGTAATAGGGCGGTGGAAGGAGCTCTTTGAGGAACTCCTAAATCCGACTAATACGCCCTCTATGGTAGAGGCAGAGCTGGAGGATGATGGGGGATTGTCGTCAATTTCCCTGGTGGAAGTTGCTGAGGTGGTTAAACAACTCCACAGTGGCAAAGCTCCAGGGATTGATGAGATCCGTCCGGAAATGCTTAAAGCTCTGGGTGTGGAGGGGTTGTCTTGGTTGACACGCCTCTTCAACATTGCGTGGAAGTCTGGGACGGTGCCTAAGGAGTGGCAGACCGGGGTGGTGGTTCCCCTTTTCAAAAAGGGGGACCAGAGGGTGTGTGCCAATTACAGGGGTATCACACTTCTCAGCCTCCCCGGTAAAGTCTACTCCAAGGTGCTGGAAAGGAGGGTTCGGTCGATAGTCAAACCTCAGGTTGAAGAGGAACAATGCGGATTCCGTCCTGGTCGTGGAACAACGGACCAGCTCTTTACTCTCGCAAGGATCCTGGAGGGAGCCTGGGAGTATGCCCAACCGGTCTACATGTGCTTTGTGGATCTGGAGAAGGCGTATGACCGGGTACCCCGGGAGATACTGTGGGAGGTGCTGGGGGAGTACGGGGTGAGGGGGTCCCTTCTCAGGGCCATCTAATCTCTGTACGACCAAAGCGAGAGCTGTGTCCGGGTTCTCGGCAGTAAGTCGGACTCGTTTCAAGTGAAAGTTGGCCTCCGCCAGGGCTGCGCTTTGTCACCAATTCTGTTCGTAGTATTTATGGACAGGATATCGAGGCGTAGTCGGGGTGGAGGGGGGTTGCAGTTCGGTGGGCTGGGGATCTCATCGCTGCTTTTTGCAGATGATGTGGTCCTGATGGCATCATCGGCCTGTGACCTTCAGCACTCACTGGATCGGTTCGCAGCCGAGTGTGAAGCGGCTGGGATGAGGATCAGCACCTCTAAATCGGAGGCCATGGTTCTCAGCAGGAAACCAATGGAGTGCCTTCTCCAGGTAGGGAATGAGTCCTTACCCCCAAGTGAAGGAGTTCAAGTACCTTGGGGTCTTGTTCGCGAGTGAGGGGACAATGGAGCGGGAGATTGGCCGGAGAATCGGCGCAGCGGGTGCGGTATTGCATTCAATTTATCGCACGGTTGTGACGAAAAGAGAGCTGAGCCAGAAGGCAAAGCTCTCAATCTACCGGTCAGTTTTCCTTCCTACCCTCACCTATGGTCATGAAGGCTGGGTCATGACCGAAAGAACAAGATCCAGGGTACAAGCGGCCAAAATGGGTTTCCTCAGGAGGGTGGCTGGCGTCTCCCTTAGAGATAGGGTGAGAAGCTCAGTCATCCGTGAGGAGCTCAGAGTAGAGCCGCTGCTCCTTTGCATTGAAAGGAGCCAGTTGAGGTGGTTCGGGCATCTGGTAAGGATGCCCCCTGGGCGCCTCCCTAGGGAGGTGTTCCAGGCACGTCCAGCTGGGAGGAGGCCTCGGGGAAGACCCAGGACTAGGTGGAGGGATTATATCTCTAACCTCGCCTGGGAACGCCTCGGGATCCCCCAGTCGGAGCTGGTTAATGTGGCTCGGGAAAGGGAAGTTTGGGGTCCCCTGCTGGAGCTGCTACCCCCGCGACGCGATACCGGATAAGCGGACGAAGATGGATGGATGGAACAGGACGTCAATTATATGGAAGTGGTTTGGATATCTCAAAAACGATTAACACGGTCTGCAAAATATGCCGCCGGTCGGTGACGACCAAGACGGGAAACACAACCAATCTTTTCGGTCAGTTGAAAAGGTACCATCACAGCAAACACAGCGAGAGTTAGAAAATGTGGGCCCATGTTAACGTTAGTCTGCCCACAAGTTTTGTCCAACGTCCTAGTGGTTCTTCTGCTGTTAGCAGCACTAGCAGGGCTGAAAAACAACAATCAATCGTGTCGTCTTTTGCGACCATTGCCCCATATGAAAAGGTGAATGTGATAGTAGTCACAGCTTTTAGTTTTATTTACATTATTTGCATTTACATTACTAACTCGTACGGTTTTGTTAAGGCAGATAAAGCATGTTTGCAAAGTTAAATGATTACATTTAGGCGTCATTCAATATATTCTTTTATCACAAAATATATTGTAAACCAAGCCACGTTTGCACAGTTCAATGTTATGTTATTCTATTTTTTATGTTAATAAACTATATTCTAAAGTTTAACTAATGAACCCTCTGGTTTCTTCAGGCTTCAGTCATTATCAGGATACCCTTCATACTTGCTGCATTATCAAATTATATATGGATATTGATCAATATGGAAAAAAAATATTGTGATCATATTTTTTGCCATTTCGCCCAGACCTACATCAGTCACAGTGAAGGTTTTCAAACAAAGAAAAAAGCCAAAAGAGGAAGTTTGAGTAATGTCCTGTCAGCATTGTAACGACCACAAATCTAACTCTCCTACCTCCCCATAACACACACCTTAATGTGGTGTGCACAGTAACTCCTGCCTGGCAAGGGAGAACTGCAAACACCACTGCAGACTCTTTGTCGTACGAGTCACAAAACTGTCAAGCTGGACTACATCTCTCCCTCCTTATTCAGTTTTCATTCTTCCACTATGGTCTTTGTGTAAAGTACAGGAGCCTTGACTGCAATGAATCTAATTTCTACCCCGACCCAGGTGAAAGATGCAAAGCTCTTTTAAAAGACAGACAAGTGTGTGTGTGAAGAAGTCTTTCTGAACAGCAAGTCCATAAAAGGTAATATGAGGAGGTGCAGCAATGAGTGTACATGTTTTTTCATCCTGGCTTTAGTGAGCTGGAAGGTTCTGGCAGTCAGCTCACATACATCTTTCCTCAACATTGTTTACAACTGAACCGAGAGACAAAAGTGGCTGTGCTTTGGAGGCTTTATGATGAAATTGGGAAAAGAGACAGAGATGATGCAGAATAAAAAAGATACAATAGGGTAAAAACACTACGTCAGTTGTGAGTCCAAGTTCAACACCATCCAAACATCCAAAAAAGAAAAGAGGAGGTTGCTCTCAAAAATGTGTTAGATTATCTGATGTCTTTGAGGTATCTTTCCAAGATGCAATGCATTTTCTGACAAGCAAACTATATGTCCATGTTCATAAACGTATTCAGGTTTATGTTCATTACTTTAGACCATATAAATGTCCTAGCTGTGGTCTAAATTAAACAATCTAATAGTCAAAAACGGCTAAAAGGGAATAAATCCAATAGCATCTACCGTTTTTAGCCTCTTTGAGAAAAGTACCCTTTGTCTCATCACAGTAACATGAAAACTGTTGGGGCATATTTTAGGATACTGCCAGACTGTGATGAAAAACAATTGTCATTTTGTCAATAGAGAGACTGCCATCACACTAAATAAATGCCAGGATAGGTGGGTGTCAGTAAAGGTCAGACTATAAAAATATTACAATTTTGCCCAAAGTGGTCAGTACAGACTAAACAACGGGTCTTTAGTAGGTAGGTAAGTAGGTAAGTAGTAGAGATTGCAAGGGCCCATAGTTTACATTAAGCTAAAGTTAAACAAAGAAGCTACGCAAACATCAACAAAAACTGATTAATCTGCTTGAGCCACTTTGCACTTCCCTATATACGTTTCTCAAGTTAGAGCAGTTTTAGTTTCTTTACAGCTTGTTAGCAGGGTTTTTTTCCTGCATAGAGAACGTTTTGGCACCCCCCAAAGAGGTTTTTAGCCAGCGCCAAAGTAAAATCACGAACGCCAAAAAGTCTGATTTTCAACAGTCAGCCTCGCTCCTATCCACAGCTGCTAGGCCTATATTTTACACATGCGGCTATGAACGCTCCGCTGTGAAGCTAGCGCTAATGGGATCTCAGTTAAGCGCGATTTATGCTTCTGTGTTAAATCTATGCCGTGGCTATATACGTGGAGGGATGGACCCTACACCGCCGCTGTAGCCTGACGTGCACCTCTCAAAAAATGTAACTACACGTCGTGGCGACACATTGCTCGGCCGTGGCTTGGTAGCGTTGCATTTCCCCCTACTCATTTCCTGGTTCTCCTTCTCCATAAACAATATGAAATCAAGGAGAGGGTTACCTTTTCCTGCTACAGATTTCCCACCGTGGTTAGAAAGCACAGGGGAGACACTTTGTTTCTCTCACTATGTCTCTAGAGTCGCTTTACCACACACTCATGCCAGCCCTGCTATTTTCCTAAAGAGATCCACGCACACACCAAGTATAAACTTCAGGCCAATTACGTAGGCGACGGCGAAAGCTCTGTGTCAAGCCTCCGCAGAACCATAAATCACGCTTTACCGTCCACAGTCAGGCTGTACTGGACTCTCCCGTTAACCATGCTTCCCCGGGGGCTGGCAGCCTAACTTAGGATTCTGAAAGATTCTGTATAAAGTTGTGATTAAAATCGTGGTTCTTCTAGCAGTTTTTCAAATCGCAATTTTAACATAAAAATGATTAATTGTTCGGCCATTTCACTAAAAGTAAACATGACAGTATGTGAACACTGTAAAAAAAAAAAATTAAAAAAAGTCTCTCCAATGGTGCTGTTGTGGTGAGAAAAGGCCAACACGTAGAGAATTTTTAAGCACTATAAATTACTCACCACAGGCACCTAGAGCGTAGGTACAGCAACACTTCCCACAGCCAGTATACTTTCAGGCTGTAGAGACAGCAGCAGTTTTATGCCTTATACGTGTAGATTTAAACTTTGATGAGTCACGCCTGCTCTGTTAGATGCACACCAGGTGTGGCTTGTTAACTGACAAGAATTAATCAAGTCTTGCAGAACACCATTTGATGATGACTATATCCATGTTTGTAGGATACTGAATGAATGTATGTCATATGTAAAAACTGAAATCGAACAAATGTCAATTGAGCTAACTTTTTTTGTTGCTCTGATTTGACATTTCACCCAGAAAGAAATGTGTTACTCCAACAAACTGATCAACACCAACTTGTTTTCAGTGGCCACGGTCATTAAGGGTGAGGCGATCATTCATCACTTCTGACTTGTCATCAAATTGAGTGCAGTCATGACTCATGCTGGAGTAAAGTGAACTCACAAAATGGTCCTATGAACTGTGATGGCCTACGATCTGTACAACCTGTACTTCGTCTCTCTAGAAAAACGGACCTTGACTAGGAACAAACTTGTCCGTTGTTTTTTTACATGTTACGGCAGCTTATTGACACTAGACCTGAGCATTACATTGACTTATTAGAAATTATTTATCACACATAAAATCTATCTTCTGGTTATCAGAATACTCATTTCCATGTTGACATCAGAATGACAACTACAAACCCCAACAAATTCCAATGAAGTTGGGACGTTGCATAAAATTGTAAAGAAAAACAGAATACGTTTTGCAAATCACTTCCAACCTATATTATACTGAATACACTACAAAGACAAGATATTTAATGTTCAAACTGATAAACTGTATTGTTTTTTTGCAAATATTCACTCATTTTGAATTTGATGCCTGCAACACGTTACAATAAAGCTGGGACAGGGGCAACAAGAGACAAAAACACACCTGTTTGGAACATTCCACAGGTGAACAGGTGTATTGGTTATGATTGGGTATAAAAGGAGCATCCCAAAAGGCTCAGTTGTTCACAAGCAAGAATGGGGCGAGGTTCACCACTTTGTGAACAACTGCTTCAACAAATAGTCCAACAGTTTAAGAATGTTTCTCAATGTATAATTGCAAGGAATTTAGGGATTTCGTCATCTACAGTCCATAATATCATAAAAAAAAAAAAAGTGTGCTGTGGTCTGACGAGTCCACGTTTCAAATTGTTTTTGGAAATCATGGACACCATGTCCTCCGGGCCAAAGAGGAAAAGGATCATCCAGATTGTTATCAGCGCAAAGTTCAAAAGCCAGCATCTCTGATGGTATGGGGGTGTGTTAGTGCCCATGGCATGGGTAACTTGCACATCTGTGAAGGCACCATTAATGCTGAAAGGTACATACAGGTTTTGGAGCAACATACGCTGCCATCCAAGCAAAGTATTTTTCAGAAACGTCCCTGCTGATTTCAGCAAGACAATGCTAAGCCACATTTTGCGTTACAACAGTGTGGCTTGGTAGCAAAAGAGTGCGGGTACTAGACTGGCCTGTCTGCAGTCTAGGCCCGTCTCCCGTTGAAAATGCGTGGCGCAATATGAAGCACAAAATACGACAACCGAGACCCAGGACTGTTGAGCAACTGAAGTCGTACATCAAGCAAGAATGGGAAAGAATTCCACCTACAAAGCTTCAACAATAAGTATCCTCAGTTCCCAAACGCTTATTGAGTGTTGTTAAAAGGAAACGTGATGCAACACAGTAGTAAACATGGCCCTGTCCCAGCTTTTTAGAATGTGTTGCAGGTATCAAATTCAAAATGAGTGAATATTTGTAAAAAACTAAGTTTAGCAGTTAACATTAAATATATTGTCATTGTAGTGTATTCATTTGAATATAGGTTGAAAAGGATTTGCAAATCATTGTGTTCTGTTTACATTTACATTTTTACACAATGTCCCAACTTCATTGGAATTGGGGTTTGTAGATGACAACCTCTGACCGAGTGGCAACTAAGTTCTGAAGAAACTGGCAGGCTAGAAAATAATTTGCCGTCCACAAGAAAATAAAACATTGGACTGGTAGAAACTTTCCACTCGGTTACTCAGACTTAGAAGTCTACAGTCCTTTGTTTATCATAGTAAGGGAGTCACAATGCCAGGATTAGTGAATTTACAATGCATACAATTCTGAAGTACACCCATCATTATTCTCAGACAAACCTCAAGTTCAAAGAGCTGCAAGCACATTTATAAAAGTTGTCCTTATGCAATGTCAGTACAACCAAATGTTTTTTTTTAATAAACGACACAAGAGGTATTGCCTCGTCCTAGTGCACTGCTGCATTTGATTTGAATCATGCTGCATTAACAGTTTAAATCCACTAAATGTAATCATAATGATACATACAGCTCTCAAATAGTGCTGAGAAATCCACACTGATCAAAGACATAAAGCTGTCACTGAAAGTAAATTAAGTAAGTGAAATATTGTACTGGACTTCCACATCAATGTCCTTCTGTTTGGCAGTCTCTCTGTGACCCGAATTCACTCCCACATTTGGCACGACGCCCTCCTCACATCAGGCGATGATGAATTGGGAGAAAATAATTAATTTGCAGTTTCACAAAAGCGAGGAGGGGCAGCCGCGCAGAGAGGCAGATACAGAAGGCCTCAATGAGCAAGCACAAAGGCAGCGATGCCAATCACGGGACCAAGTGCTGCGTCGTACCAGCATTCTTTCTACGGTGCTAGAATAAGACAACAAAAGGGGCACAATGTGCCTATTCATCACCAGTACAGTATGCTAATAATGTAGATGGGATGCATTCTCACCCCCTCCCCTGGCAGAGAGGGCGGATCAAAGAGGTCATTCAAAAAAAAAAAAAAAACATTATCAAAAGTAAAGACCTGACCTGCAATGATTGATGGCAGTAACTAGGGAAGCAATTAGACCTGCACTTGTTTCAATGAAATTACAGTGGGATTTGTGTATGTAATAAGTCTAAAGCATTTTGGGGTTAGCAAAAGACCTTTCCAACTCAGGGCTAAATGCTAGTCAAATACTCATCGTTCCATGTATCTACTTTAAAGTGGAATTGTATCATGATGATATTGTGTTATTGTTTCACAAAGCTCAGCTGTCCAAGCAAAGTATCATTAAACAAGACTAAAAGTCTACAGCCATGCTAGCAGCTCTGTAAGGTTGTATGTGCTTTGAACTAGACGCTAGGTCAGCATGCTAACGTGCTCGAAATGGTAATGCTAACATGCTGATGCTAAACAGGTATAATGTTTACCTTGTTCACAATCTTAGTTTGTTATGTTAGCATGCTAACATTTGCTATTTAGCACAAAACACAAATTACAGCTGCTGCTGATGATTGGAATGTCATTAGTTTACAGGTATATGGTCATAAGTGAAAGGGTAATTTTGACATGATGATTGCGTTAAACAAAACATCAGGGGATCACCAAAGTTATTACAATTTATCTTGAGGGGGCAGCACATCGCGTGGCAATCCATCCCATAGTTGTTGAGACATTTAAACCACAACTACAAATGTCAACCTCATGGCGGCACTCAAATCTATCCTTTGGGGACCTTGAATGTCTGTACAAAATGTCATGGCAATCCATCAAATATGTTTGGCTGTGTTAAGACACATTTCAAAGGACAAAACTGTCGATCATAAAAGTTGAACCTAGTTTGCAATGCTGTTTATTAGTCTGAACCTGGGCAAAGTTAAAGAGGGCCCTCCAACATCGCCGAGCGCTTTTCATTTTATCTAAACTGTGTCAGACCCAAAAGCTAATATCTGCAGATATCTACAGTATATTTACTTAACATTTGGTTTTAGCTTTCATTTATTGTAATCTCTCTATAACAAAGCAAACACCACAAAAGAAATCCACAACAAAGACCTTATCAAATGTACTTGTTTCAAGTGGTACTGCACTTGCATCAATACATTTTGTAAATTTCTAGTTGTGAGACGCCAAAAACTTGTTTGGTTGAATGCTTGGCGTTTGTCCAGATCACAAGTGACAAAGGACAAGGTGAAAGAGCTTCATGTTTACTGTGAACTTAGCAGCATGGAAACAGTGTTTGCGTTTCTCGTGTTTACATGATCTGTGGCTTGTCATGGCCAGGGAGTCCCTGCAACCAAGGCCAAACTTCTTACACTCACAGAGCGCCATTATAAACTCCAGTGTAAAAGTTTCAAGAGTCTGCTGTCAGCAAGCAAAGTCAGCATGTTCAGAGAAAAAGTTTTGTTTTGTGACAGGCGTGTGTCACTTAAAATGCACAGAGAATACTCAGAGGACCAGTCAGCTGGGAGTCAAGCATTCTATGAAGAAGGTTAGAATGACACATGAATAGACACCAGAAACCACTACGAAGCACAACGTCTGCAGATCTCTGATGCTTAGAAGATGGATTTGACCTTAATTAGAGGAGGCAGTGATGAATTATAACCTTGCTTGTAAAACCTCAAACACAGGAAGTGAAACCATTGAGCCAAGGTCTTCCTGTTAATTAGAAAGAGGCCCTGACATTGTAACATTAATTTACTAACACATGCAAACTGTTTGCTTTTTACCTATAGTGGGTAGGCAAGTACAGCGGTCATGTAACATGGCCATGGTCTGGTGAATAAATAACAGTGACATAATGGCTATTATGCAAGTTAAGCTGACAACAAGACATGTTCCAGAGGCAGTTATCTGTTAACTTGCTTAGGGGCTGTTTCAGCAAATAGCTTGATTAAATATTCCGACTGCAGGTGCAGAACAGTTTGTCTGCCTTTTTACAAACAGTGACTTCAAGCATCATAAATAAAACCAACAGAGGTGTATTTACCAGAAAAACTGGCTGCTTTTTCTGGAAAGGAAGTGGAACTGATAAAATGAAGGGTCAGTCAACCAACATGAACACTCCGTTATCAATTCATTAGTACACCTAGCTATATGTGTACTCGTGCAATAAATCCTACATTTATAAAGGTTATATTTTTCAGTTTCTGTTGAATCTGTTAAAGAGAGGTGTTGATTTAACAGGTCATTCTGGAGGCTGCAGTTTGGGGTGTTGTTGAATTATATTGAGTTATTCTGACAATTGTTGTCTACCCCATTTATATCAATGTGGGTAGGCTAGATAACAGAAACACCTCTCTTCCTAAAGGCAATGCAGTAAAACAGCACTGCAAACTACATCCTCCAAATTGATCATAAAGTTGACTGAGTACCTCTCCAAAACAGTTTCAACAAAACCGTATTATAACCTTCATAATGATTTATTGCAGGACTGTTGTATGAGACTGCATTAGTTATAGTAAGGTGTACCTAATAAACCGGCAACTGAGTGCAAGTGAGAAGGGGTGAGGTCTGTGGAAAAAGTAATATACAGTTCTAAAACTTAAAACCATATTTCAAAACAACAACAGTTAGTAAGCATCTATTTTGATGGCCCCAAACTTTGTCAGGCTTTTTGCTCAACAACCAAACCCATAATTCATTTCCACAAATTTCCCAAGCTTACAGGCCCTGACGTGGAACCCCAAACGATAAGAGTTAGTGGAGAAAAGGGTGACATGCTCACAGATGCATCCTGTTCCTACATGTCATTCCTGTGTTCCTCTTGGAGACAGCAGCCGATAGAGCTCAAGAGAAACCACAGAGGCTAAGGGGGAGTGGAGGGAAATGACTATGTTCCTACTCATTGTAGGAACTGTCTAGCTTTGCAGATATGTCACTGGAAAATAAATTGTCAACCACATGGCGTCAAGAGCACTTTTGAGCTTGACAAGTCTCATTTCGAATATATTTGGGCAAGATGGTATCTTTGTTCAAAACTTTATCATTTAAACATTTTCATCAGTTTCTCTTCTACAGAAAACTATAGTCGTGTGTTTGGCTCTGAGTGAATCTCATGCTTTTCATTAAACTGGCACAGCTGCCAGATAACAGTCATATAAGTGACCCAGTGCCACACACTGTCCAGCAGCAGGCCTGATTGTGCACACTGATGAACCTCCCTAGATGTCCTTTGTGAAAAGATGGAGGATACTAAATGACACAATTTGCCTTATCTGGTATGATCAAGAAGACAGGAAGAAATAGATCAATATGAGCATCGGTTTAAACTGTGGCTGTGCCTTGTCTGATTTTAGCACGCAAAACTTTTTGACGAGGAAGAACTGCTATCATGACAGCCCCGGTTTCCCTTTACACATAAAACCTCACGTTATCGCAGACTTCTGCAGTTGATTCAGATTTTGCTAACAATCTGCAATGTGCGTCCTCAGGTATATTAATGAAGTCATTGGCTGTGCATCTGAGGTAAATTGCATTGTTCTCATCTAGACAAAAATAAATAATAGATTGCACTAAATGAATAACACTTGAAATTTTAAATACAACCTTTTAATCATGCCTGGCGTTTTCTGGGCCACAATGGCAGGTAAATCCCCAAATTAACTTTTACACGCCAGTTTTCTAGCATAGTAGGTCTTTAAATAGAACAGGACTTCCATATGATGGCCGGTTACATGCCATGTGGTTCCGGGCACAAACCCCCAAACCTCAATGAAGAATTAGCAGCAGTTGGTTGGTGGTTAGAGGTCCTGTTGTTGAATGGGCAGCACATGATGGGACCCACCACTGACAGAAAAAAAAAAAAAGTTCTCAGCTCCCTATATACTAAAGCATCCTCAAGCAATGTACGTGTGTATTTACATCATGAATTGCAAGTGAAGCAGTGGAAGCAATTCATTGATTTACTATGGTTACTGTCAGAGTAGCTTTTTCCTGTTCTTGCCTTTTCTGGAGTATTTTTAATGGCAGTGAATTTTAGTTAAGTTTCAATTGAAAAATCACATCCAGTTGAGTGCATATGCTGTCCAACCATAAAATAAAATGGGTAACATATTTCTATACTGAGTCACTGAAGAAAAGACTTATGGTAGACTTGGTTCAACTTAAAGCACTTTTTTACATTTCTTACTTAGACCTGGATTCTACCCTTTCTCCCTTTTGATGCTGTAAATATCGCATGATCACATGTTTTTGCTTCTGACAAGCATTATGTTTCTCTCTGAATAAGTCTCCAAATAGCTATTTACTTGAGCAGAATTTACAGCTAGCACTTTAACTCCTACCCAATGAGGAGCAACATTTTGCTTTTGGTGTCTGACTTCAACGTGTTGTCAATTTCTAAATGCAGCAGACACTGTAAGTCAAATGAAATTTACAATTATACGATTAACTGTGCAGCCCAGACATGCACAGACACCTGGCTCTTGCCTTGGAAAAGAATAATGAGCAAAGGTCACAATGTAACCGTGAGCTCTAGCAAAACCAGCCACAGCCACTTCACATGATTATATGATGACACAGACTCATGACTGCTTGCAGGAAGGTGTATGTGTATGTGTATGTGTGTGTGTGTGTGTGTGTGTGTGTGTGTGTGTGTGTGTGTGTCTTATTTTTTTGGGCCAGTGAGATCAGGTTTGCAGTTTGACTAAACAGCATGTTTACAGTGTTGAGTTACTCGAGGAGACACGGTAACTAAACGTCTAATTTATTGTAATACATTTGTGAATACTGATTTGGTTGTTAATATTTTGACTAGCCTTTTCCAGTAATGTCTCATTAGTATCACCTTATTCTGTAATAAAGCGCATACAAATATGACTTTCCTGTGAAGCCCCTCATGAGCAATTAGCCGTCTAATTGGCTACGCTGGGGCAGCGCTATAAATCAAAAGGATGTTTTTAATTAATACACTGATAAGCACTAAACCATTTGTGAAAGATCAGCCGTTTTGAGAAACCTTTTTTTTTTTTGTTTCCACACTTCCTCATTCTCTGCCTGCCTGACTGTACATAGAGGAGAGTCTCACTTTAACAGATTTGAACACAGGGTTTTGTGCCATTAAGGAAATGTCTAAAGTTTCCAAGAAGCCTGTTGACATCCTCAAGAGCTACTGGGTAGGCACAGTCATTGCATAAGACATCCTTTATGTGTTTATCCAGCAAGCACTGTTGTTACTTGTTTTAAAATGGTATGCAATCTAATCAAATTAGTTTAGGTTAACACAAAACTGTAGTGTCTCTCATGCAGTCTATGGAGAACTTAGTGTGTTCATTTTGACAGCTGCAAAGAGAGTAAAACGTTTCATATTTCCATTAAAAAGTCCTCATGGGACAAAAGCAAACTGCAGAAGAACTTGCGTGAACAGGTTTAAGTGTTTTTTTTAATGGCAGGATCTTTACATGCTGTATGTTGACACAGGAGGCTTGAACCGTTGTTACCCTGGGGGCCAACCCCCCAATGGAGAAGCTGAAGCAGGATGTAAACTACAGCTGTATGGGAAAAAGTTACTTTTTAAAATCCAGCTATGGACCAAATCCCTGGTGCCAAACTTTAAATACCAAAGCGTTCTCATAGCCTGGAAGAGGAAAGCGACCTATTTCAATAACTCTGCATGTCATTTCTAGGGGGAAATAAGCAGATGCGCAGATGTTTAGTGGGGGGAAACGGAGCTTTTACTGTGGATTGCAAACCATTTACCAACCCATAAAAAGGAACAAAGCTGGAGGAGTTGCATCACTGCTGTGTCTGTGTGAGTTATTCTCTCCAAACAGAAGACGACGGGTGTGTCCCAGAACATATTGTGGTGCTTAATGTGAAAACATGTTTACTAAACAAACACTGTAATGCAAATCTTCTACTGTACATACCCTCTGCAATAAGCTCATCCACGGTGACTTGATAGCGGCCGACGGCAAACACTTTCCCGAAGTAGCTACTGACTCCGGAGCTGGAGCCGGACGCCCCTCCGAGCCCGCCGCTCTCGGACTTTGGCATTCTGGAAAACTTCTTCATCCTTTACTTTCTCTTTCAGTCCGGCCACCAAAATCAACCCCTATTTTGTTCCTATACTAACCACACAGTCCAATTTAACTCGGTTGTGTCCGACGTCCCTATCTACTTATCTGTAGTCTTTTCTTCTCCTGCATGCTCCGCGTCTGGTTCTTCTGGAGGGACTATTAGCTGTCGGGTGATACGACATTAAAGTACAGTTAATATACGGGCGTCACGGTCGTATGATACAACCACGTTGGTTTCCAAAAGGTAGCACCGGTGACAGTATCCACTCACGAATGACCAAAAAAAAAAAATATGATATGTTCGTTAGCTAATGTGGCACATTACTGTAGCTGGCTGCAGCCGTTGCTAGCATAGACTCAGCGGTGTAGTGTAGTCAGGACGCTCCACCAACAATGAGAAGAGGGCAGGGGAGCGGCACAACAATGCAGTTGTCACCGGTGTTGATAACACCTCCTCCGCCGGCAACGGATGCCTCCCGGGAATATATCCAGCCTTCCAAAATTAGCCTCGACGCCGTTATCGTCACACACCGCGACTTGGTCACTTCACTCGGGCGAAGCGGCTAACGTTAGTTAGCTAGCTCACTAGCTGCGGGAATTAGCGGCTAACGTGCTTCGCTAGCAGCCACAGCGATTCCTCCACAAGCCGAGCCACCCCGAGTGCAGGTGGGCTAACAAAGTAGGCGGCCAAAAACCTCACACGCGTCTCTTTATAATTTTTCTCTGCGAAGACGTTTTCATGAGGTAGCTACACCTGTGTCATCTCCACTCACCTCAGTGTCATTTTTAAGTTAAACTTCTCGTGACTCCCCAACGGTAGGCTACAAAATAAGTGGGTGGTTTGTTATTTACCCAATAAGAGTGACAACCTAACATGACGTGGCCCCGCCCCCTCCTATTGTTATGATTGGTGTAAGTGAACAAAGTATGGCAGCCCATTATTGTCAAGAAGAGAGAGACAACTGGATGAATGAAGTTCTGCACAAATCAAATATACCATATATCAAAATTATGAGATATGTCAAAAATAATGATATAGTAGACCTCTGTCAATTCAGACTATGCCAAGTTCATGTTCGCATCCTTGGGATTTGAACACGGGAGTCTTAAATCTCAGTGTTCTTCAGTCACAGTCAGGCCCGGATTATCCATAAGGGCACTTGGGCCAGTTGCAATTGTTGAAAGACCATACATTACTCGTTCATGAACACTCATTTCACAATAATAATAATACATTATAAATAAATGACCATGACCACTATCACTCCCCTCACCAATCTGTCAAAGTTGAGATGGACCACAGGTACGCACAAATGTATCATTTAGGGGATGGGGGGTTAACAATAATCAAAAGTGGCCAGTTTAACCCCCCCCCCAAAAAAAAAAAAAAATTATCATAATGATGAATGTAAAATATTGACTGTTATAAAAAAATTATAAGTGGTTGGCTTTCTTGATTCAATGTAATTGGCAAGCAAAGAAAACATTTTTTCACACAAACCCCCCCCCCCCCAACTCTGGGTGAGACTTGGTTGCGCCCAACGTTCCATAGCACGGCCGGCACGGCGCTTCGTGAGTTTATTCAGTATGCAGAGAAGTAAAAGACCGGTCCACAGTCTGCGCTTCTTTTCCTAGAACTCGTATTTCTTTCAGAGGACTTTGTGCAATAAATCCATATTCTTAGATCTAATATTGATAGTCTTTTGTCCATATCTTATTCATTTTAGGTCCTTTTATTGTCGGTAGCTGTGATGCTAAAGCAGTTTTAGCTTTCCCTTGATGCTTTTGAAAGTGTTTGACCAGAGGAGTTGCTTTCAGGGCCCGTGAAATAAAGTCGGAAAAATACATATTTGACCTACCCACAATGCTGCAATACATAGTATTGATTTTGGCTTTTTGAATTGATAGAAATTTTGAATTGAGAAAGTGCTCACTGCTCATATGCCTACATGTATGTAGTTGGAAAATTACATTTGAGAAATCCCCTTGATTATGTCTGATATTTTTGGCAGGGGGAAAGCAAGTGTTGGTTTCTCTTTGCATAATGAAATTGCTTTGTTTTTTGTTAGTTTTTTTGGCTTGTCTGCTGGGCTGATGTACTGATGTGTATTGATTTTGACATTTTGAATTGAGTGCTGTGCTTTTTGAATTCGACATTTTGAATTGAGACATTTGAATATAGTGCTCACTGCTCATACGCCTACATGTATGTAGTTGGACAAGTGTGTAAATTACATTTGAGAAATCCCCTTGATTATGTTTGATAGTTTTGCCAGGAGGACAGCATGGGTAAAGGGGGTGGTAGACGGGGGGCTTTGAGGTATAGTGCCCAGGGGCACCACGTTGTCTTAATACGGGCCTGGTCACAGTGTTCTTGCTCAAAACACCTGTAAACCTGTTGTGTGATAAAATAACACAAATCATTGTAACACATACATCCACTGTACCTGTAAAATAATATTATATATTTCTATTGTTTGTTATGTAACCTAAGCACACTGTACTGTGAAGCCACCTGTTACATTAATCATTCCATATTTATTCCAGCACCCTTTGCACTCTGCACCATTGTCTTACTGTCTAAAAATGTCATTGTTGTTTGTTGGTTTTATATATGTATATACTTTTATATATAATTATATCTGTACATAGTAGTCAAATGTTTATGTTCTACCTTTGTCCAGCTGTGTTTTTAGCTGCATGTCTATTTCTGTGTATGGACATAGGGAGTAACGAACAGCTGTTCTCCCCGGGATGACGATGGATACTGATGAGCTGGGCTGCTAGTGACCGAGATCACCAATCGGTCTCACCCTGACAAATAGACCACATATTCAAAAATCAAAATGGTTGATTTTTCCCTAAAATACTTGTCACCCCCAAGTCCGTACAAAACAGCTCCTGAAGCATCCAAGACCAAACAGGCAGAGCAAGAACTGATGATGAAACACAAGTCTACATATATTCTGACTTACCACAAGTCCTTATTTCAATGCTATAACATTTTAATGAACATTTTCCTTTTCTTGGTGGCAATGTGCTTCCATAAGAAGCACCCAGACAATACTCATCTATTAAGTGGTGGCCTGAATGAGGAAGGAGAGCAGACAACATGCTGGAAAGAATGCAGTGCATGGAGAAATAAACAAACCTCAGGCTACACTAGAGTAATGTGTTACATTTATCATCTTGTTCATTATTAAAGATCCTTTATCAAAACTGTGTCTTTGTTCTACCTGTTAAACATTGCTGGTCTATTACTTCCTCAGTAGTACTACCTCACCATACTCCTTAACTCTCCACAGTGGAAAAAACAATGTCATTTTTCACCTGACACTGCTAATGAGGAAGTATGACAGCTGCCTCTGTGAACTACAGGCTTTATGAACAAAGGCATGTGTGTGTGTTGGCTGGAGAATCTACCTCATAATGCTACACACTTTCATTCCTTTGTAGTCCAACTCAAGTGCAACATCACCCAAAGTTGCCTCTGTCATTATTTAACCTACTACAGATTAAAAAAAAGAAATCTACTTCTGCAAGTAACTGGTCACAATTACCACATTCAGGTCAGTGGTTATGGGGGGAGCATATGGCTGAGATAGGGATTACATAAGCGATGAGGAGGAGCAGAGCAGGATCAACCCCCATGTCTGGACACATCCTGTTTCTGGAGGAGGGGGATCTTTCCTCTCTGACACACTGATTGTTGTCTGGCTGCATGTGAGGTATATGCTGCCACCTGTTGGTGTTTGAATACACAAATGCACATAAAACGTACAGTACAAGTAGATCATCATTCAGCAAGTAGATGCATTAACAAAAATCCATCCTGCTGGAGTGTCTTTGGGCAAAAATTTGAACCAGTTCTAAGGCTGACCTCTGACCTCTTGGAAGTTAAGGGCACTGCTAAAGGGAGTCTCCCAAGTGGTGTTAGCTTCTCTATGAGTTATTGGCTGAAGTGAACTGACCTGAAACTTCTTTGTTTGGCTGCTACTGTCATCTGTTTTCATCTCTTCCTGTCCCCTGCATTTTCCTATTGTTACGCCAACCACCCGAATGTCCTCCCTCCCCTCTTTAACCTCCTCTTTGGCCTTCCACTTTTCCTCTTGCCTAACAGCTCCATCTTCAGCATCCTTCACCCGATACACCCTGCAGCTCTCCTTTGCACCAGTCCAAACCATAGCAATCTTGCCTCTCTTGCTTTATTTCCAAACTTTCTAACGTGAGCTGACCCTCTAATACAGTATACCCATTCGTATTCCTGTCTATCCTCTCGTCACTCCCATCAAAAAACTCCCATAGAATCTTCAACCATGCCACTTGTCTTTTCATCAGTGCCACCGTCTCCACACTAGTGGTGTAACAATACATCGATCTATAGCACTATATATTAATTCAATCATCAACGATCCAATATTATTGTTACAACGTGAAAATATCAATACATATCTGGAAGAGCTTAATAATGAAATTGTCAAATCATATTTTAGTTGCTTTTTGTAAATATATATAAATGTAACTGATTGTGTTAAATGGGCTTATGTCTCGTCTCATATCGTTCGCAGGCCCCTGAATTGAATCGAAATCGTATTGTGGCAGACTTTGTGATATCAGTCCAGTAAATAATGTATCGTTGTCCAAAGAATCTATATAATATCTTATTGTGATAAAATGTGTGGGTTACACCCCTACACCACACCATACACCAGGGGTGTCAAACTCAGCTTCCCTAAGGGCCACACTCGAAAATGTGAATCACATCAAGGGCCAGACATAGAGTTTATTGCTTTTATGTCATGGGAAAAGTCAAATATCTTTGACTGTATTATTGCATGTGTCATATGGGCTTCTCACTTACAGTTTGGTCAACAAAAATGTCGAAGAAAATGCCAAAATGTTTGGAAAAAGCATCAAAAACCTCGAAAAAAACATTGTGAAAAGTGACAAAAAGTAGGTGGGCCAAAATGTATTGTGAACCTTAATGTATACAGTGGTCGTATCAAAATTAGCAAGGGGCCGGATTTGGCCCACGGGCCTTGAGTTTGACACGTGTGCCCTACACCATAGCTGGTTTAACTACCATGCCGTAAACTTTCCTTTTCACTTTTGCTGGTACCCTTCTGTCGCAAATCACTCTTGACGCTGTTCTCCACCGACTCTATTCTGCCTGCACTCTCTTCGTCACCTCTCTTCCACACTTCCCGTTACTTTGAACAGTTGACCCCAGATATTTAAACTCATCCACCTTTGCCACCTCTGACCTGAAACGCCAAATGAAATATGATGTGGTCAAGTTTACCAGACCAGGAGAGGAAGTTTGTCTTGGACACATGTCTCACATGGCAAATACAACAAAAACTACTTAGACAAACAAGCCATTTGCTACAACTTCTTAAACCAGTTGTTCCTAACTTGTACAGTAGGTCCAAAACCCAAAAGGCATCTCAAGATTAATCTAAGGGGGTCACAAGATAATTACAAGGATACTAAAGGCAAAGCTCTTACACAAAATTATGTGCATTTTTGAAATTTTCAAATGCCGCCCGAGTCTTGGTGTAGTTTTGGAACAACAGGCTGTACAGTAGGTGACACAGTCATACAATTGCAGCAATTACAAGGGATTTTGCAGCTTCATAGAAATGTAAAGGGGAAATTTATGGGTGAAATTGACTGTTTAAGGTGTTGATGAAATTCCTGTGTCCTCAATAAACTCCCAGGAAGACTGTGGAGCTGGTCTATGCTGTACTTCTGAATGGAACTCTTCACATGGGAAGAATATAATTGGGGAAATTTCACAGACAAGCTTACATTTCCTGGATTTGTGTCAGAGGGGATAAAAGCTCTGCTCTTGAATTCTGGTCTGTTACACTTTACACTTGGCATCACACACCAGTTTGGAGTCTGAAGCGCAGCGAGCGCGGATGAACTTGGCCTACATTTCTTATACTTTTCCCCTGTGAGCGCCACTGTGAGAGCACACATTGTCACAGAAGATACAGTCACAAATTAGAGGCTTCATGCAGTCTGATACAAAGAACTACAGTAATGCAAAACACAATTCTTTCACTAGCATGATAACAAAGCTATCAGTCTATGTAGGAATGTCTGAGGGAATGTGATTAGGGCCTGAGAAAAATGCACAAGGTCACTAAAAGCTCAGTATAGGATTAACATAAAACACAACAGCCATTTAAACAATACTATCTCAGTTTTGCTGTCGTTAAACCCGACCCCCCATTTTACTTAAAGTATTAAGGCTTTTCTCCGTTTTCGGATTCTTTGTTTCTCAGTTTTCTTCAAGAATTCAAGGCAACTTGGGGTGAGTAATTGAAATACAAATGAGAATTTAGTATTCCTTTAATATAACAAAAAAAATGGGTTGGAACACAGTGAGTCTCCTTTAAGTGAAGGATTACTTTGGTTTGTATATCCTCTTCCAACATTGTTTGTTACCTACAGTCAGCTCTTTAATTAGCCAGGAAGGAAGCTCCCCCCCATTGACCCTATTTAATGAGACAAGGCTGCACATTATTTAGACCAAAAATCATGTATTGATGACTTACAAACATTTTTGCATGAATAATTGTTTATTGTGAAAACATTTAACATTTTTTAACAGTCTGCCTAAATAGGTCACACAACATGGCTCGTGAAAACAATGTCTATAAATATTTTGTGTGCTGATAACATCCTGTTTTACTGTCATACTGTACGCACACACACACACACACACACACACACACACACACACACACACACACACACACACACACACACACACACACACACACACACACACACACAGGGGATGTGAAGCTGTCAGAATATGAAGATGTATAAATGTAGGCCTGCAGCCTCTCTTCCTGTTTTCCTTCAGTTCAGATAAAGAGGGAGGCGCGGGGGGTTGTTGGGGGGAGCAGAGTGGAGGAGTCTGGGTGATTACTTCGGCTTTAATGAAGCAAATTGCTTTGCCTTCAGGCTCTCATCTACCTCAATAGTTTCTGAGTGTGTCTGGCCTGAGTTTAACTGTCGGCTCCCTGCAGGACTGAAAGACATAAAGACATGAGGTGCCCCAGAAAGACGCTGAATAGATTTCATTTGGCGGGGGGTGAGAGACTGTAGCTGATGTTTTTTAACAGCATAAATAAAATATCCAGGAATTTATGAAACATTATATTGCCTCTCAGAGGGTTCATGTCCAGGCAGAACTTAACTTAATAAATGCTTTAATACCCAGCAGGTTAGATTAATGTATTGGTCTGTAATGGTTTTTGTTCAGCTCATTCAGAAAGCTGCTGCTAATAGTCCTAACAAAGTCCTGCTGCTCGTCTATCCCTTAATGGCTTTCGACCCAAATAAATCTCGGATTGTCTTTTACCACATGAACCTAGTCTGTTAGGTCATCAGTAGTAGTAGAGGGCGCTCCCATAGTGCAAAACTAAACATGAAGAGGCAGCATTTAGTTACTGAGCTTGAACTAACCTCCTTATATATATATATAAGACCACCTTTAAATCCAGATTACAAACTTTTATGTTCTGCACTGAACCTTGAACACACTTAAAGTGAACCCTCATCATCATGAACAATCTTGCACTCCCATCTTGTATTGTATGCTAGAATTCCTTCCAGTCTGCCACTATTAAGGGAGTGAAAATCCAATAAGAAGTTTTGACCCGATAGGGACGCTATGGGAACACAAAAGCCACCAAAATCTTAAAAACTAAGGCTATAACATTACTCCAAATTAAAAGACAGCTCAAATCATAGACTTAAACACATGTGTTTGGGGCGGGGGCATCTGAATTTCATTATTTTAGATAGAAGTTAATCATTTAATCATCTAAGGATACAGTATGCTCTCGACGGGCTTTCCCATTTTGCCAAACAAGTACCATGAGTTACTTTCATTTGCCTGAAAGGAACCAGATATTGTTTAACTTCATTGCTTTTATTTAGAGCAGAAGTTTGTAGCAGCTAAACTTTACTCTTTAGATTTACAAAGAGGAAAACAAGCTGTGTTTGGATCTGCTGTCATTCACACTTTCCCAATAGCAGACCCTTTCTGATGGTTTTCTCACATTTCCTACACATATATAAATGATACTATTAGTACTAAGTACTAAGGGTCAGAAAGGGAAGTTAAATAAATAAATAAATAATAATTAATTACTGAGCTATGGAAAAGGGGTAGGATTAAATAAGTGTAAACTTCTTCCTACTGTTTTTCAGACATGTCTATGTTGGTTAATGTTTCTAATTGTTTATTGAATGTTTTGCTTATTTAACTTATTTGTACATTTCTTTGATGTTTTGTTTGGAATTATTTTTGATATGTCTGAAATAAATTTCTTCTTCATTTATACATTTGACCCCACTGTTTGGTTCAGGGCTTTCAATCTTCAGATGTGCCTGAATTACTGTAGCTATATGTGTGCAGATATTCTCTCTGTCTTCACATGGCCGTGCTGCATCATTAATCACAAGGCTGCTGCTAATGAGTCATATTGATTAAAAAAAAAAACCCTGTTCTTCTGTAATGGATCAATTGAGCCCGTTTTAGTATTGTGCATTGTTTTCCATTTGCAATTCTAATGAATTATAACAGCACTGAGGACATCAGCATATAGATTATTTAGTTGCATCTACTGTCAGGAAACAGCTCTGACCTTTGACCTAAGAACATTTGTCTGTTTTCTTTTTTTTTAAATCAACTTTTTATTATTTTTATATTTAGAACATACAGAACAGACAAACACAATTGAACAAGAACAAAAATCCTCTCCCACCCTCTGCAGTCTCGAGGAAAACAAACAAAGAAACAAAACAAAAAATCCCACCTTGCCTGGTCATTAGGTCTGATATTTGTGCTGCTGTGTTTTTCCATAGGTCTATAGTCTAATAATCTATAGTCGATGAATTGGCTTTGTTAATCCTTGCTGTAAAGAGCTCCAGCATAACTATGTCTAGGAAATACGCCAACCACTGTTTTATACAAAGCGAGTGGGGGCGGGGGGGAGGAGCCAGCATTGAGCTATCATTTTCTTGGTTGCGGTTGAGCCGGCTAGCCAAATTTTCCTCTGTCTCCCAAGCAGGTGTAATTTAGAGTCGTCGTTAAGTAACAGAACAATCGGGTCAGTAGGAATTCGAAAGCCTATCACATCAGATATTATTGATGTTGTTTTATTCCAGAACTCATGCACCTGTTCACACTCCCAGACCATATGCAGGAAAGTTCCAGTTTGTTAAGGTTGACAGAACGTGCAATAGGGAGTGGGAATGACTTTAGAGACGTACAGTATCTCTTCTGAGGAGTCCAGTATGTCCTATGACATATGTTGAAGTGGATCTGCTGGTGATTTGGGTTCTTGGAACAGTGGGAAATGTCCCAAACTGTCTCCCAATTAATTACGTTCCCCTCAGGGCTCAGCTCACGCTTCCATTTCCTTGCTATTGGGAGTTCTCCTATGGATATTTGCATCAGTTTAGCATAGATCTTGGATGCTAACACTCTCATAGGAAAATCAACAAACCATTTGATTACTGGGTGCGGCTCAAGACTGTTTCCCCATGGCACTCCATTACATTTTAGGGCTGATCTTAAGCGCAGATACAAGAAGAAGGATGTCCTGGGGACCTCAAAACTAGCTCTTAGATCTTCAAAACTCCTTTGTCTGTTTTCTATGTGCTTACTACGCATTCATTCTTCTAATGAGATCCGTGTTCTACGGAGAGTGCCGAGGCCCAGAGTGCATTCAGCCTGTGTTCCCCACCCAAGTCAGCCACAACGGATATACATATAAGAGACTGATAAATGAACACAGTGTTCTAATGGACAATTGTTGATTCTTTCTGAAAACAACGGATGTCATCTGAGTCCATTAAGAAAAAATCAGATGCAGTGGTGGAAAGTAATGTTTTTTTAACGGCATATTGTGTTTTAAATCTCCTATAATGATTAAGTGAAGCAAACACTTCCATTATTTTCCATGGTTTAGAGTTTCCCCCCTACATGGCCCCTCAAGCCCCCTGGGGTCTGCAGCCCTGCAGACATTTACAAAGCTGCTGTTGAGGCAGTGCTGCCCCCTGCTGGTGATTTTGATGGACTACCAGACTGTTAGTGTGCCGGAGAGTGAAGACAATTCTAAAAACAAACTATTTCACCAGCTGTTTATGGGGAGTTTTTTTTATTGTTCTTTCTGGAAGTTACACAGATTAAAGAGGGACACAGAAGAGTAAAGAGCTGAATATGATAATGATAAAGACAATGAGTGACACAAGATCAAATGTAGTAATTCATCTAGTTACTGACAGGACTACAACAGCCACATTACTGTGTGTTAACAAGTTCATTACTTGATTTCTAAGTACACACTGCACACTACAGTAATATCTTCTCCTCACACTTATTTCCACATATTTGTAATGTAATAATCTGTTTTAATTAGTGTTTTTACTGGTGTGGTGAAGCTTTGTTTTAGGGGGCAGCAATTTAAAAATGTTTTCTTATTATTTCCCAGGAAGTTTCCTGTAAAGAATGATGTAATTTGGTACTAATTATAGGGAATCACATGAATTGAAACCATCCTAAATATGAATTAACTATTTTATTTGTGGAATTCAAAGGTTCAGCGGACCTGCTGTGCACTTTCTACATTATGGAAGCAAGTAATTGAATAATATAATTAAAATGACTGTAACTACTACAAAAGTATGTAGCTATTTGTAGTACACTTCAGAGGAAATATTAAATTATTCAAAAATGCAGAACACAGTAAATAGTCTCTTAATGTTGTTTTATGTGAACAACTGAAAACCATTTGATTCATTCCATAAGCTAGAAAGGATCAAATTCTCACTTAGAGGGTCAACTGAGAAATTCTACACTACGTGGCAGCCTCTCCTCTCATATTTTGATAATGTAGCTATGACTCCTGACTCCTTAGAGAGAAACAAAACTTTTATATTATTCTAACCAGTTATACTGTTGCAACAATGTCAAGGTACAGATACAAGATATATATATATATATATATATATATATATATATATATATATATATATATATATATATATATATATATATATATATATATATAAGATATAAGTTGTTTTATGTGACACATTGATGGAGAAAGGTGGACCAACTTGGGGTGGGAGATTGGGTGGGTTTTGAGTATTGTATGTGTTTGTTATTATTGTTGTTGTTGTTAGTGTTCTCTTCTTTCTTCTCCTTTGTTCTTTCTTTCTTACTTCTCTACCTTTTTCTACATGTGTTTGTTTAAAAAAATAAAATAATGAATGATGGTCACACATGTAAACGTACAAGATTTATGTAATTTGATGTGATGTGTTCCAATAAACAAATGTATACAAAAAAACAAAGAAAACCATTTGATGAATGATAAATCTACAGAATAAAGCATTCATGTCATTATTTAATGATTATTTTTATTAATGTATTTATTAATTTGTTGCATTTAGCCTAAATGATAACAATTTACCCAATCAGAAAGTCATAAAAAAACCTCAAACCCATTATCAGAAATGACATCTATCATGTTTTGATTCATTGGAAAATATATTATACTATATCAAAATTGTAGCCTTCTGATTCAAATTTAAACAGTCACATTGATTTAATAACACAATGGACAAACATTACACATAACATTACACATGTACACAAGTGCATCTTCTTTTATGGAGATTTTCAGCAAGGATAAACTCATTAATATCTTATAAAAGCCAGTTTTTACTGTGTACTTTGTGCACTACTGCTTATTTTTAAGTTTGCGCTAGCATTTCTTTTGTCAAAATCTTTTAAGAATTATTCACAGGCAGAAAAAATAAACCAATAAACCAATAAAGCATGTACACATGGAAAAAACATGTTGTTTCTAGTCATCTCCTCCACAAATTTGAAGCAGAGTCTTTTCATATTCCCCTCCGCAGTCAGACTGAAACCAAACATAATTTTGTATTAAAACTTCAGATCGACATTTTCATTTACAAAAAAAATCAATCTTAGATGATCTGCATGCCTCTCCAGACTTTTTACTGTCCTTCCATAATTTCACAAGATGTCTGTCTTTAAAAGCTGTCTACAAAACAAGTTATTAGGTAGTAATTTGAAGTTGAATGTAAATTAGAAGTATCAGAGAACAACAGCGTGAGTTCAAGAGGAGGCAGATTTCTCCTCGGCCTAGTGTATGGTAGAACTCAGGCGTTAGTCGTCTCCTCCACAGATGGCGTTCACACACTCCCCATAGCTGTCCGACAGATCTGACTGGAGGACACAGCAACACAAGCCAGGAGAAAAGTGTCTTACAATCACACTGACCAGCAGTGTTGGAATCTAACTAAGTACATTTACTTAAGTACAATTTTGAGGTACTTCTACATTACTTTATTTACGCTATTTATTTTATTAGCTTGAAGGTAGTTTGGCTCAATGGATGTACATTGCTGCCCTTTTATTTGCCTCTTGGGCTGCAGTAGGTGGGTGGTGTCTTTTTTTGAATCTCTAAATATTTTGTTTGAGAACTATCGTCCCAAATCCACCTGTGCAACCACAAGATGCAAAATAAAAGAGCCGATAGAAAACATCCAGGAAACCTGGGTTAATAAAGTCTCATTAAATGTTATTCCAAATGTTAGTAACATATTAGTTGTGTGTAAAATGAAGAGATGTTCAGGCCCCTTTCCATTTTCCAACAGCCCTAGTTATCTAGCAGATCACTTTGTCTCAGTACAGTCTGGCTCTTGCATTATATATATATATATATATATATATATATATATATATTTGGCTTCACAGATATCAAAGTGGCTTGCCAAATAAAATCAAGCTGCTGCCAGTTGCAATCTGTGAGATCATCCTTCAAACTCTGATGACTCATGAAACCGTAAATCCAGAACCAAGCAGATCAGGCTCAGTCAAATCCTCTGATCACACTCAATTTGTAGTATATTAATGTTGCTGTACTGTAGACAAAACCCATGCAAAGATCCAGGGTGCAACTGGTTATATTAAATACTAAATATGCACTTAATATACTGTAGATATCAAACTTTGATAAGAGTAGTTCCTCACCTTGATGGCAGAGTGCAGTGAGTATTTGTAGAGTTTCTTGAACTCGGCTCTGATGTCCAACAGATCGATCTCGGACCGGCTCACCATGATCCGGGTCAGAGTCTCCTCGTCTGTTCCACCACCCTGATAACACACACACACACACACACACACACACACACACACACACACACACACACACACACACACACACCCACACACACACACACACACACACACACACACACACACACACACACACACACACACACACACACACACACAGTATAGTAAATAAATCAATAACAGTTTGATTGACATTCCCTTGAGTGCACAAAAAACTAATGTCTTTTTTGACATGACCGTTGGGTCAGGAATTTTAAGTAGCTTAAAATGTCCAAATAATTCTTTTTGTGAATCCAACTGTAGTAGCGGTAATAATTCAGCAACCATACAGTAAACGGTGGGGCATCTATACATCTATATGCTGAACAGCTTCATATTATGGGATAAGATAAGATTTTATTGTCCCAAAGAAAATTTGTCTTGTTCAAACAAACAATATCTGCTTTTTAAAGAGTTCAACACAAAATAGTGCATACATACATACATACATACACACATACATAAAGTACACAGACACTGATGATGTACTTTCTTCACATACTGTAACTTCCTAACATAACTATGTTGCTATGAACTGGATATTGTTTGTATAGTGATCTGCAACTGAAACGCATATATGCAATATACACAGAATATTCACCTTCATGCTCACGTACAGGCGTTCAGCAAAGTAGGCCGGTACGCTCTTCACACATTTCACTGAAGGAGTAGCACAAGTTGAATAGTACATTGTGGTTAGAAACATCATTTATTCAATCATTTTTTCTACAAGAGAAAGAGAAAATGATATGACAATGTACAGATTTGTTTCTCTAACAAAGTAAATTCACTCTCGACGTGGGGATATACACTACATGACCAAAAGTATGTAGTCAACCCACAATTACTTCCATATATGACTGTTGAACATATTATTATAAAAACATGGGCATTCATCTGCTGCCATTCTGTGAAGATTTTCCACAATATTTAGTCCACATATTTTGGGCCATATAGTGTATATGAAATTAAAACAATTAAAAGTTTAAGTGCATACCGATCGCCACCAGTAGCTCCTCCAGCTTCCCTGACATCTCTCCTTCGATGCTTTGCTGCAGAGTCTTTCCACTGATGTTCTTGTATTCAACAAGAGCTACACAGAAGAAAAAGTCTCACTTTACATTTCCGATCATTCTATATTGACCATCTATTGTAAGAACTTCATTCGATTCCAGATTAAACACATTATAAGTTAAGCTTGACATACTTTGTCTCAGTTGAGGTATACTTCTCTGGCAGAGAATGTCAATGAATTTAAATTCATCTGTGCCAAACTTCTTCTCCCCAGCATTGTAAAAGGTCTGTATAGAACAAAAATAATAATATACTCATCGCAAAGAGAGCCAGCACAGTACATCGAAAAACATGTTCCCTTTGAAACCAGTTCAAACATGCATCATATACTGCACCTTGGCGTCTTCTTTTGCCTTCTCTGTATTTACTGTGGTGTCCGTGGCCCTCTTGCCCTGGAAAAAAATAAATAATAAGACCAGGCACTCTGTTCCCCTCATTTTAAGCCTTACATCCCTTTTCAAACACTCAAACTTGGCTCCCATCAATGGCTTTACATTTCCAAAATCCTGTTGTGCAGACACTCCTTGTTCAAACCAACATAACTTGTTTATTATCCCTTTTATGTTTAGTAATTACTGTATAATGACTCGAAGAATGTGATGAAGGGACTTGTTTTGTGCAGTTCACCCTCACCAGTATAGATATGTGCGCTCCTTTTGCCATTTTTGTCCATTTTCCTCTTGTGTCGTTTCATTTTTTAACTATTATTTTGATTTTATCTCATTTGTATATTCATATTTGTGTATACATATTCATTTCTGTCAGAGGAAAAGAATAAAAAGGAAATGTGATATGTAATAAGCAAATGGGAGCAGATTCCTACAAGAATAATCAAGAACTTGTCAGTTTAATTCAGACTGGGAGGTTTTACTTTATTATCTCTCCAAATATCCATCTAACTCCACACAGTCTTCACTTCACAGGTCTTATAATTCTGTATCTGGACACACTGTTCACAGTTGTTGCTGTTTCTACTGTGATGACAAACCTCGGCCAGGAGGAGCAGCGCTTTGGAAAAGTCTCCGGAAACTTCACCCTTCAGATATTCAGTCAACTTCTTCTTTGTTTCTGTGGAAGAAAACATCAAAAACAAACTCATGATTCAGATATTTGAAAAGAAAACCAATCCCAAGAAATTAAGGCTGTTCAGTTGCAATCTTTACCGTTGAAATAGGCATCAGAGAGAGCTTTGATTTGCTCGTTGGATCTGGAGGCAAGGATTTCAATCAAGACGCTTTCTGTTGTCCCAGCTCCCTGCAACGTCACACAGTTACACATTACTTTACACATGGAGCTCACTGTCTGAATGGCATTTACATCATGAACGACAATTAATGAACAACAAATTATTTCAATAATAATTAATGATAACCTGTCTTTCCTTAAAGGAGAATTCCGGACGATTTTTACCTGAATCTTGATCGCTATATATCTCTACTGTAGATAGGAAAAAACGAGCAAAATCAGTGCTAGCAAACTGGAGTTGTTGCAGCTACGTCCAGAGCTCCCAGTTAGCTAAAATGCCAGTTGTCGGGGTATCTTATAAAGCGTGCCCTTGTGCCTCTTAACAGACACAAATGCAATTAAAATGTCTGTGCAACATGAACAGGGCCCTTACGTGAAAACAAGATGCATTTTCAACTCAGACATTGTGAAGAAACCGTTTAAATTCAAAGTTTGTACTGTCACCTGTCTCGATCCTACCGGTAGCTAGCTCAGCCTGCTAGCCGACCTGCTAGATTCAGGTAAAAATCGGCCGGAATTCTCCTTTAATAAGATTTTTTCACCAGGGAACAAACATCCCTTATGTTATGAATAGACTAAACTTAACTTAATCATCACTTGATCTGTGCATATATACTTCACATAGTACATTGTATTGCTAAATATAAAGGCTCCCTGCTTAAATATGCGCTAAATTAACTGTTTAATCATTGATACAAGGACAAGAGCATTAAGTAACACTTTGGGTTTCACTTTAGCTAAACCAATTCCATTCACATTTATTTTTATTACAAAAGGTTTATGTTTTTTTTTTAAAGGTGTAAAATTAAGGGGTTTTCTTTCTTACTGCTTAGACAGGTTTCATTTGATGTACTATATTCAGTTCCAACTCTGCAAGCTGTATGTATTAATGCATGTTGTTGAGGAAATAGTTCTATCACCATGTATTTGTGAAGTTAAAAAATAAAACTCAGAAGCACCTACTTTTGTGGCCTGGATCACTTCACGGCAGTCGAACGCTGCAGGAGGGGTGACGAGCGCCACCAGCAGCTTCTCAAAGCTACCGTTGGTTTCTCCTTTCAGGTCATTCACTAATGTCTATATGACGTAAACAAAACCTGTTTTACTTTTCAAACAAAGGCACACTCACACACAACCACACCCATGCAAATACACCCAGGTCTGGCCTACAGGCAATCACAGGCATGTTACCAGAGCACATGCAGTAACTGGGCCAACTATTTGTCATGTTAAAGCTGCACAAGATGATATTTAAAAAAAAATAAAAAAAATCAGTTTGACCTTAAATCATAGAAAGGGATGCCCTGGTTGAAAGATTCACAATAAAAAAAAGAATATCAGGTGTCAAGGAGCGTATAAAGGAAGTGAACTGCAACTGCTAACAATGCATCTTTATGTTATCTGTTGATGTATTTGTCTGTGCTGTGCATGAAACAGACTGTGAAAATAAATCTCCCTCATGGGACAATAATTATCTATCTATCTATATGTCTATCTATATATCTATATATGTATTGTCGCCCAAAAAATGAAACCCGTAAATGACGGAACATCTCTCTAGACCTAGTAAACACAGAGCACGCTGTCGTCAGTCATTGTTTTCATCAGAGTGTTGATAGTAGTCAAGAAGGATCGTTGGCTAATAATAAGAAGATACTGGCGTTGTTAGCTCTCAGGCTTCTTCTTCGCTAGTCAAGGGCTTGCACTCCACTAATCAGATTGGTCATTGAGTCCGACAAGTCAAATCGGTCAAAATGGATGCTGACGGCTCCTCTGACTGACGACGGCACGGAACACACCGAACAAACTTGAGTCCCCGACCTTGCCAGACTGTCCGACGGCCAATAGTCGGGTTGGTGTGTCAGAGCCTTAAGACGTCGCTCAAGACTGCCTCTGTATTTTTTATGAACTTTTCTGGAGCAATAAAACTCTTTTTGTTCACTTCTAAGTAAGTAAGGCTTCAGAGTCTTCTGTCGGTCACGTTGGTCCAACTATAAGAACACTCGTTATGACAGGTATCTTACTTTGCCAGTGTCCTTCTGATAAGCTTCACAGATGAGCTGCCTCTGAGCGCTGCTTCGATGGGTCAAAACGTCAATCAAAGTCTTCTCATCGGTGCCTGAACATTTATAAAAGAAACGTGAGGAGGGACATGAATAAACATGAACAAAGTATATACAGTACATACACATTTACCACATCCATATTTTACACAGTCTATTGGTAAAACAGGCCCCCCGCCAAGGGCGTTTTTCCCGGCCACGGTAGGGCCAAATGTTTGTTTTTGGGGCGAAATTGTTGGGTCTCTTGTTTGTTAAATTATAGGATGTGGTTAAAACCTACTGTAAAGTGTCCTGAGATAGCTTCTGTTATGATTTCACATTATACATAAAGTTGAATTGAATGTTTACATACCTACACATACTGTAATGTAGCTAACATATGTTTTATGTTTAACTATAGGGCTACATTCTGATGTTTTACCATGTAACAAAAATAGCATTTTTACATGTTCACAGTCACCACGTTGCTAGTGGTGCTAAAATAGCAAGTAAGGCTTCTTTGAGTGTGTACAAAATTGCCCCATATTGAAATATATAATTATGATTATTATGAATACTTCATTTAGCATATTACTATTGTACATTTAGCATGTTAGCATACTAAGTCTCAAAATTGTACAGAGACTCACTGTATTTTAGTTTTAGAGGTATCCTCGGTCATTTACTGAAATTATGTTCATTTGTGTATCCTGGAACTACATGTTCATACAGGCTAATGTGTGTGTGTGTGTGTGTGTGTGTGTGTGTGTCTGTGTGTATCTGTACCAAGTCCTTTCATGGCCTTCTTCAGAGCCTTAGCATCGCCTCCTGCATTAAAGTTGGGTATGGGCTTGATGGTTCCTCTCTCCCCAGTCTGAGGAACAGACAGTTTGTATTGTTTTTCTCTTTCTTTTGTTATTTAAGTCAAGCCTGAACTGTAAAGTTTTAGTTGGACCTACCTTTGCTGTGAAGGACGAAGGTGAACTCACAAGAGACTCCAAGTCATCCTGCAGAAGGTTTAGCAGTTTTGTTTAAAATGTACGATCAGTCAAAACCATATTATAAAATAAATAAAATAAAAACACAGAACTTGGCTCACCCATAAAGACATGATGACAACAGGAAGTTCCTCTGTAACGAAAAATAAAATAAAATACAACACATTCTGAAGCTTTCTTGTTATTTTATGGTGGGAAGCTCTTTTCATGATGTACTCTCACCAAACTCTCTTCATAAAGCAGCACAAATACAAAATTGGTCATACTATGGCAATGCATTATGTTTAGTATGTACTATATGTTTATTATTCCTTTTAATGAGTTAGAGCATGTTTAGTTAAGGCATTACCTGAGTTTACAGTTGTCTTGTTGCTATGTTACAGCATATTTAATCTTAGATAGACTTAATCTTAAACTGATTTTTTAAAAATAATAATTAAATTCTGAAATTAATCACAGAGCTCAATTCATTTGAACAAATGGCACGCATATTCCTTCTGTCAAGTAGTAAGTTAATGTAATCGTGACTTCATAGCACTTTTTTATAGTATTTTCTTTTCATTTTTATAAAATGTGTGATATATGATTTCTTGTAGCTGGCTTGTAGCTGTATATTTCAAATGTACTGTGATGTCTGTGCAGGATCTGAATGAAATTTACAACAGGATTTAGACATCCATGACATGTTGACACATCCATGTTTGCCTGTATGATCAGCTGCTCTGATAAATGTGAAGTAAATAACCCTTTCAGCCTCATTAGTGAAGCCAGCTGCAGTTTTACATCACAGTTTTACAATAATCACAAACTATACAGATTATATCCAATGTAAATAATATAAGAGCCATGAGGAAATAAAAAAAAAAAATCGCGACCAAAGCACACTTAACTCCCCATATAAGACTATTGAAGTTTGTTTAGTGATACAACAGGAAATATAACATATCATTTCATATGTCAGCTGTCAAGTCGTAAGTAAGCGATATAGATGCACTGCGATTCTTTCTTATATTAAAGTGTTAGAATAATACATTAAGATTTTACTCAGGTTAGGCCTAATGATGAATTCATGAGAAAAGTATCACCTGTGTAATAACCTCTTCTCTAAACCTTTATTAATCGTATTAATACATTACTACACCAACAATTAAACACAAAAAGTGCACTGTAAGACAATACATTAGTTAGAGTTAAAGAGACCAAAGAAAAGCTCACCTGATTTTAGTTTGAACCGGAAAAGTGTTTCGCCACACCTTTAATCTCTGTGGAAACTGAATATCAACCTGAGGAGTCATCTCACCACGCCCACTCTACAACTGCCTGGTGCTACCTTCAGGGACGGCTCAGACATTTTCATTCATTCATTTTACATTAAGATGGGCCTGCTTCCGAAAATAATGAGATTATCACTTGGGACATTTGGGCTTTTTAATTGTTCGATCATTTTGGCTGTGTTAATGCATATGGCATATATTTTGACAAGGGTTAGTTTTTTTTCCCGAATTTTGGAAGTTCAACCTCAGCTCCTATAATAAGACCATAATAAACTCATACTGTTAAAATACAGACCCAATGTTTGATCCTACAACCATTACAGCATACAATCATGCATTCTATTATACCAGGCAGTCAATCTAGAGTTCTGCCTTTTCAATTTAATTATGTAAACAAACCAGCAAGGGTTAAATTCTGGAAATGAATGAATATTTGATAGTGAGGATGAGGACTGATGTTGGTTAAAAGATACACATTTTGTTGAGTGGCATCAGCAAATGCACAAATGCTCACATTTGACATTTACATGTATATAAATCAGTCTATTTTCATCTTCACAGGTGTCAGATTTCATTTTTCATTTGTACTTTTTCTCCAAAATGAAGTGATTGAATCTAAAATGCTCAATAAACATTTAATACAGATATGTGGGTTTCAAATATTTTTTTTATTACTAAAAAAGGCACCAAATACAGTCATCATGTAGATAGCATCGTAGTTATTTTCCACAAAATGATAGCACCAAAAATATATTGTTATTTCCCATAATTTCCTGTTCCCGTGTTGTTTTGATAGGCACACAGTTGAAAGAAGACAGGAGGTGGGATCAGAGAGACGAATGGAGACAAAGACATGTCAACATCTCACATGTGAAAACATTTTTTTTTTTTTTCAGTGCTCTCCAACCAGTGTCATACACTTAAAAACATAAACTTTAACATCATGGGTATATCAGTAGCTCATCTTAACATAATCATAATCATCATAAGAGGGTAACATATTAATACATAAATGAGAAAAAAAAGAAGGGATTTTATGTCTTGGGCGGAACGAAGGCAGATAGACACACATCTCTTATAAAATACATGTTTTTAAAAAGGGATTATTTTCATTAGGACAGTCGTAAGGCGAAAGCACTCAGTCATGTGGACGGCATCAAACCTTTTATCAACAGGCGGTGTCTGATTTATTACAATCACATGGAACTTTCCACTTTCTTTCTCATTCTTGGAAAAAGAAAAACACTTTGGATGATTCGCTTTGAAATTCATGAGGAAAAATACTGCATGGCACTTAATATTGGCAGCTATCAGAGTACAGTACGGACAAAAAAAATAAGAATTTCTGTTAAAACAAGAATTATGTTTGTTCAACGTGACAGTACAAACATCTCTAAGTAAGGCTTGAAACACGCGTTTAAATGCAAACAACCTTCCTGCTCATGAGGGAACGATTTAAAAAAAAGTGATGGCATAATATAATTGCACTTGAATAGGTATCATTCATTTTTGTTATTATTTACACTCTGCACTCATTCGGCCTGGGGGCAATAGCAGCACACTGTATGTGCTTAATACTTTCACATCGGTCAGAAGCAGCTGCAGTCGATGTAGAAGTCCTTTTGTTCTGTTTTTGTTTTAAGAGCTAATATATCTGCAGAAACAGTGCATGATACCTGGAGGATCAATAGAGAAAATGAGGACTTCTACACTGGCTACCACTCCACAGTAGTGACATTTAGAAGCAGTGAAATGACTCAATACAGCAGAGACGTGTTTTTGTCAAAAACAATTGCCAGTGTCTGAGCTACCAGTCACCATTTTGGTGCTAAAAAAGGATGTAAATGTCAAGTAAAACAGTGATGAGATTAACAACATCATATAGTATTGGATGATCAGATGCAGATGTTTTGGCTGTTTCACGCAGCTGAGTGGTTTGTGGATTCCTGAGGTAGCCCAGTTGCAAAATGATTCAAATGCTGCATACCTGTCTGCACGTCAAACTCTTCCCTTTTTCAAAGTGGTATAAAAATACATTAACAAACATCTCGTTCCTTAAGTACAAACTTTCTTTTCGAAAATACCTTATTTATATTTTACTTCCTCCTCTTCCTCTCCTCTTCCTCGTCAGTGTTTCAGACCTCAGTGCCGTCGTTGAGGTTGTTGTGGAGTTTGACTTCCAGGTTGACCTGTTTTACCTTGGCTTTGCCGTTGGCGTCCTGGTTGCGGTTCAGGATGTTGATGTTTCTCACCGTGCAGTGTTTGGTGCTGAAGTTCTTCTCCACACACTTGTCCAGGCACACCTCCACCTTGGTGTTGAGCGGATACTCCTCGTACACTTTCTGGGCCTTCTTGCTCTTCTTCTTGGCCGAGCGGCGGCAGCGGCGGTACAGGAAGCAGGTGGCCAGCAGGACCAGGACCAGAAGGGTGATGGCGGCCACGCCCCCACCCACCGAGCTGCCCACGTGGGCGTTGAAGGTGGCGGAGGGCCCGGCCTCCAGGTGGAGCGACTTCATGTTGGTGCCGTTCTTCACCTGGTCTCCCTCGTTGTCGTAGATCAGCGACTCGTCCAGCGTCAGGCGCCCGCTGCGATCCACCAGGTCACGTTTCTGACGGCTCAGCTGATATGTCAGCGAGCGCTGAATCCTGGGGCTGGCGCGGGACTCCGGGCTGATGACATAAATGACCTGCAGGTACCACTGGTGCCCCGCCTCTACCTGTCAATCAACGGAGAGAGAGAAGGAGGGTGTTAGCTATGAAGCAGCCAGCCTTTATTTCAGATTCTGATTCATTAAATCGGATCCCTCTAATGGATTCCCATTCATTTTCTCTAAAGGCCATTCAGAAAATTACAATATATCCTGTTATTCTACATTAAATTATCGAAATTAAATTAATTAAATGTAAACATTACATTCTTAATATGTCACCCCATTAAATTGAGAATATCCCTTTTCCTTAAAGGTCCAATGTGTGGGAATGCGTTGAGATCATATATCACAATCAACTCTCTCACGCCACGCAGTTCAAAGTACGTATTACAGCTACGGTAGCCTTCACGCTTCAAAAAGCCGGTCTCTTGCTCTTTTCAGTGTCCTTTTTCTTTTTCTATGCGAAGAAGAAGACTCCTGTTCCTGAAATTTGGATTTTGAATACGTGTGGTCCTCCATGTTTCCTTCTTCAAACTTGCCGGGGCCGGGAAGCTACGATACCCATTAGCAGCATTAGCAGCACCTGTGAGTTTATCATGTGACAGTGAAAACGCTAAAGGCGGAGCAGTATGTCCTGTATGTCCCTTACCAGCTAACATATTTCAAGATGGCGCACAAATATGGAGTGTCTACTCCAGTTCATGCAAATGCAAATGTAAAGTTTGTGAATGGGCAACACAGATTTTGATAATGAACAACACGTTACACACTGGACCTTTAAAGTAATAATGCCAAATATTTTCATTTAAATAAGTGTGTGTTAAATCACTAAATGAGGTAACACAGTGGTGATTGAGTTTTTGGCCCATTGATGAAAGCCCTTGCATTTGCAGTATTACCAACTGGGTGTCTCTGGGAAGTGAGATCAAAAAAACTCATTGATGCAATTACCTCTTATTGCCATAGGTGCCACCAAAGAGAACGAAACAAAGATCTTTGAGATTGTTACTTTAAAAAGGTAGCCTTGAACCTGCATGAACTGATTTTTGGCCACTTGGGGGCAGAGGACACAAGTTGTAAATCCAACATCAACATTTCATCATGTGGTGAACTTGTTAGCAAACAGTAGCTTATTTACTCATCCAGCAGACACGGATCAACATTAGCATTTATTTGGAGTCATGTCTGATTAACATAACTCTAATATTCTCTAACTCGATCTCTCTCTCATAGCTCTGTTTTTGGTCTCCACCAACTCCTAAAAGGGAAATAGCTGTCTCTTTAGCTGATAAATGCTCCACTGTGTTCACTACATTGTCACCAACTGTGTCTGTCTGCTGTTTGGTGCTGAGCAGGTAGAGTACAATGGAGTTTAGAGCTTTTCTGTGAAAATATCTGCCTGCTGCAGCTGGAAATGACCCTGATAAGAGCAGTGACTGAATCAAAAAGAAAAGTAGTGAATCGGAAAAACTAAACGGTAACAAGGTAACAGTGATGTCTCTGATTGGTGGAACTTCACTTAAGCTTGTGGGGAATAAGTGGTAGAAATGAACTGAACAGAGGAGCGTAACATTTCTACTCAATGAAACTGAAATCAGGAATGTATCAGTCTGTGAAATTAAATTCAGGAAGCAAATGTTTAAAGCTACATCCATCAAATCAATCAAAGGCTGAAGAGGACGGAATATCTCAACACAACACTGTTGTAGTACAGCTGGCTCCACACACCTTGTAGAGAGCATCGACCTTCATTGTAAAGCCGTCGACGCCTGGCATGGCTGCCATTGTCTGCAGCTCTGGGATGTCTGAGGCAAAGTGAGCCTCGAAGGGAACGTCGTGGAAAAAATTATCACATACGTCTGGCTGTTTACGATCCTGTAGAGGAAACATGAAGAGGGAAAACAGTTAGAGTACTTTAAATTAAACTTGTCTTCCTTATTCTTGTTTTGATCTGTTGGACGTTACGAATCATTTTGAAATTCAAACAACGGCTCTACATAGTGACATTCAAGAAATCATTTGTCTGCAGCATAGTATAGTGTAGATGCAGGGCAAAGGCATTAAAGCAGCATTTCTGCCGCACATAATGATGGTTTGTTAACAACAACAACAACAACAACCCGCATCAGAAAGATAATTTACATGGTGAAGACCGTCAGTAGTGTAAATAACCGACAGGGTTTGAAAGTTTTCGAAATGAGAATGTTTTAAGAGGTGGGACTGGTCAGACTGGTGTGACAGGTAAAAAGGCGAGATGTTAGCCTACAGGAAGAATAAGGTTATCGTAGGTCATCTAAAGCAAATAAATCCCAAAAAAATCTAAAGTGCTCTTTCTCTTTGGTTATAGGGTTAGACTGATAAAAAAAGGTTAATGTTTTCTAACCATAAACAATAATTTACTACAGGTAAGGTACACTGTAATGTTACTGCTTCTCTTTTTTTAATGTAAATGTCAAGTTCAGCGTCCATTTTATGAAAATGTTATGGCTGCTTTTTCTCCCAGCAACAATTTGCCTAAAGGCCAGGGAGCGCCATGGATTCTCCAACCGTGGACACAGGCCTTTACCTCAACTAAAAAAAAAAAAATCCTTTCCCTTGAAGTCTTTTATTATGAAACAACAGCAGGAAGTATCAATTTTCAGTAACAGCTGGTAAACATGTAAAAAGGTCGGGGTAGTGGAACTGACCAGATTTAATTAATCAGTGATTGAAGCAGTGTTTCTGTTCAAATTAAAGGACAATTCCAGCGCAAAATGAACCTAGGGGTTAATAAATATGTGTATTCCGGGGGTTAGCTGCTAACGCTAGCTTTCGGGGCACAGGGTAAATCACTATTTCTACACCACTAACAAGGCTCAAAATAGCACCACACTTAACCAGTATCATAGCTCAAACACAGCGTTCGTGATTTGACTGCTCATGACTGTTATCCAAGATGGCGGCCGCATGTAAACATTAACGCTACTGTCTTTATAATCTATCTTTGTAATAAACTGTCTGTACACGTACAAAGTTCTCAATTCTTTGGTTTGCATGCAGGGACCCTCGTTATGCTACCGTTTAAGTGTGGTGCTATTTTGAGCCTTGTTCATGGTGTAGATAGTGATTTACCATGTGCCACGAAAGCTAGCGTTAGCAGCTAAACACCGGTTTGCGGTAGCTAGTTTCAAGCTACAGACACATTTGATTAGCATGAAAACATATCCCAGAGAACGTTCGACTCGGTACAGATATCTTATTAACCCCTAGGTTCATTTTGCGCCCGAATTGTCCTTTAACATGGCAACCATAATGATGAAAGTAATTTTGTTATATCCTCCTTTATTATTGTTCATAAAAACCTTCGGCTGTTATGTAACATATTTTCTTTATCAGAACAACAGAGTTGTTCAGATAAAGAACACCGTCTGAATCCTCAATATTTATGTATTTATCATTTACTAATGATCTTGGTAATGATATTTACCCTCAGGTTGGCAGACGCATTATGAATAAACATTCACCGCAGACCAGAGAAAACAGAACACAACATTATTTGTACCAGCAGCAGGAAGCGATGTTTGAGGTGCTTGTTGGGCTGGATGCAGCCGTACTGCGGCCCCTCGTTGTACAGCGTGCCTGTGGGGTCAAAGAAGGGCACGTATCCGTCCCTGCCGGTGCAGAGGTAAACCTTCTCCAGCTGCAGTTTGTAGGCTGCGTTCAGGTTCTGCTCAGGGTTCCACAACACCCTGCCATACAGAGTCTGACCTGCAGGGGCAGCAGAGGGACAGGTTGTCTTTTGCTTGTACGTGTGCATAAAAACTCAAACCCTCTTGATCTGCGACTTAAATGAAGTTAAGATTTACAACGTTATCTTGTTACAGAACTTCTTAGTAACTCATAATATATATATATATATATATATATATATATATATATATATATATATATATATATATATATATATATATATATATATATATATATATATATATATATATATATACCAACGAAGCAACACCCAAAGGCAGGAGGAAAGAGGATTAAATTAAATATACACAAAAAAACATTAATTTCTTATAATGCATATAATTTGTCTGTATATGATTGGAAAAATAGGATTCATGTCCAGAATATTTGATGGATCTTTTGTCAAATGAATCACCACCTCTGCCGCCTTCAGTGGGAAAAGGTTTGGAGTAGGAAAACCGAAATAAGTAAGAAAGGTCAGTAGGGAATCTCCTCATTATCTTTAGTCAACTTTTCTAAAATGCTGTTTTAAGACGGTTAGTTGTGTTTCTCTACACGTACCCATTGAGAACGCTCCTTTGTAGTCCATCTCAGCCATAGAGACATCAGCGGTGGCGGGGTCCATCATGAACACCTTATCATTGTTACACAGCTGGAACTCCGTGTTGAGGGAGTAAACCACCGGAACGGGCCGGTTGGTCTGCTGGAAGGCGATCGGCACCAGAAACCTGTTGGGGAGAACAACCAGACAGTTCAGTTTTGTTGTCCTGTTCCCACAATCAAACTCAACCTTTTTTTCTTCTTTGATGGAATCGGATTGATTGGTATACGATTGTGTTTCATCTTTGTGTTTTGTTGATTTGTTTTTTAATTTTTTCTTTTAAAGATAATTTTTTTTGGCATTTTTAGGCCTTTATTGACAGGACAGCTGAATAAATGAGAGGGGAGAGAGAGGGGGGAATGACATGCAGCAAAGGGCCGCAGGTCGGAGTCAAACCCAGGCCCGCTGCGTTGAGGAGTAAACCTCTATATATGGGCGCTCGCTCTACCAACTGAGCTATCTGGGCGTCCATTTTTTCTTTTTTTAAAGGTATGTTGATTGTTCCAGATAAATAAAAACGAAACGGAACTAAACAATGCACCACCCCCAGGCTCTTTAAAATATGTCATTATCAAACTCAAGACTGTTTGGACTCAAGTTGGACTTCAGCAGGGACGTACTTCTCTGGAGCGTGAGCCGTGCAGGACAGAGGTTTGTCACCGGGGTCAATCCAGGGCTGAGTGGGCTGGACGGTGCAGGGGACCAAGAAGACTGTGTACTCTCCAGAATAGTCCTTCCTGTTGAAGGATTCACAGTAAGACAACACAAAAGGATTATAACCAAGGCACAGTGAGGTACACTGAAGAATTGAAGGGTTGATCTCAAGAGCAGATAAAAACCTTCAGAGGTTAAACATATCACTTGAGGATTTTCACAGAACCATTTTGGTTGTTCCACAAGGAGCATTCCGAAGCTCCCTGCAGCAAACATAACATCAGCCTCCAACTAACATCTTCTTATGTCATTTAAAATGTGTATGGCTACTGCGACCATTAGCTGGATGACATTGCATTTTGAAAATCTTTTACTCGATTCAACCAATTGTACAAAACTAATTGTAACAATCTGAAAGTTTTTCTAAATCTTGAAGCAGCTTAGCAGGAAAAACTCCAATATTCCCCTCCAGCTGAACTAGTCAGTATGATTATATCAGTATGTCTCCTGTTGCTCCCTCTGATTATGGCTGTGGATGAACTGAATGACCTGCTGTAGGAGCTGGTGGCCCTCCACAGCTGGTACGGTGAGTCAAAGGTCTGAGCGCTCCACAGCAGCTGTATGTCGAACTCGATGCCTCCGAGGTGGTCGGGAGCCATCAGGTGGGACTTGTGGCCCGGCAGAGTGTGGTGTTCAGGGACAAACTGACCTGGAGGAAGGTAACCAGGAAGAAAAGTGAGATGGAAAAGTGGACTGGCTGAGAACATCCTTTTCCTTCACATGAAAAGACTCTGCTGTTGATCTTCATCCATTAGGACACCAAGTCAACAAAGTATATGTGTGCCATAATAAGAGGCACTGACCTCTAAATTTGGCGTGGGTTTTGAACTCAATCACCAGCCGTCCGTCTTCTCTGATGTAGATCCTGATGATCTGCAGTCTGGCTGAGAGGACGCTGTCAGTCTGGATACCTGCACTCAGAAAACACCACCCGAGGAAGTCAGAAGTCAGAGGTCAGATCAAGAATAAAGCAAAAGTGCAACACTGATCAGATAAATAAAACAACCCAGGGACCACAGATGCAAATGAGCTATATAGCTAACTCTGGCTCATTGTTTGTCGTGCATGGTGCCTGTTAAATAAACTAAACTAAGCTAAACTAAACATAATAGGACACGTTAACTGTATAAAGTTTTACATTTTCATCTTGTATCTCCTCACTTATCTCATATCCAATATAACTACAGGGGACCCTACTCAAAATGAGCAAAACCACAATATACATAAACAACTATGCAGATACATGTCTAATCACAATGTCATGTATAAATGTAGAAATCCAACATATTTACGTGTGCTGAACCTCTTCTGCTCTGTTTTCACGTTAACTACGTATACAAATTAAGATCTGCTGTTTTTAGTAGCTTTCAAAATCTGTAATAAATGTTTCATATTCACTCTAGAGACTTAGTTATGTAATACACAAATTTGGGTTAACTGAAAAAGGTGCATGTAGATCCAGAAGAAATGCATAAAGGGAGACTTGTAGTAACTTTGCATTATGATTTGCTCATAAAGAGATAAAGTCAGTTTATTTTGGTCCTGACCTGTCCTCCAGAGCACGGTGTCGTAGAAGAAGGAGAACTCCATCTCGGTGTGGTGCTCCAGAGAGGCCCAGCCTCTCGGTGCCGTCACGTAGATGTAGGACACGTAGAGAGGAACCTGCACCGTCAGGAAGGACTGAGCCGAGTCCCGAACCTGGAAGAAGAAGAAGAGTTAATGTTGGTTCTCTACCTGCAGACTGGCACCCATCAGGGGGGTTATGTCAGGGTTTGAGCAACTACTGTCAATGAGTATTTTCTACAGAATATCTTATTTAGCTCTGACCTGCACTATGATCGTTGGTCACAGATGTACAAATGTATATCTTTTTCTCTATATATTTTTCAAATTGTTTTCACCAAGAACATAATACTCTTAGTTTATATATCAGCATAGGAAACTGAATTCTGTATGAATAAAAACTGATTAAGCTTGCCAGTTCATTCTTGACCTTGTAAACAGCAGTTTACAAAACAATCTCCACTTAAGGTCCATTTATAGTACTCGCTTGTTCTAGAGCTTTTTACAGCACTGTATGTTGCATGTTGTTTCCAAGGAAAATAATTGACTGTCAAAGTCTGCTTAAACGTTTTAAGCAAACATGGACATTAAGTCATAAAAGTGCTCAGAATAATGTAAAGTTTGAACATCTACAGTTCCATGACAACTAATCAAACTTCTGATGATGAAGACTGGGTGATATGGTCAAAACCAACGTAAAAAGTAGAGTAGTGGACATTGAGTAGAGTTCAATCAACAACATTTTGGTGGTGATTTAAATATTCATCTTAAGACAAATATCAAAAGCTACTCAGTCGAGGTGTTTGCTACATAGTTTTGTAGTTCTAATTGATAACTCTGACCGATTTAAAGCGCAGCAACTCGTATATGGAGGTCGCAGAAACAACTGGCCCTTGACTGTTCTCATGTACCTGGAAATCGGCGGTGACGGAGCCTCCGCAGACGTCGATGAGCTCCGTCATGTCGTAGTAGGCATCAAAGGTCCAGATGCAGTTCTTGAGGTTGAGGTGCTTGTAGAGCTGGATGCTCTTGGCCTCCCGGACATTGGGGTTGAACTGGTAGGGGCGGTCGTAACCCGGCCCCAGAGAGATGCTGTCATAGGACACGTCATCCAGGAAACCTGTCTCTGTGGAAGAATGGCGTCAAAGTTTGTCTTAGCTGAAACAGATCCAAGAAATCTTTGTGCCACGGTCACTGAAAATGATAGTTTCTGATTTCAACAAAGATCTGGTAAAAGTTTAAGCACAACTCTTAATTCATTGCACATGGTATATTACATTGCGAGCAACTACATAAACAATATGTCTGCTGTTTGAGCTCTGATTTTAAAAGGATTCACAGGAGGTCCGTGTGTGTTTGAGTGACTGACCGGAGAGACCCTGCAGGTCTTTGAGGGTAACGAGGTTGGAGCAGACGTGCTGCTGCCTATAGATGGACTCTGACAGCAGGAAGTGAAGGTTGTGCAGCGGCATGGTGGACACCAGGGGGAGCATGCCGTCCTGATGGGGGATCTGCACTGAGATATGTATACTGAACACACAGGGACACACAGAGAGACATGAACAAACAATACATATCGCTTTGCTCGAGACTTTCGTACAATTTAAAAAGCCAATAGTTTGCTCACCGGTTGGGGTGCTCCTTGTGCTTGACGTCCAAGTATTTGAGCGTGGCGATGAAGGACTGAGCCTGGAAGCCCCTGGCGGTTCCCGTGGTAACAGGCGTGTGGCAGATGGAGCCATCTGTGCCGATGGTGGCGATATTGCTCCTCAGTGGTGTTCCAAGGTGTCCCGCCTTATCCCTGGCCTGAGCAACGCAGCGAACATGGAAGCGACGGCTGAAATAAATACTGTCCAGGACCTGAGGGAGACAGCAGAAAGGATGAGACATGAGAGACGGCACAAAAGCAGCTATTCTGGGTTTTTTACCAGGACATTTTTTTAATTTATAGAGCCATTTTACCCAGAGGTTCTGGGGAGACATTTACTAAAAGCTGGGAAGTTGCTGCCTCTATCATAATGTCGAAACTGGTCATGTTGTACTGATGACTTTACATTAAACTATTCCTTTTCAAAAATCCCAGCTCACCATATGGTTGATGCTGGTATATGGTGTGGTGTCTGTGACTGTCTCGAACGGGGACCGGGCACCGCTGGTGTCGGTGGGTGCTGCCACTTCCCAGGAGAAGTGAACTTGGGTCTGGTTGATGCCGGCCTCCTCACAGCGCTCCTTCATCACAGAGTACTTGGGGTAGTGAGGGTCACAGGGGGTGACGCACACCAAAGGGTAACCTGGAGAAGGTGTCTTCTTGCTGCCCTCCTTGGTCACCTCCTGGACGTGATCATAGTCGGCGAGAGAGACCACCTGAGGAGGAAACAAGATGGGCACTGATTACATTTTTTTTTTTTTTTTTTATTGGAATTCAACTTTCTCATTTATTTCATTGTTTTTATTTCAACAAATGAGTTGGGTAGAGACTGCATCAAACTTCATGAAATGAGGTTCCTGCTAAGGTAGTAAAAGACATTTAGGGTAAAATCCCCCACCACATAATATGGCATGTGAACATGATGTACGCATTGTAAGTGGTTCTGGTTAAATGAATAAGAAATGCCAAAGCCTGTGAACAAACTGTTAAAGGAAAATGTTACCCATGTTTCCTGTTGGAGTAACTGAATATGTAGTAGAGGAGAGAAGGGCTTTTACAGAGAGTGGAGATGTTTCTGCTTTGTAGCGTCAGTAGTGCATTGTAGTGCTTAATACATTTTAAGCTCTCAGCACAAGCTTGTTGTACTAGTTTGTCCCACTGTTTGTCCTGTTTCACATCTTTATGTTCTGTGTTTGTATCAAAAAAGACAGACTTGAATAATTAGTTATGTCACTATTTCATTTAAAGCCCACTGAACAAGTGAAATGTTCAACATTTCTTACAATAGGTGTGGCAGGGAGGATGAGGCTGCCTGAAGCCTCCTGGTCCAGAATGGTCACTGTTGCCGTAGTGATCTCCCCGAGCACCGCCTCCACTGGGTCGTCAGGGCCAAGGACCAATGAGAAGGACTCGTGCCACTCCCTGTCTTCATTGGACAGAATCTCCACTTTGAATAGGATGTGGTCTACCCCTACAGAGGGAAGCATTGAGAGATATTAATTCCATATTTAATCTCAGTATGAATCTGAGATTTACAAAAAAAAAATCTCCCTTAAAAGATGTAACTTTTTTTCTGTGAATTTTCAGCACTGACCAGGGGTGAATTTTAGCACTCGGCTATTGGGATTGTAGTCGACTCCAGACTGGGCTGATCCGTCTCGGGTGCTGCAGCGGATCTTGGAGGTCCGGTCCAGATCCCCGCCACGGATCACTTTGATGTTAAGCACCTCGATGCCATCGGGACCAGGAGGCTCTCTGACCTGATAGGACACCTGCTCAAACTCAATGGTGGGAGCTGGAGGAACAGAAGAGGATGAAAGGTCAAGAGCTGCCCTCTAGTGGTTGTACTGTCCATAATGATTTGCACATTAAATACACACACCCTGCGTTCCAATACTACATTACACTTCAGTATGTCAGAAAAAGATTTAGTATGTCCCATCACAGAGCATCTCAAATGCAGTACGCCAAAAATACCAGGATGCCCTACTACATCTGATCGGATTTTGCAGAGCAAGAGGGTCAAAGTTCAAGGCGCAATGATATGGAGAAGAAGTATGTCCCGATTGTATGCATACTGCATGCAACAGTACATACTTTAAGTAAAAAGAATAAGTATGCGATTTACAACTCTGTCTAAGTTGCCAGCAATGATAAGACGTTACCGTGAATTGGGCCTTTTCAGAAGAAAACAACACACTGATTTGGATGAGGTGCTTTTGTGCATCAGGAACTAAATTAACATTTGACCCCTCTCCCCTGGCGCCGTAATATATATATATATATATATATATATATACAATTTTCCTAAGTATGTGAGCAAATGCAAACCGTGCTAATCTTATATTTTTTTAAGAGTTTAGTTGATGTTATACTCAAAGAATATGTATTTTTCAAAAACAACATTCTAACTTCTTAATAAAATACACTGAGACGATGATGTATAGCTTTCATGAGCTGGAGAAAAAAGACAAATCAAATGTTCTCTCTGGAACAAAACGGTGCCAAGAATGTTCAGCTGTCAGTGAGACTACATCTATTCACCAGAAAGCTACCTGCTGTACGTGACTTATGAGGCGTCTGCTTACCATCTTCATCATTGGTGATGGTGATGGTGACAATGTCGCTAGCGCCCACCATGGCACCACTCCAGTGGTCACCCAGCGGTGTCCCAAGATGCACCTGGAACTCCTCTTCGGGCTCATAAACAGAGTCATCATTGATGTGAACGGTGCAATTTTTTATCTGAAACAAACAGAAAACATTTGAATGGGCAGGTAACTGACAAAAAAAACATACAAACAAACTTTATCTACTTTAGATGAACACTTTGGACTAAATTCTACCTTCTCTCCTTTGAGGAAAATGATGCACGACTCGTCAGCATTCCTCCTCTCCTCAAAGTCGTCCATCACCATGGCTGACATGGTCCGAGTGAAACAACGCACCGATGACTTGAAGGACAGGTCTCCTGTACGGATGATGGGGATGTGCAGGACGCTGTCTTTCTCCTTCACAGTGTAGGCGCTCTTCTCAAACTGCATGCTGGGAACTGAGAGAGGGGATGATGGCTGTGAGAAAGCTGATTATGCATGTGAGGTATGTGAGACGTAAGAAGCCTCAAATGAAAAGAAATGAAATGCATAGTTGCATGCTGTGACATTCTTGCGTGTACATACTGTCCTGGAAGGTGTCAGTGATGACGACGTTGGCTTCGTAGGGCTCTTGGAGGACAGCACCTTGAGGAGAACTGAGGAACACTACAAACGACTCAGGTCCTTCGATGGACGGGTTCTGGATGTCGTCCATGATGGTCAAACTGCAGGTCTGTAAAAAAGGAGAGCAGAGTATTAGCAAGGTTTCTAAAGGTGTCCTAGACCAGGTCTTCTGTTTTAAAGGTAAAGAGGTAGGACACTTCTTTAGTTCAATATGTTGTTTGGGTTCTAAAAAAAAAACCAATGAAGAGTGCATTTCATTAAAAATAGTCATAAAGCTAAAAAACCCTGGTAGGCTTCTCATTCTGCCTTTGATGGACTTGTTGGACATATGTTCATCTTTAAGAATTAATGAAGAGGCTTTTTTATTTCCTGTCTACTCCAGCTGCCTTTGATTCAGCACTTTTAAAACAACCTTGCTCTAAGTGAGAAGTCTCTGCCCTTACCTCCTCAGTTCTTCCAGGTTTGAACTCCACCTTCTTGGAGCTGGGGATGTAGTCGACCCCCGGGCTGGCAGAGGGGGGGTCTGAGGGGCGGGTGGCACACCACACAGAAGTCACAGAGGACAGGTCACTGCCGTGGCGCAGCACTTGTATTTCAATTGTGCCTAGAGTGTGGAGATAAGAATGAAACGTAGGTTTAAAAAATATGGGAATACTTTGTAAACAGAATCTCTGTATCTTCAAACTATAGATGCAGTGTTTCCGCTATAATTGTACAGGTCTGGTGGGCCACCAGGATAACGTAAACATCCACCAGGCCAGAAAAATTGTTTGTTTTAATGCAAAAAATAGTCAAATATCCATTGTGTTACCCCTATATTCATTCTGCAGCTTCGCAACTGTCTGTGGTTAGTTAACATCTGTAACAGCAGGCTCGGTAGTGAACAATACGCTAACCCGCTGACGGTTTTTGTGTTTTTAGCTAAGCTGGACCCAAGAGTATTCGGTTAAAACAGATCGGTGATGAAGTTTTGCCCTCATTATTCTCTGTGAAGTTTGCTGAAAATTATGTAATGTAGCATTTTATTTAAAGTGAGCACCGCGCTGGACTCTGTTTAAAAAAAAAAGACTTTCAAATGCTACATTGCTTGTAAGAAAATAACGGCAGTAATAGGCAAACCGGCTTTAAAGTGAAGTTTTCTTTTTTTTTTTAATAAGTGCTGTGCGTTGGATCCAATTCATGCCGATGTGAAGAGAGGAACTTTAAAGTGTTATGTTGAGAACTTACACTAGCTTTAAGTAAAAAATGCTGCTAAAAGTGATAGTGAAGTAAATGTGACAGCAGTAGCATGCTAATTAATAAAAAAAGGAAACTACACATCCTGTGTTTTTCCACTTCAAAACATGTTCTCTGTTCCAAAATAAATAAAAAAAAAAAAAACAGAAGGAATCTTGTTCCTACAAATGAGATGTGTAAATGTTCAGGGAGTATGCTGACATTCTGTTTCATGTGTAGTGAGAGGGTCAGGGGTCTCCACAGACACTGAAACGTTAATACTACACCCTCAGATCTTTTATGTAGCCGTTATGAAACTTCCCTTTTCAAAGACAATTTGTAACTCTTCTTTGAATGTCCTCATGGAGATCATTAGATTCATTTAGATTTCCCTTAAATAATATAGCCAAGCTATGACATCTGAAAAAAATGTGCCACTTCAAAGAATTTCTCTTGTGGATAGAGAAAAACCCCAACATGCAGAAAGAAAAAATAAAACATACAACTACTCTATGAACAGAAACAGCTCATACCAGCATCTTCACTGAAAGTAAAGGTGGCGTTCCCAAGAGAAACTGTCGATGCATCGTTGGGTCCGTCGATGATGACCTTGGCGGATGTCACGTCCCCGATGCGTGCGTTATCCGAGGCGTCCGACAGCACCACCTCAAACTCTTCAGACAGCTCGTACTCGCTGTCGTCGATGAGCTTGACGTCGCAGGTGGACATGCTGACGCCGGGGCCGAAGATGACGCGGTTGTCATTGGTCATGCCGCGGCTCTTGTAGTCGGAGCCGGACTCCAGAGCGTGGAGGCTGCTGCCCTGAGCCGACTTGGCCACAGTGTAGCAGAGAGCCGACACGGTGCTGGAGGTGTCACCTGAGTGGAAATGAGCCAAGAGAGACAGGGTCACTGCTGGTCATATGTTGCCTTCCATATCACTGCTGCTTGGTGTATTGGTGTTTTATTTGGGGACTTTATTCACCGCACTCTGTGCCCAAATATAGACATGTTTGCTTGGATTTATGTGGAACCATAAAAGTTTGGTTGGTATTTTTTTCCTTATCTTTAACATGCTTACTTGAAAATGTCCAGGTAAAACCCCAAAACATAATGGAACCTGATAATATTTAGTGTTTATGCTTGAAAAGTAATAACAAATAAATAAAAGAAATATGATTCTTGGCGATTCATTTTCTGCCGATTGACTAACTGATCACGATCAATACTGTCTTTGGTAAAACTTTACTTAAGGGTATCTACATAAGAGTGACATGACACTGTCATGAACACATGACACTGTCATGACACATGAACTCTAACCCTAACCATAACTTGTCATGACAAAAAACAAATGACAATTACTAAAAGAAGCGTTATGTCATAAATGTTTATGACTTGTTTATAATGTTTATGACATGTTCATGACAGTGCCATGTGACTCTTATGTAGATACCTTCAAGTAAAGTGTAACCCTGTCGGTAACACCATTTGGCATCTGACATTAAAAGTTGACCTGCTTCACAGTCATGCTGGCTGTACATTCATTATGTTGCCTCAAATGTTTAAATGGGAATACGGGTGTGAATACATCACTTAGTGTAAGCCTCATATGGCCTTAAAGAAGTGCTGCAATAAGCAGATACAGAACATATATTTGCAAATATGTTCTGTATCTGCTTATTGCATATATTATGTAGGTAGCTTTCATTTAAATAAAAAGTGGTAAATTAAGTGGTTAATAGTCAAAGAGGTTAACAGAGATGTTGCAGTTTGCTGAGTGCTCTCTACCTTTTCTCTCAATGGGTGCGTGGATGAAGCCGGTGCTCTCGTTGACATGGTATGTCTTCTTATCAAACTGCAGAGTGGGTTCGTCCTCGGTGTCGTTGATATTGACGATGGCGCGCGTGTTTCCGCCCAGCAGCGCATACACAGGCATGCTCAGCTCCACGTGGAAGCTCTCAGTTCCCTCAAACACCTTGTCGTCGTTGATGACGATGGTGCACACCTTGGTGTCCTCACGCTCGTCAAACTGTACCTGTTAGTCAACATGATAATGGTCAATAGGTATATCGGGTTATGATTCGACATATAATATCTAATGGTACCTAGAACGCAGACCATGTAGGAAACACTTGTATTCTTTTCAAGATCAGTGCATACAAAAAAAAAAAAACAAAGAGCCGCAAATAAAAAAACAGTATCATCTAGAGGTGAAAAGCTGCTGACGTTAATTGTAGATTAAAACCCTGGTCTCGTAATTCAGGGTGAAACTTAAAACACAAACTGCTTAATTCTTCATGGAAAGTGTGTTCTCAAGACAAATGATTAGGCAGGAGAGATTACAAAAGGATACATTTAACAGTCTTTAAATTCCTCTTTAAATCTTTAATTCCCAAGTCATTGATACTTAATTATTTTGTTGTCAGTTACTGAATTTATATACCAATGTTATATCCAAAAAGCTCCAATTGAAAGCCAGTTGTAGAAGAAGGCTGAAGCTTTGACATATTGTTGTTTCAAAATTTCCAGCTATGAAAATAAATAAATAACAGTTGGTCATTGGGGACGCACGCTTACCTGTCCAGCATATTCCACATAGTCCTGCTGGCCTGGTCGGGATCCGACGCTGCTGGTGGAGGTGGCGCTGCCCTGTTCTGTGCGGCAGAGCACGACGGCGTACTGGTTGAGGTTACCTGTTCGCTTCACCGTCACCGCCACTGTGCCGGCCTTCTCACTCACATTGTAGCTGTGGATCCATCACAGGAAGTGAGAGGTTATTTTATTTTTTATTTATTTTTGGCATTTTAGACCTTTATTTGAGAGGACAGCTTAGACATGAAAGGGGAGAGAGAGGGGGAATGACATGCAGCAAAGGGCCGCAGGTCGGAATCAAACCTGCGGGCGCTGCGCCGAGGACTGAGTCTCTGTACATCTACCAGGTGAGCTATCTAGGCACCCCGGTTATTTTAATTAAGGATGCTGGACAGGTACTGACTGGTATGACTTTTGGATAACAATGCGATGAGTTTCTGGATAAAGTAATGCCATTTCAGGAAGTTTTACGTAACGATAACTTTCTCGGGGTAATTTCCCAAACCGTGAACGAATGGATGTTGGTCTTGGTAAACGCCTCATACATGATACAGACCTTTTGTGCTCAAAGCTGACGAGTGACCACTGGATGTGAAAGACGTTGTCGCTGACCACATTTGGTTTGCTGTCTTTGACCAGGAACTTGAAGTTGTCCATGGTTTCCTGAACGTTCTCCTGATGCAGCACGTAGCGGATCAGACCCAGGTTGACATCAGCTAATAAGGAACAAGGTCAGATTAATAATGATCAAACATTGAATTCCTTTATTTCACTCTTTCTTCTCATCTTTTACATTCTTTTCATGTCACAAAGGGGATGTAAACACAAACTCCTTGGACATCAGTTTATTGCAGAATGTAAATATATACAGTATATTTGTAAAATAATGTTTCAAGCATTGCTACAGCTCATTGACAGGGAGAACTACATTTTAAGAATTGTCCTATAGCACAATTAGCACGGATCTTTACCCAGCAATGTCACTCTGACCTGACTGTGAGGAAGGGGGGCAACTAAAAAAAAACTGTTCCTACAGGGGTCGAATCTTAATCGTAAAAATCTTTGTTAAGAATGAATTCTCTGTGAAATAATGATTCCGTATCATTTGCAGCCTCTGGCCTTTTTTCATTACGAGAGGAATAAATAAAAGTTGAAAATGAAGATGAAAGCCATCATTTGCTCACAATTTCTGCTCATTTATAGCCTATCTTCCGGAGTTCAGAGAAAAGAAATTACTTTGTAACTGAGGGCTGTACGCCAAAAGAAGGGCGAGAGTCCCCGTGCTAGAAAGATGTTTAAGTGACCTTCAGGAAGTTCAGAATGAACACTCTTGCACTTTGAGTGAAAGAATATGGCAGAATATGAGAGTTGGGATCATGTTGACAGACAGTTTGTTATCACCCACTTTATTCACATTTCTTCTCTCTCAGGGTAATCATTTATTTTGGTTATTGAATCATTTAGGAAATGAGGGTTAAAAGCTCCAATGCAACACATCAAAGTGCTGATTCAAACTGCACTTCGGCTGGGAAACAAGGTGGGCAATGTGAAACTGGAAGAAAAACACTCCCACGGTTGCTGAGGTGCCCTTGAACAAAACTTTCAGTAAAGAGGAGACAGAGAGTGTACAGGCAGTAAGGTGGGGGTCAGGTTTGCGTCCTTTCCTTATGTTCTTTACCTTTAAACCCTACTCCTTCTGACTGTGAGGACCTGTTGAATTTAGTGGAGTCCCAATTCAAAACTTCACTGTGTTAAGTAACTGTTTAACCCTCCTCCTTTACTTTCAAATTGGTATGAAGTGTAATATAACACCATGAATTAGCTCAAGAAAAAGAATGAACAGGAAAGGGCAGTGATGCAACATCAACCTGGATAAGGGGTCCCAAAATGATTTAAGGATAAGACGGTAAATCAAAATGTACATACAAAAATATATATATATTTTTTTTTTAAATACTCCAAATTAAAACATTTTAGAAGGAAAAAGACCAGAACATGCAATTAGGGACCACAAGCATACATGGCTTCATTTTAAGGAATCACACGCCAAAAGTGTTAGAAACAACTGCTAAAGAGTGGCAGTGCAAGGCCAATTACAAAGCTGTAATAACTTATATTACTAATGAGTGTTCTCAAAACATTAAAAAAACTCTTTATTGTACTTACAAATAATATAGAATAGCTGATATAAAAGTAGTAGTAGCTTTTTTTGTCAAAAAGTTAAAAATAAAAGGAATTGAATATTTTTCTATGTGCAATAATAATATGTATCTGCTGTAAAAATTCAACATCAGGGCCTGAAAAAACCCATAAAAACGTTGTACCTTGTGTGAAGGTGGTGATGGGGTTGCCAGGTTTCAGCTTGCTCTCCAGGAAGCCATGCTTGGGCTCTGTTGTGATTTCGTAAACCAGCTGTCCGTCATCTGTGTCTGGATCCATGGTCAGCAGCTCCTTCTTGCTGATCAGGTTGGTGGCCTGATGGACGTTTAACAGAAATGACTGAAATAGCCTGCTCTGCCACATTTAGACTCAATATTATACTCTAGGTGTTATTAATAATAATAATACATTTTATTTGGCGGACGCCTTTCTAGATACACAAGGACATCTTACATGTTTCAGAGGGCATAAAAGAAGAAAATACAATAGAATACATTTAGCTTCATAGAAATACATTTAACATTTAAAATTGACAAAATCTGAAAAGTGCTAAGAAACGTCAGAAAAGCAGTAAAAAAGTGTGTCGGGACGGTTTCTATGGCGATGCAGTACTATGAAGACTTCAAGATTAAAAGCTTTCTTAAAAAGGTAGGTCTTTAAAAAAATTTTTTAATGAATTGACTGCGTATGCCTGTCGAATGTGGGAGGGGAGGGCATTCCAGAGTCTTGGTGCAGAACAGCTGAAGGCCCTGGCCCCCATGGTGGAGAGGCGGAATGTGGGATGGTGACAAGGAGGCCAATCGAGGAAGAGCGGAGGGAGCGAGAAGGGACATAGCCTGGTAGGAGGTCAGTAATGTAGCTGGATGCGAGATTATGGAATGCTTTGTAGGTGATGAGGAGGGTCTTAAATTCAATTAAATCAAAGACTTTATCTAGCAAGGCCTTTTTCACCCTCAAGTGACCTTTTTAGAACATCTGCTATAGAAACTGGTGGTTGTGTTGTGTTGAGGTGTTTCATCCAGCAGGGGGAGCAAGTAAATTACACACTGTGAGCAAACCGTGATAGAGATTCTCTTTGCAGACCTGTCAGTCACAGAGACACATTCAATATGTCACTGTGATTGGATGAAGAAGCACAAAGCTGTCTGCACAATCAAGTCACTTCTTGAAAACTGCATGTCTTGTCATGTTAATGAGTCTGTTGAGCCTACAGGCCACTCTGCAACAACCCTGCACATTCACACCTTTTTGTGTGTACAGTAAAGTGTCCAGTGAAACTAGTCTTCTACTGGAAAACCAAAAACAATGGCAATTTGAAAAGGGTAATTAGAAAGTTGATCTCCATCACTGGTAGAGCTGAAGATCTTTGTCTTAATTTCTATCATTTTACACGGGCTCGGGCCAGGCTCAGGCTTGTGCGGTAAATAAGCGCTCAGGTGATGCGTTTCGATTAATGCGAAAATAGATGCTGAGGAGGTTAAACAGAGGCTGGCCTCTGGAGGACTTCTTTGTTCCAACTCCAAGTGGCCTATAGCCTACGTTAATCATGAATAAATGATGTTAAAAAATGTATAAATGACTCATTCTTGACGAAAGACAAAAGAGCTGTGTGCGTGTGGCACAGTCTCTTTTTTCTTTCTCTCACTTTTCCGCCGAGTGGTAAGTGTGCCCGCTCGCGGTGTGAAGCGTGTGTACGTGCTATTCTCCGACATGCACTCTAATCACTGCTGATAGACGGCCTATTGTACAGTCGGGCTGTAAACGGGTTCGGGCTTTTAAAAAGCTGTTGTTTTTTTTGTCGGGCTTGGTCCTTTTTGGGCCTAACTTTTAAGGCCCGATTATAGCTCTAATCACTGGGTCCATTACTCTCTTTTCGGCTATTAAGCATCACCATGAAACAGAGCAAAGACTTTTAAGATTATGTTTTGGGAATTTAGGACAGCTGAAGACATGAAAGGGGAGAGAGAGGGGGGAATGACATGCAGCAAAGGACCGCAGGTTGGAGTCGAACCCGCGACTGCTGAATCAAGGGTTAAGCCTCTATATATGGGTGTGCTCTCTACCAGGCGCCCTCTGCAGACATTTGTGAAGAGGAAGACTTGTACCTTGTTGTCCATGTACTCCAGCCACTGCAATCCCAGGTTGGTGACGATACGCGGCGTGCCATCGTCAACTGGCAGAATATCGATCTTGAACTTCTGTGGAGCAGCCGTCACGATCTGGAAAACCAGAAAAGTTGACATAAAAATACATGTTTGAAGACATTTTTTGAGAATTGAATGGACAATCAGAATTAATTGCTTAAGCCTTTTTTTTATATCCAACGGTATATTGATTTTTTTTTTTAGATATCTGTCCCTCAGATTACTGCCTAAATCCCAATACAATAGAAGTGAATCAAGTTTTATTTGTGGTCATCTGGTTGCAGAAACAGTCTCCTGGAAACATGTACAGCCTACACTTGAACTACTTCCCACTGACAAAAGTTGGGACAACCTTGTATTCAGAACGAGCACAGCAGGCTATCACTTCATTGATTTGTTCCCCTTCAAAATGATGACTGAATCGCATAACCTACTCCAACCTTACTGCATTGTGTCCGAGGTATAAAAAACAGAAAGAGCAGCCTGTCATCACACAGATGCTGCAAAGGCCAACTTTGACACTTGCCATTTGAAGGATGCATTCATCCAAAAGGTATTATAGGAGCTCATGCATTATTTAATCCCAGGACAGCTCCAGTAGGAAAAAATTCACCTCAAACATTGGCAGCGGTAATGCTACGAACCGTCTTCTGAGGTGCAGAACACGTCTGACCATTGAGCCAAATGTCCCCAGGCAGTCGAAAGATAATAAACACAAGCCTCATAATTATGTATGTATATGTGTGTGTGTGTGTGTGTGTGTGTGTGTGTGTGTGTGTGTGTCTGTCTCGTCAGGGATATCTATCAATACCTGTCTGCTGTCATTCAGTTTAATCATATGGGCTATTTGTAGTGACAGGTGGTGGAGGATGGCTGAGAGGGACAGCTAAATTGACAAGCGCAGAAGTCAATTCACCCTGAGGCTTGCTCATAACTGCCACCATAAAGCTGACATTAACAACACACGCACGCACACACGCACTCACACACGCACTCACACACGCACTCACACACACACACACACACACACACACACACACACACACACACACACACACACACACACACACACACACACACACACACACACACACACACACACACACACACAGACATGCCCTAACTGTTAATAAATGTAATAAATATGTCAAGAGGCCTCCTCACACACACACCAACACACAATCTAACAGCAAATTTAGCCTTCCTGCTGTCGTTAAAATGTCAAAATACACACACACACACACACACACACACCTCCTTGCTGCCCTCCTCCACCATGAAAAGCAGGTTGGTGCCATCGGCCACACTGAAGGTGAAGCGGTCCTTGAGCGAGTTGGAGCCGTCGTGGTTGTAGCTTATGCGGTTCTGGTAGATGTCGTCCATGGTGAAGCTGCTCGTCTGCCGGTAGTGCTGGCCGTTGCTCGTGCGCTCGATGGTGCCGTGACGAGGAGCCTGGACAACGGTGAAGACAATGGACTCCGCCTGTTTCATCAGAAAAAATGGAGGGTGAGGAAAGAGTTTTGAGTGAGTGGTGAGGATGTTCTGGTGAAAGTCAATTTTGAGTGTCAGTTTGTCAGAATCAGTGAAAACACAGAAACAGTGAGGGTTTCTTTTTTCTTCTTCTTTTTAAACTACCGTTTACTTCTCTATAAATATAGTTTATTATTATGACTTTGCAACTTCAACAACCCACGGCTGAATACTTAAGCTCCTTCGTGGCTTTCAAAAGACATCCCATGTAATGAAGAAAATGTACTCGCAATAGATATAGTCATGGTTATTCAGAAAAAAGTAGATCCACACAATAAATAGGAAATCCCAATTATCACAAAATAACTCCTGGAGTGCGCTGAAGATGGCATATTGATGGGATTAACAGTGTAAGCGTATCTGGGGCTGGCGGAGGAAATCTTTTTTTGTGATGCTGTTGACAGAAAAAAATAAAGCTGTAGAGAACAGCCGGCTTTCTAAACAACAGTTTACACAGCTTAGTTTGGCCAGCTTAGCTGCTGATCACTACTATTATTTGGAGGTCCTGCGCTTTTCTAAACTGGTAAAATAAATAATGTGAGTTACTGAAGATTTTCAGGTTTTTAGTGTCCTACCTCAGTGTCTGCATCTGTGGCTTTAAGCTCAAACTCAGTGATGGTCTTCCTCACTCCCTCTTGGACCCTCATGCCAGGAACCTGGAGCAGAGGCAGGGAGTCGTCCACTGGCTTGATGGTAATGTAGAAAGTCTGGGCAACCTGGAGACAACATGTACAGGACAATATGACACCATTTCTGTTTCTAAACAGTTATCACTACAGGTATTTTGGGGTTTCTTCCATCTCTCTAAGTCAATATCACTAATTTCATTCACTGGTAAATATTACTTGTGCATCAATGACTTCAGTTTAGGATTATATTTGTTACAGACCAATGACAACTATGTATTACTCCTACTTCTTAAATACAGTACATACCATTTTTCAAATTTATAAAACAATACTGACATACCCTAATGTACCATATGTAAAGAGTGGATACCCACTTTATTTGTGTTCGCACTGCTGAAGCCTCATATTAACTTCAGCTGAATGCATTTTTGCACAGAAAGCCAGTATGAACAAGAGGAACGATTACAGTGACCGATAGCTCTTTCAATATACGTATAGGCATGTGGGTATTATTCCAAGACTGACTTGTAAAAATGTGAACCTATCTTTGAAGCCTATTGTATTTTCTGAAAAAACCCTGTCACAAAGCTGAAAACAATGCTGATTTTGTAGCTAATGAAAATGTTATGGAGACACACTGCAATGTTTTTTTCAATGTACAGTACTGCACTGAGAGCAAAGATGCTGGCATTGCTGAATCGATAAAATGAAAATGTACTGCTAAATGTATATATTTCAGTCAAGCGAGAAACTATATGCAGTTAGACTGGGTAAACCCAGTCTGATCTGCCGACGATTAGATTTCGCCCTGCAGCTCAGGCTGGAAATTTGTAAAAGAAAATGTATCCTGCTTCCATTACAAATTTGCAGGGACCAATCACAAACTGGCTTATCCACCTGGGGCGATTTTGGCGGGTTTAACACGATGATGATAGAGAAGCGATGGCAAGCAGCTTTTTGTTTACATTCAACATGGCGGCCACCAAAGCGCAGCAACCCGTTGATGCCGCTGTTGCTGCTGTTTAAAGATTTCAAAGGCAAGTTTTCCCTGAAACCGGAACAGAAACTTGCCCTGGAACAATTCCTACAAAAGAAGGATGTGTTTGCCTTACTACCGACCGGCCACCAGCTAGCCCCGCTGGTGGCCAAAAAAATGGAGCTCAGCTCAAACCCCGTTGGTTGCGGTTGTGTCACCGTTGCTTGCACTCAAGGAGGAAAAAGTACGTCACCTGGATCGTTGGTCTGATTGGTTGAAGGACTATCCAATTGCGTACAGAGTCATTTGAACTATGCCCGTTGATCACGCCTCTTGTGCAGTAGAAAATACAGAGCAGACTCCCCAGACGTTCAATAAAAGATTGAGCTTGGTCTGGTGATAGCCAGACTAATATGCAGTCACTTTCAGCTGGAAATTTGACACATCCGTAAAACCCAGATGACATAACCCAAATAGCACAAACTTGCAGTTATTACAGAAACTCTATGCCCTTGAGCAATCTAATCTATAAATATTCTGCTTTAGTAACAATTTGCAATGCAATAAAACTCATAATGCAGAACACGTGGTCATTAATATGCTGTGCTTTTCTAACAGAAAATTGAACAGGCCTCCCATGGAGAGAGGAGAGTTAACAAAAGTAAAAGCACCAAACTACTTCACAAGCAGTAACCACTACAGTGCCCACAAAAGCCACACACTGCAGTCAGCCAGGCGTGAAGGCCAAATGACCCTTTTCACATGTTTACTCAAGTCCTTGTGGTCCTCATTAGTCTGGATTAGCAAGGCAGATTTATGTATGAGGCAAACTGGGGGGCGGGGGGTGCTGGAAGGGCTAGACTGCCATTTCCTCACCACTTTAAAAGTTTGGGGTTCATTAGATTTCATATATATTTATATTTTATTTATATTGAAATGTAATTACTATGCTGTGGGTTAGAAAATGTTTACTGGCCCTGTGTCACTATTTCAGGCTTGAAAGCTTAGTCTAAAAAAAACAAGGACAAAGCATTCTGAAAGGTCTTTTGTATGGAGGAGGAACACTGTCTGTCTTTTTTCATTATCATGAGAACTTGCAGAGAGAGAGACGTGCCAAGTGGGGTTTGTTTTTGTTAAAAGAGGCTCAAGCACGAATCACGCACATGCCTGTCTGCCTCTTCAGAACTGAACAGAGTTGTCTTATCCCACACTTTTGATTATGTGATGAGGGATGTCTAACACCGAGCACTTGCCTGAGACTTATGTAGCTCTTAAAGACAAAAGAGCTACAGTTTGTTGTTATTTTTTGCTGTAGCTGACCAATTGTCCTATAGCCTTGAGCACAGCTGTCTTTAACATGGTCTTGGTGAAATAATATATTTGAAAATCAAATCAAGAATAAAGGGGACACTGAGACACTCTCTTGCTCTTGGGGAACAAGAGGTTTCCCCCTTCACTAAAATAATATACTGACACAAGCACTAACATGACTGGTGAGAGTGTGGACGTAAAAATTGTGCGCTGGGCCCTTTGACCTTCTAGTGGAAGTGACATAGGCAGTAATGAAATCTGATCGGATCACCTGAACGCAACGCAAGTGTAAACAGGGCCAAAGTGTCCCAAACTAAAGTTCCTTCAACTTGTCATAGCGTATAACCAGGTGTGATGAAAACGTTCTTCAAGGTACCCTTTTGAGCTCCCATGATGTTGAACCACACTGAACCACAGCACCCCTAACAGGTCTTCAAAGTCCTTTTTGTTCTTTAGAGTTGCTCGCCTTATTCACCTCATTTGTCCCGTCAGACACGGTGAAGGAGAACTGGTCGGCATGCTTCTCTTCTTCACTGGTGTGGACGTACTGGATGCTACGTGATGCCAGGTCGGCCTGGGTGAATGTGCTGATTCTGGTGCCTGGAGAGAGAGAAGAAGAATAGCTGTTAGTTGAGCTGAAACAATCATAATTAAAAAAAGAAATGTACTTACTACTCTTGTGGCAACACATGCTGCCACACACACCCTGCGTTACTTATTTATGCATTTTGTTGTTTTCTACCAATCGTTCGAGTATTGAATTTCAGTGTCAATTGTCTTGTTGTCCAATTCTTCTGTGTCTCTTTATTATCATCTGTGTTTTTTGTTTTGTATTATTGTATAAATCTTTTCTATTTTGGGATTAGACAGTTTCATAAGTCCCCCACCCCGCCTCCCTTTCCATTTTTTTCTCAGAGCACACATCGGGTTCCTTTTCTCTTTTCTTTGTTGGCTTTTGTTATTTTAATGAGGAAAAAAAACTAAATTGAAACCTTTTTAACGAGGCTCCAGCTCTGTTTTTCTCTCTGACGCCTTCATGGATAAAAACTCAGTGGGAAACTTAATCAAGTTTGATTGCAGCGATCAAACACTACTCTGTAAAACTAAAGCAAATTGTCTTGAAGTATCTAATGATTTACAACTTTGACTTAAGTTTAATTACGCCTGCATATTTTAATTCAAATGTACAGGAAAGAGTTCGAGGAGGATACAGATGTGGAGTCTAAGAGAATAACAGGAAAGAGCCCTAAAACAAAAGAGACTCTGTTTCTTCTAGTCCATGTATAGGACACTCGTGGTTGACCTTTATCTCAACTCATATATACACCCTCCCACTAAATGCACAGTATATATACCATGTGTTAACCGCAGAACTTCAGAACGACTTTTTGGAAGAATTGGGTTGGTTGTTCTCCAAGCTCTCTGCAGGAGTTTGTTAAAAATGATGCTGAAAATCTTGAATTGTAATAAAACCTTTTATAATCAAGAACGGTGTCGACGGATTCCTCTTCATACAGCATCACAGCATTACTATTAAAAGTCACCACAGTCTAAAACAACATATCAATCAAAACTGTTGATTTGTCCTGGCTGGCTGCTTAAAGACACTTTAGACACAAGAAAGGCGACAATGGAGTTCTTTGTGCGATACTGAAATGTAATTATGGCTACGTGTGATATATACAGTGTGTGACACTGACATTAATTAGTTATGTATGGTGCATGCTGGGGAGAGAATGGACAGAAGTTCAGCAAAAGTGTCCATTTTCTATTATTTCCATCTCTGATTTTTCATTTTCTAACATTTCATTTTCATAGCAGACAGTTTAACAAATTAAAAATGTTATATAAATTGCTTTATTAATATCAGATGGGTGTAGAAAGGTATTTATGCCTGGATATGAGAGCTTGTGAGTCCTATAATTCGCAGCTAACAGCATTTTACCATTAACTGATATTTAAATATTTTAAATCAGGCTGTCACTGTTTGTTACAGGCCTGTCATTGTATGAAGGGACAGTCAATCATCTATAAATGCACCTCTCATGCCACCAGTGGCTATGATGTGAAGGTAATAACTTCACGGCAAAGTTATTTCCCTCAGCAGATGGCATGGGTGAAAGGTTATTTCCTTTGCAGACGGGAGGAATTTTTCAAAAAATAAAAAAACAATAACAATGAGGCAGGTCAAATAATATAAAGGGAGGGGGGGGGGCCTTAAGGAAATGAAAAATGAGCGTTTTCAACATCAATCTTCTTCACGTCAAATTTTGACTAAGTGAAACACGCTGAAGTCTGTAGTCCTCCTAGCTTGTGTCATCTATTCCCCAGCTGGAAGGTTATACATCATCGTAATCAAGACAGGCACACAGGGAGACGGAGGCAATATTCTCAGTCAGAGATGAACATACCTGCTTATTTGCCCCATCATATTAAATGGAAATGTATTTTCCATTTGTCTTGACAGAAAATAGCAGTGAAGAGGTTGGTTTCCAGAAGTATAAACACAGACTGAATGCTGTGTGTGCAAATCTGATTTAATTCTATGATATGAGCATCATAACAAGATGAAAAAGGCTTTCAGGGTTATTTCTTCAATACTTACTAGAAAAAAAAGATTAGTGAAAGAATAGGGAAGAGGCAGGTCAATAGTTTTAGAGCTGTATAATTTAATTTCACACAGATCGAACAACCATTATGCTTTCTGTGTGTGATATAATTGGCAGTGACATTTTAAAGTCTCAGCTGGATTGACGTCTGATGGCGCATGTATCGTACCGTTTCCTGTTAGTATTAAATGGTAAAAGTACGTGGATTTCTGTATACAAACTGCAAAAAAGGTACACTATAAATATTAACATATGGTATACCCTGTGCATCTTCAGTATGTAGTATGACATTGGGACATAATTGATAACCCAGAGCAGAGCTGGTCAGGAGGGACTCCTTGTAAATGATTTAAAGTTCTGGGAGTGGAGCCAAGAAGCCACAGTTTCTTTTGTATTCTAGTCAGTGAACTTGCAGAACCAATTGGCATGATGGGTTATTTGACACTGATTGTTGTTTTTTTCCTTCCTTCATGACCACATACAAAATGATATTTGAAGATAAGCTGTCCAAATGCCTGGACTTCTACACAGCCAGCAAAACGAATGCTCTAGTTGCCTCTGACTTAGTCTATATCCACATTGTTCCTTTTCCAGGATTGCTCTGGTGCTGCCGGAAATTCCGCTGAATCTCCCTCTTTTCAGCCGGATGCCCGTCACCTTCCTCTTTCTTTGTGTTAGCATTCTAAACTCCGGTGGATTTCTGATGACTATGGTTAACTGCTCCTCAGATCTCTGCATGGTAAATCCAGACAGCTAGCTAGACTATCTGTCCAATCTGAGTTTTCTGTTGCGCAACTAAAACAACCTTTGAACGTACACATGTTCCACCAAAACAAGTTCCTTGCCGAGGCTATTTTGCAGTAGAGTTTAGATTCTCGGCCCGGCCCGCAGGTCGATATGTCCCGCCACTATCCTCTGGTCGGGCTGGGCACTTGATCAAGCATTTGGGTTTTTTAAATCATTACTTTATTAGCCTAATTGGGTGGGGAGAAAGCTATGCCTCTCCAGCTTCTCCCGTAGCTCTGGGTATATGTCCTGCACTGACTTGAGTGTGAGTTAAACTGTGCTAAAATCGTGTCTCCCCCATCTGTTATGTATGTCTTTGATAATTGCACAACTAGGTCAGATTGTTCCAGATATCTCACAAGTCCTTTAGCAGCAGATACGGTCTCTCCTATATCCGGCACGTTGTCGGCCAGTGCGTCGGCAGGCAGACCGTGGCGAAGGACAGTATTAATTAGGTGATCGAGACAAGAAAGTCTCCTATATGGTTCCAGGGCTTTGATTATGTTGCTGCCTTGATCTGTTACCCACGCTATTCGGCTGAGGAAGCTATTCCATTCTGAATAAACAAACAACACAGTTTAGCACATGCTTCGTCCTTGTTGCATTATTCATTAAGATAATTCTAAACAGATTTCTGTAGTTCAAACAACTCGGAATTATAGTTGAGAACGTTAGTTATAACGGCCCACGTATTAAAAAATTGTCGGGTTTAAATCGGGCTCAGGCTCATAATTACAGTTAATGTGTTGGGCCGGGCAGGGCTTGGACACAACGTGCACGGGTAGGGTCAGGCTTGATTTTTTGGGCCCGATCTAAGCTTTATTTTGCAGAGGCAGTGTGGTTCTGTCCGGCGACTGTGATTAGTTTAAAGAAATGCCAATAAACCAGAGCACTTTTTTCTCCCCTCCTGGAATGCTGTGTGGACCAGCCAGACCCTCCTCCACAGCACTGTTGAGGAAGGTCTGGCAATGCGAGACTACCTCTGACTGTGTATACTTCCTTTTGAAAGCACTGAAAGAAATTCTACATTACTTCTGATTGGTGGAGCTGCTGACAACAGTCTCTTAGGAGAGACTTGGCAGAAAAATGCCACTGCTGCAGGAATACTGAAGTCCTGACAGACAATTCATGAAAGGCTGCATTTCATCTTTTCCTTGGCATGTGCATCTGTGCTCTCTACTCTTTTGTACCTTTCTTAAAGTCTGAGCCTAAAGCCTTACCCCTAGACCTGTCTCTAACAGAAGTTACAGTAAACATAAGAGGAATTTGAGGTGAGGCAGTGAGTTACAGTCATCATTGATTGTGCGGCAGGTGTCTTTTTGACAAATGCTCCACTGGAGAGGGGTGTCATAACCTTAGTATGTTAATAAGCCTTTTGAAGACTTCGGCTTTGAACGTGGGCATTCATCTCTCAGTGCTGTTACCATGAAATTCTTTGTAGGCTGACAAGCTATCCCGCAGGAGCAGGGAGATAGCTGTGCGTGTTAGCATGGAATGACGGTCTGGCTGAATGGCTATAGCGGTAATTATCCGGAGTTGCTCTGTGGCTTTGAGGTGAGCTGAAGCTCGAAGATCGAAGAGTGTGTTAACATCTAGCTAATTAGCATGCTGCTGGAGCGTTCAGCGATGTGTGGAATCCATTCAGCTGGGGGCAGGATTGTTCAATAGCACAGAAGCGAATAATCACCTCTTTGTGGTTGGAAGATGCATCATTTTGTTTGTTTTCACTTATTTTTTTGTGTGCATGAACACAGTTTAAGGTGACACACTCAACAATTTTTAATTTCCTTGTGGAAACACAACTGTGTGTGTGTGTGTGTGTGTGTGTGTGTGCTAAAAGAAGCTGCAGCATGGTTCCTTATACTTCCCTTTGTGTGTGTGTGTGTGTGTGTGTGTGTGTATGTAGAGTTAGACAGAATAAATCTTTCTGTACATGAATTAAAGGTATGAGTCCGCAGCAAATCCATTCGACCCATCAATGTTGAGTATTTTTCTACTACACCCCCCCCCCCCACACACACACACACATAGTGCCAATGTTCACTATCTATTTTGTGAGCATTCATTTTCTGAAAGCCTTAGAAATAACATTAACATTCACATTTGTATTCAACAGTATTAAAACTTCAAAAAAATAAAAAATATTATTTTCTCTTATGCTCTTAAATAATGCATGCTGTAGCATTATCAGTAGATGAAGTAAGAGAGATACATTTTACTCAATATACAGTACACAACACTATTAGGCCTTTCCTGTGGTACATAATAGTGTTACCCTTGAGCTTGTTAGATGTTTTCGTGCAGTTTTTGATAAGCATTTCATTCAAATACTCATTGCTAGTATAAATGTTATTTATATTTATTAAATGTTATCTACCCCACCCTCATTCACCTTCACTGGATCCCGGTCAAGTCCTGTATTTCATACAAAATTCTCATCCTCACCTATGTCCTTATTTTATAAGTCCTTTATTGAATCTGTTCTTACTTTTGCCATGATTGCTTGGTACGGTAACCTGAACATCAGGGACAAAAACCACCTCAGCCATATTGTAAAGGTGGCTGGCAAGGTGATAGGTTTCCCACAGTCCCCCTTGATCAGTCTTGTATAAAGTACTCAAAAGCAATCTTACCAGTATCTTACCAGAAAATTACTTTGGTAGAAGTTAAAGTCTCCTTTTAGAATTTTACTTAAGTAAAAGTCTTAAAGTATCTGATATTAACAGTACTTAAGTATCCATAGCAATTTTCTGATACTAAATGCACTTAAGTATTAGAAGTAGAAGTAAGAGTTAAAAAAACTTTAATTATGAACTTTATGGCCAAAGTTGTGTAACGTTATCTTCATCACCACTGTTGTCGGGGTGGTCATCGTCTGTTACCATGGCGGCAGAGCCTGTACCAGGTGCTTCCATGACACTATCAGTCCTTATGCTTCCTCCTCTTCTTCTTTAGTTTTTGCCTGTGTTTTTTTTTTTTTTTGCCGCTTGGCCACAAACAGGCATCACGTCACCAACTGGAATGGAGTGTGTATTATCTTGGCAATTTAGGAGCAATGATTGGCCAAACTTCCTTTTTTTTTCAGTGTAAAAAATGTATTCTGATTTTATTTTGTAGTAACGAGTAGTAACATTTTATTTAGGAAATGTAGTGGAGTAAAAGTAAAAGTTTCCGAAATATAAATAACGAAGTAAAGTACAGATACGTACAAATTCTACTTAAGTACAGTAGTGAAGTATTTGTACTTTGTTACATTACAACACTGCTCTTGATGGTTGTCTTTGACCAGCAAGTACTTTGCAAGGCCCAGTCTATATTTGACTGTACAAACCAACCCCTTCACTCTGAGTTCATAAAACTCCCCTCAGGTCGCAGATTTAGAGCAATAGGAGTAAAAACTCCTTTGTTCCATGTGCAATAATAACTCGGCTTAATTTGTAAATGTAATGTAGTACTTTCTTTTTTTTTGTTTTTAGAGATTGCTCCAGTGGTGATAAATGGTGTTGTGTGTATTTCATACAGAGAACCTTTTTGTACTCATGTCTATGTGTTGCTGTCCTGTCTATTTGTATGTTGTTTGAATGTGTTTCTTTTTATCTTTCACTCCTGACTGCATATGAAGTTTCCCATTTGGGATAATAAAGTGACTGAACAGATCACTCCATGGCCTCGTCCCCCAGTTAGGGTTGGGTACCGAAACGCGGTGCCAATAGGGCACCGGCTCCAACGTAAACGGTAGTAACGAGACCGAATAAGAAGGAAAATTTTGGTGCCTCATTTTGGAGCCTGACTTTTTTTTTCAGAAACATCGCTGCACGGGACGCCGCGTTACCATTAGCTAGTAGCTGGATTAAACACAATGGTTAAAATGCTGACAGCTTATGTTAAGCGGTGTAAAGTGTGACTGTATTTCCCTGTAGAGGATTCCAACACCGGGACCTAACAGTCTGATTGCAGCTGCCGTTGTCGGAAAAACAACACGTAGACGGTGCATTCACTTGAAACTCGGCAGCCTTGTGGTGCATTTTAAGTTACTGTAAAATACCCTTTTCCCATCTGGTGCTTGTTTTTGTCGTTTACCAGCAATTTACTGGTGAAATAAGTCATTGTTATGAGTTACTGTCATTACATTATTAATCAATCATTTAATTTTGACCATATGGCCTTAGCAATAAACAAGCCGGTCTTTAATGTCGCCAACTGTCGTTTTGTGCTCCTTTTTCAAATATTTTATATTATATACATTATAAATACATTATATATATTTCGGTTCAGGCACCGTTTAGGCACCAGCACCGTTTTAAAAGTATCATTTTAGCACTGGTATCGGAAAAAAACCAAACAAATCCCAACCCTACCCCCAGTACTTATCAGACCTCCTCAAACCATATACCCTCTCCCAGAATCTATCATGGGATCTTACTGTGGAAACCAGTAAAGTAGACTAAATGCAAGAGTACAGTGCAATTTGACTAAATTTTATATTTTACTAAGATAAACTACTAGCCTCTTGGGGGGCACCAAAGTTCAACATTTTTAAATTCTACACCTACTAGCCTTTACATGCATTAACAATGTGTAGCAGTGGAACTAATGTCATTACTTGTATAAATATATGTTAGATACCTTTTTTACAGTTCCCAGAACTCAAACTCTGTCAAATGGAGTTTGGAGGCTGGTGGCGCATGACAGACATAGAGAGCTAGTTTATTTTTCTGCAATTATACTAACACCTCAAATAATGGTATGGAGATGTCTTTTCAATTACTGTACATGCTAACATTAGTCTCTCATTGCCAGACCTTCCTCCACAGCGCTGCGGAGGAGGGTCTGGCTAGTCCACACAACATTCTGGGATGGGAGAAAAACGTGCTCTGGTTTATTGGCATTTCTTTAAACCAATCACAATTGCCTAGGGTGGTGCTAAGCGCCGGTGGAACATCGGTGCCTCTGCAAAATAGCCTTGGTAAGGAACTTGTTTTGGTGGAACATGTGTACATTCAAAGGTTGCTTTATTTGTGCAACAGAAAACTCAGATTTAACAGCTATTCACCTGTTATAGGCATAATAATATGCTCCATCATAGGGATGACCTAATAAATAGTTAACTTTGAGTTCCAAAACCAGAAACACAGATCCTGTTGGTACCTGGGCTGACGACGTGCTCCAGGTGACCCAGGCTCATCTGTTTGGTGATGCGGTAGATGAGCTCGCCCGGTTCGCTGTCCTG